>CM073771.1:3056450-3350198 GCA_037158775.1 Hetaerina titia | reverse complement strand
AGCATGACAATTGGAGTTTCGTCATAACCGCATTCACAGGCTAATGGGCTCGCATCCATAGGCCAAAAGTTATTGTCAAGTCACGGTTTCGAATTTGCATGATTTTGATATTGAATGCTATCACACCTCCACTCCTTAGCCGTTTTCAGTAATAGGCCTACATTTGTCTTTCAACTTGTACCTAGACTGTATTCGCACAATGATATAGTGAGAAAAACGCTCAGATAATAAAACGTTATTCGGAGATGAATGTAATTTTAGACTTAGATTCAGAGGGATTGTCTTATCGCTCAGGCATAAATCCAATTACTTTGAGAAACATACTTCAAGGGGATGAAAGATTCTAAAACCTGGATCCAACATCATTAAATTTATTTTTGTAAATTTCTTATTTTTACCCGGAAACCGAGACCTTTTACGTGATACAAAACTTGTGACCCAGTAGATGCCGAAATTCAGGCTAGAAATTGCCGATGGGCAATTTCTAGCCTGAATAAACTGTGTTAATTTATAAACAAGTGGGGAAAATATTATCATTAATAGAGGGTCGATGGGATAGAAGTTTGAGAGTTAAACACGATGCTTGGCCGTTGCTTAGTTGGAGCAATCATAAACACATATGTTGTATGATCGAAGGGAAATTAAATCGTTTTCCTAGATCTGTATCGTTTCAACCACGTAGGTAGTGGATGTCTTTTTGAAAAGCGTTTTCCAGGATTTGTACGAAAGAAGGTAGCATCCATAATGAAGAAGGCTGACGAATGAATGAATGAATACCATATTATACCTTTATGAATGTTTACCACGTTTGGTTTGTGGGCTATTAATTTGTGGCTCCTGCATGCGGTTTTTTTTTCTATGTTACGGGTGATGCCCTAACACCCTCCGCCACACGCCCTTGCGGCGGCTTGCGGGATATTGAGTAGATGTAGATGACTATTATCATCTGGCTGTTGTTTCTCCATTGCAGGTGAGGAGTGATATCCAGCTGAATTATTATTTTATTTTAATTCACATTCACAAACATTACACTCATCTGGTTAATCGTTGCCATCTCTTTTTCCTCAACTTCATGCTCCAATTGAAAATTCTCTGACCTCCATTGGAAACTGTGTTTCTGATCTCAGTGACGTAAGAATGCACGCGAAATTAAAGGGCCCTGGAGATATCTTGCTCTCGGACTTTCCCATTGATCTCGGCAATTTCCTTTTGTCCGTTGGTCCAGTTCCAGAGATTTCTTTTCTCGGAAACCTCGTGGCAACGTTGAAACCTCCCTTTCCTCCGCCCATCGGCTCATGGCTCGTGTTCGCTCTGGGCGGCTGGGAGAGTCAGGTGTCGACCTCGACTTTCTCCGGTCGACTGCCAGGGAAGCTTAATTGCAGAAACAGGCATCCATTGCCGTCGAAGCTCTAAAAGATTTTATGTCCGTGTCAAACATTGCCCCCGTCCCCTGGAGGTAGAGCAAGGAAAGGATACGGCAAATCGTTTTGGCGTATTGCTTATACATTATCGTATTTATTAAAAATAGTTTTTGATTCGTCGTGACATATACATGTTTCTTCTTATTACACGGAATCGTATTTACTGTTGTGCTTTAAGGTATCACTTTCGTAATTTGACTTTGCAGTGCATATTCCAAAACATTAGATACTTGAAAATAATCCAAACAGAAATTTTTTTAGGATCTGGTGCGTTTGTTTTTATTTATATTTTGGTGTGTTTATGGTATTTATCAGGTTTTAAAACCGGTAACCGAAGTAGAATAAGCGCCCAAGGGTTGCTGCCATGTCATTTGCTGTCTCTCTTAAATGGGAGACAGATCTAACCGCTACATTTTTAAATTTTTCTTAGGTTCCTCGGTTATTCCATCATCTATTCTTGCGTAATTTTCAATTAATTGGGATCCCCATTCTATTGGTTACATCAAAGTGCTTGCCCCTCAGCCTGCAAATCTCTCGGTATCTTTTCACTCAAATACGCGTTATACATTTTGAACTAACCAATTATTTGTAATTATATTTTCAGATTCATTTACGTATTGTATTCTCAATTTTAGTGGAGGAGGCTGTCTTCTCCATCGTTCGATTCATAATAGGGATGCAGAAGCGATATTTGTGGGTGAGCCACAACGCACTGAGGAATCGCTCTGATCTAATTCGCGACGACCATTAGGTGAGTCCGGCGTGGTTTGGAATTCAGACAAACTCTCCTTTTGTCTTCCTCTCCGTCCCGCTCCAGTTAAAAGAGAAGAGCATCCCGCGCAAAATACCATCGATGAAATCGCTCCCATCGGGAAGGGCGTTCGTGCGCTGCCTCGATGACCATGTTTCCGCACCGTACATAACTGCGCTCCATATCAAAGTTATGAAGAGCTTTTTCTTAAAATCCTTAATCAACGTCCCTGTCGTCAACACCCTCCTCATGAAAGCATCTTAGCCAAACACATATCTCCGCCTTATACCCCTTCTACTTTGACCATATAAATCTAATTTGTCTATTGAATACTGCTACAAGCTTCTTTTTGCTTTTTCATTAATGGTTTTGCGTGATATAATTTAATTTGATGAACGGTAGATGTAAGCTATCGGGCGTTTAAATTTCTATTTTTATCCTGTAAAAGACCCTATCATGAAAACAACGGACTTGGAAATAACCCTAGATATTAATGAAATATTTTTAGTAATTTGGAAAATGAAAAACAACGGCAAAAAAATTAACATAAAGAACGTTGCCCTTTAAGTTCACACCGAGGAAATTAACTGATAAGCTGGTAACGGAATTTATTCCATATTTGGCATTTTTCTCCCTTCGATTCATTTGAAAAACCGCAGTTCCCCGATTTCATTCAGCCTTTTATTATTCCTTGAATTTTATTGTTAATTCGGTAATCTAGTGTATTAGGTAGGATTTGAATGGATTCCGCCAATACAATGGAACAAGGATAACTCAAGTAACGATAACATCTAGTAACAAAACGCAACCTCTAGAAAGTTATACCTTGTAATAATAATATACACATCGTCTATCGCTCTTAGGATATTTTTTTATTTAGCCGGAAATATGTTTGCAAAATGCAGTGATAAACATTAGAATGGATAACTTTTTCACCATTCCACGGAGAGGAATAAAGCATTAGCTATCGATTAATGTGAACCCCACTGATCGCTCATCACAATTAAGTAATATTGGCATGGTTTGGGCACATTCTAAGGATAATACAGTACCTGAAACGTTTACATTTGAAAGCATTTTCTTTTATGGCAAACTTTGCGTCGTATTTTTCATAAGCGTAACTTTTTTAACGTAGTGTGGTGCTAGACAACCCTCGGTGGCATAAAAAAATCGCGGACAAAGCGATAATTTGAATCGTCACAGGAGCAGGCACTGCAAAGGAAACGGATGTAGTTGATTTTTAAATTGCAGTTCATTCATTAATTTTTTCGTATTTTTTTTTTTTGCGAGACACTTTCCGTCTCCGACAAGTGTCACCCCCCCGTGGAGGAAACTCGTATCACCACGGAAATTTTCGCCAGCGTCCCGATCAGCGGCGGTCCCGAACAGGTGGCGATGACTAGTTAGTCCTCCCGGGATGCGGCCAGGTGGCTCCACTGTCACCCTCTCGCCTTTCATTGTATCTCTTGCGCTCGCTCAGGTGTTTTTGGGAAGGGGAGTGGGAGAAAGGGGGTTTGGTCGGTCGGTGGGTGGGTGACACGGGTTGGCTATCATAGTAGGGGAAGGAGTAGAGGTGGGGAAGTCTCAAGCGTCGAGTGGGAGGGGCTGTGAGCACGGCAAAACCTCTCGGTGGTGTGGGTGGGGAAGGTTGCTCCCTTCATCTCCTCTCTCAACAACAACGTTCTCCTTTCTCTCCCTCCGGCCACTTGCCCCTCCTCTGGTCCGCATCCCCACCAGCAAAGCACCGCCTACCTGCTACACCTCCGCGCCGGCAGTCAGCAGCTGAGGAGTGAGAGGCGAAGGTTGAAAGCGTTCGCCATGGATCACGCTTCGTGGCCCTGGAGCACGTGGGCATCGACGAAGGACGCGCTGCCGTCGTAACCCACCCCCGAGTGCGAAGACGTGGGGAGGGAGGGTTGGACTCGATACGGATGTTCTCTTCCACCTTTGCCGATCCGAGAGAAAAATAACGAGCAGTGAGCGTCTTCTCTTCTTCGCGCGGACGACTCCCGCCGTCTTTACTTCCCGATTTGGGACGGTGCAGTAACAGTACGCTTCCGATACGGGAAGAGTTCCCGAGGGGAACTCTTCCTAAAAGGTTAAAAACTGGTGAACGGACAGTTGTGAACGCTCTTGGACTGTCCCATTGAGCGGATTTAACTGTTCCATTTACTTTGGAGAGGGTCGACGGTTAGCGGCGGTAGCAGCGAGGCCTCGGACACCGGACCGTGTTGAATCTTCACCGTTGGATTTTGTTTTTCCCCCCAGTGCGCCCTCAGCGTTATCCCGGAAGGGCCGTCTGTTTACGTGCCCCGATGGTCTCCAATATGGGGCACCACTGCTGGTTTCATCGATCGTGAGAGTGGACAGGGAAACACCCAACCGACTTCCGGTGGTGAATGGAAGGACCCAGCGGTGTTTGCCACCGTTGTCAACGTTACGGGTAAAGCTCCCAGGCCCATGTTAAACGGTGCGGAATGGCCGGTTTTTGAGTTTTCCGCTTCTTCGGCCTTCTCCACCGCGTAAACTGCTTCCAAAGACTTCCCGTTTGGTCAGAAATAGTTCTTTTTGATTCTTTCATCAATCGTAAGGCGAAGCGATTGGTGGAATCTGTGCTTTACGTCCCGTCCTTAAGAAACGAGGAAGAAGAAGAACGAAAGCCCTCTCGTTCTCTCAAGTGAGACATGCCCTAAGGAAAAGTTAGCTTCGGCAAGAGGAAAAACAGAATATTTCGCGGATTTGGCATCCGCGGGAGGCTGGAGAGTGATTTGGGGGAAAGCAGGAGAAAAAATAATTTTTAATTCGGATGAATGACGGGGAAATGCTGAAACCGTGCATTCTTGACTAATCTCTCGGTTTTCACGGATGCGCGCGAGTGGTTGGAGCTGAGCGAGTCCCACACTCGGCACTCTGGCAGTGGCCGGGTGAGTGCGAAAGAAGTGCATTCCTCATTCGGCGAGACGACCATCGGCCCGAATTCCAGCATATCGGCTCCGAGAGGCGGGTGCGCCCGTGGGATTGAAACGGGGGACTTACCGTGGACGCCATTATCAGCACCTCTCGCTTCCTATGCAAGCAAAATTGTGGGCTTGCATAACACACTCCCCGTAGGGAGCGCCGCGCTCTCCTCTCTCAGCGAGGGAAATCGCTAATTGTGACCCGATGACAACAAAGCGTTTCACAACAGCCTGCGACCCCCTTCCCTTCCGACCAACGACACTCATGACTCCTTCGACGCTGCCGCGATGACACTCCCGACGCAATGAGCTCCGAAACTATCGAAATAATTACCACGAAAAAAATATGTAAATAAAATGAGCGAAGAGAGGTAATTCATCGGCCGACTGTGCGCCCGTCCACCTGTGCACTCGACGACGATTGATAAAGCCCTTAATCTCCAGCTACGTTTCATGATTCGGAAATATTTTCTCCGATGAACTTAGATTAAACCATCGTATAGCTCCCGATCGGATTTTCTGTTGACTTAAGAAGTCTTTTTGCCGGGAGACTTAAGACGAAGGCGGACGGAAGATAAGAGAGAATGTCATGTCAGCCGAAGCAGTTTTTTCCCTTGTGCCGTGGGAAGCTTGCCAGTTTTGATTGACCTTGGATTTGGTTCCATGGTGTATCGCAGTTGATTTTTTCATATTGATACATTAACGAGCGGGACCAAGATATTTTCACCTTAGCCGTCTGCACTGTGGTTCATTTTTCTTTCGGTGTCTCGAGGACCGAGGAAATTTTCCTCCTAGCTCCAGAGGGCTATGCCCGGTGGGGTTTTCACCGCGATGTTCGATGGGTGTCAGCCCCCCGTTGGGCCCAAGTGCGCCGAAATGGCGGTGGAGAAGATATCGCAGATCTTCGGCTGGCGACACCGAAGCTACAAGGTGGAGAAATTTCAGAGGTCGATGGTGCACTCAGCCGAGATTTCGGTGACTTCAACGACGGAGAAGAAAGAGGTGAGTTAACGATTTAGTGATAGCGATAGAAATTGATGCTACGTTGTTATGACAATCCCGAAGAACCTACTTTATCAGACCACAACAACAGTCTCGGAAATCACGAAAACGCGAGTTAATCGGAAAAAAATTCTCTTGGAGAAACCGATGAGTATGAGTTTCTGCACCCATTTATCGATTTATATGGTTTTAGGGGAACTACTTTCTGATGGGTTGATTCTGGGAGATGACTCCCAGCATAAAAGGAGAATCTTCAGGAAGATTTTAGGATTAAACTAGGATTATTAGGGAAATCACTGGATACAGGGGAAGCCTGAGATGGGTATAAAACGTCGAAAATGCGCCAGGCGACGATTCTCATTTTAAGTTTATTTTGCGTTGAGAAAATTAGATATGTTCCTTCATCTACATCTACATAATACCTCGCAAGGGCGTGTGGCGGGGGGTGTTAGGTCACCACCCAAAAAAAGGAAAAAAGAAAAATCGCATTCAATACTAACACATACATACAAACTCAAATCCACAGTAGTGCATACATTCATAGAAACATCCTATCATTTTACACGCATGCAAATACACAATTCCTTTAGGTAATTCTCTGTATTCTACCGTCGCTTGAGTTAGAAAGCAATATAAAACAACTGTTTTAGTGCATCCCCTAATTAATAATGTACATTTCTTAAAAGGATGGTGATACTAATAAGACGGGAGGCCTCCGACCGCAATCCTGTGAGGTTAGCAATCCTGGTCATCGAAATGCTGTTGAGAATTTTTTTGCTGATAAGTTGCAGTGTCGTTGACTTTAATATCTGTTCTTATCATTTTATTGCGCATTATTTAAGTGTGTAATTCATAGCCACAAGTTGCCTCTAAAAAATAGGCTGCCGAACTAATGTCATGACAATAATACCCTTGGTCATACTTCAGAAAGTTGGTACGTATAAGATAGGGCAACAGTTATTTTATCTCTTCACGAGCCATGAAGAATTAGATGAAATTTGACGATTTGTTTACCCTGGTGGTTTTCCAATAATTTCTTTGTTACCCCTTACCCTCTTAATTTCAACTGGTCTTCCGCATGCCCTAAGTCGCATCATCGTCGAGTCAAAATTGGAGTTTATTTTTTTCACTTGATCATTTTCTCAATTTTCCGATTGATTTTATTTATTAGTGAATAAGTTGTAATTATTTTAACAAAAGTAGAATTATTTACAGAAGTTAGAATTGATGTAGCGGTTAAATTTGACCAGTAAGCGATTTTGACATCGGCGTTTTCTTAATATAGTCCTCTCTCGATTTTCATCTCTCTCTTTTGACCACTTCTACTGACATGGCTGTTACGTTCTAGTTTTTCACATGTGTGGTGTCCCAACAGGTCGTGCCACATACACTTGAAAACTTGGCTTTCGGAGCACATAATATGTAGATATAAGAAATGCCCTTCTTGTGTACGTACTTATCTTACGCGACCTCTTGGGAATAAACGTGAACATGTGGCTTAATATAAATTTTATTGATGTATGAATGGAACCTATTAGCCCGAGGCCATTTGTATCTAAATAATGCACATACATGTGAAGGTTCTCTTAGGTGTTCTTCTTCGGTTTTTCCTCAAAACTGATAAGTGTAGTGTACCGTCCATATATTTAGGTTTGGGAACTCATGAATACTTAAGAAATGTCATCTGCGAGCAAAAACAAGAATTTACATGGCTACGCGAGTACTTGATTTGCGAGTTATTGCAAAGCCTCTTCCAATAATCTGAAGAGAAAGGAAATTTCAAGGCGTGTCGTTTATTAGGCTAAAATTTAAATGACGAAAGCGAAGTATACCCATAAGAAAAAATTCTTTAAATTACCCTGCAAAGTTATTCTCTTGCGGTGTACTCCAATAGATTTTAACAGACTCCAGGGAAAGGACTAGAAAAATGAAGAATGATGCGCAATAGGAGAATCTCCCCCATCGTAATAAAGCATGAAAGTGAATTTTGCGGTAACACGGAAGCCACGTGGCCTGAAGTTAGTTTTATAGGGAGTATTTTCGTTTTGATCCGTTGTTTAAGCCTCTAACCTATGGTGGCATTTTAAAAAAAATTAAGGCCGCATGTCGTGCAGCGTGATGTCGCAAAAGCGTTGAAACGGAAAGTTCGGGGATCGCCTCGAAAAACTGAAACTCGAGGGCTGAGCGTGTCGGAAGGCGAGGGAAGAGGGCGGCTGTGACATCGCGTCCCAGCGGGGTCGTTTCGTGGGGCGTGATGGTAAGGATTTTAGCAACAATTTCGCAATCGGATTAATTATTCATATTTGAAAGTATTCCACAGGTCATCCCTACAACAACTTGCCATTTCCAGAGGCACCTTTTCAAGTATTTTAAGGTTCTGTCTCAGTGTAGATGTTTGGTTTAATTGCAGAATCATTTGGAACATCGCCTTTAGGTAGGGCTTTCGGAATAACCGCTATAAAACTATAGCTGGAGCTGTTTTCAATCGGCAGATGCGAGGGTAATCCCAAAAGTAAGGTCTGCAAATTTTTATAAATAGAAAGAAAACCATTTCTTTTTTATGATATATACATAATTTTAAAAATTGATCAAATATTTCCCAAACAAGCACGCGCTCGCATCGCTGGGACACTTAAGTATAGGATTGGCAGCCTTTGAGAATGGAGCTCCCGTTGCATGTTTCCGCCAAGTGTGAAGTTCGCGCAGTAACTCGGTTTTTGAATGCAAAAGAGGTTGAACCGCTTGAAATTCATCGCCAATTGATGGAAGTGTATGGGCAATCGTGCAGGGATGTCAAAAACGTTCGCAAGTGGTATAGAGAGTTTGCATCCGGTCGCTCTGAAATTCAGGACGAGCAAAGGAGCGGGAGACGGTCACTTTCTGACGAGACCGTCGCGAAGGTTGAGGAAACCATGCGTAGTGATCGGCGGATCACGCTGCACAAACTCTGCATTTTGGTTCCTGATGTTTCTCGATGCACCATCCACAAGATTCTAAAGGATGAACGGAATATCGGAAGGTGTGCGGAAGATGGGTGCCGCGAATGCTGACTGAAGACCACAAACGGCCAACGAGTTGATTCTTCACGTGGATTGAGTTGACTTTGGTTGGGACATCGTCAACCAGCCACCCTATAGTCCGGACTTGGCCCCCGGCGACTTTCACCTGTTCCCTAAGTTGAAAGAACATTTGGCCGGAAGGCGATTCAGCTGCGACGAAGAGGCGAAAGATGTGAAGTTCAACGCTATGGCGGCGAGTTGGTGGGCATACAAAAACTGTCACAGCGTTTACAAAAATGCATCGACCGAAATGGCGATTGTGTAGAAGAATAGACAGTTGATCAATCTTTGAAATGATGTATACATCATAGAAAATAAATGTTTTTTTCTATTTCTAAAAAATTGGAGACCTTACTGTTCCGATTACCGAGTAAGTGTACTTATTGTTGCTCAAGAAAACTCTTATCGAAAATTGTAATAAGTTCTCTTTGAGCATTAGGAGCCATACCAATGATTATAAAAACCACCCAATTTTGTCCAATCCTCTTTCTGTAACAATTGGACTTGCCGACCGAATTAATCTAACTTATTATTTCAGCGATAAATTTCTCGTACTCCAGAAAACGGCACAAAAACTTAATGAATTGATGTTTTCTCAATGTTGGTAAGTGGTGATGTTTTAATCCTACTGTTATATAAGAAGTGGCTATTGTTTTGTGGCGAATTGTTTGACTTAAAAAAAATGTTTAACGGTTATATGCTTGCATATGCAGCTGCCAATCCTACATCAATGAAACGATACAATGTATATCCAACCTCACATTATAGGATTTCATCATCCATAAACTATTATCAGTAAGAGTGTCAGTAAAGGTAGTTAGTTGATGGATTCACTACCTAAGGACAGTTCAATGTCTTGCCCTGATTTCCTGCCAATAACATGAAACTAAATTATCCAAAACTGGGCATTACGTTACCTCATTCTTCCACCCAATGTACTTCCCGATTTCTACATTCTGTCCAATGTGTGTCCATATCAATTTTCTGCCTTGCCTCGTTTATATAGAATTTTATGTAATCTTACGTATTCCAGGGATGCATGCAGTGTTGTGAAATGCTTGAATTTTATACAATGTCGCACAGAACAGGGACACATTTAATCTTGGCAAATACAAATATTATGGTGGCAAGCCACACCAATTACCGTTCAGTCGGCAAAAAATACGTTTCATTCGTCAAAACTGAAACAAAACAAAAACTAAATAGTCTATTGGCGTATCACAACTTCAAAACTGCTAATTAATAAAAATTCTAAACTGCGTTTACCATCTGCATTTGCATAAATTAATGTAGCCTCAAGGGAAACAAAATGGGGTTAGGGGATCGAAAAGAATATACGAGGGTCATCCGGAAAGTAGTACCCGTTCGTGCCGCATGAAGTGCTGACGACGCGAGTAGCCGCTGGACGAGGTCAGATAGCTTCAGTGGCTTGTCTGCCTTCTCTGAGCCAAGTTGCGTGACGCTAGCATTGCCTGTGTTGTTTCTGTGATTGTTTACAATGTTTAAAAAAATTGAGAACGCCTCCAGTTGTGAAGTGAGGGCAGTGATTAAATTCCTCAATGCAAGAAACGTTCGCCCATGTGATATTCATCGCCAATTAAAGGAGGTGTATGGAGACAATGTAATGGACGAGTCGTCTGTTCGGCGGTGGTGTCGCAACTTCAACATGGGGAGGGGGAACACACACGACGATGAGCGTTCGGGGAGACCGTCTGTCATTACAGACCAACTGGTGAGCTCAGTTGACGAATTCGTGAGGAACGATCGGCGCGTCACAATTGATGACATCTGTGAGCATTTTCCCAATGTTTCTCGAACAATTGTTCATGAAATTGTTAAACACCATCTGCATTATGCAAAAATTTGTGCAAGGTGGGTCCCTCGCATGCTTACAGATGAGCACAAAACCAAGCGTATGGCTGCAGCACTGACGTTTTTGGGACGTTATTCTGATGAAGGAGACTCTTTCTTGACTCGCATAATTACTGGTGACGAAACATGGGTTTGTTATGCATCACCTGAGAGTAAACGACAGTCAATGGAGTGGCATCATGCTCATTCACCAAACAAACCAAAAAAATTCAAGACAGTTCTGTCCACCAGGAAACTCATGGCAACCATTTTCTGGGATCGACGAGGTGTATTGCTTATTGATTTTATGGCCCGTGGAGACACTATTAATGCCAATGCGTATTGTGAAACATTAAAGAAATTACGGCGGGCAATACAAAATCGGCGGCGAGGTCTATTGTCTACTGGTGTCATTCTCGTTCATGACAATGCCAGGCCTCATGCAGCTGGGATAACACAAAAACTTTTGCAGCAATTCAAATGGGAAACTTTCGACCATCCACCGTATAGCCCGGACTTGGCCCCTTCAGATTTTCATCTCTTTACAAAGCTTCAAGACTTTTTGGCAGGAAAAAGATTTGACAGCGATGAAGAACTTAAAGAAGGAGTGACCCTGTATCTCAATGAGCTGGCGGCGAAGGACTATGCAGCAGGAATACAGAAACTTGTCACACGTTATGACAAATGCCTTAATTTGCTTGGAGATTATGTTGAGAAGTAGTTTAAAGTATCCTCTTTCAAAAAAAATTTTTTATGTTTGTTAATATTTACTTTTGTGTCTTTATTTCACGAACGGGTACTACTTTCCGGATGACCCTCGTATTTCTATTTTAGTAGAATTCGTCACCTTCCTGCGAATCGAAAATGAAATAATTTTTCAGAGAATCATCCCTGATGACATCTCAGGAATTGAGATTTCTGAGATAACTTAATCCTTCTGTGATAAACATCCTCCTTCAAATGCTGGTGATTCCATAAATAAGATAAAAGACAACGATGACCATCACATAATCGAGTTAGTCAAGGGGTGACGTTTTATTTCGCCATTTCATAGGTTTTAGGCGAAATTGGTATTGCGTCTATTATGTAGTGTTATTTATTGAGTAATATTTCTTGGATGTGCTGTGGGAGCGCGCAGTCATGTTACCTACTTTTAATTACCTGCAATGTCATACTCACGTGTTAAATCTTAAATGACAATTTTTGACTTCACCAGTTTGGAAATTTCACTAATTTTGAGTACCTCCTGCTACACGAAAAAACCAAGCCACAGTTATCAACCTGGAGGTTTGTTTGATTGGTTAGCGTGGAGCTCACCTCATACTAAGTCCATCGACGAGAGAAAATTCACACATCAGGGTGGGGGAGCAGTTTTCTCTTTCTCTGTGCCGGCTATGATTTCCCAGGATGTTCCGGTACCCAAAAAATCACACAACCCGGGTGAACCTGACGGTGTCTCTCGGAATCAATCTCGGCACTTCGGTCGATAGCCTATCGCTCTACTCACTGAACTACAAGTCCCCTTCACCCTAAATATGATTTTCCATTTAGTAGGAGAGGATCTCCTTCACATTTCACTCCAAAAATGCATTTATTTTATTAACGGTAGTATGGCGAAAAGACTTGAGTTGTAGATTCATTGAACGGATGGTGGTTCATTAAATGGGTGGTGGGGAAATGTAATGAGAAAGTTAAAGAGAGGTGTTATTTTGCTCTAGTTAGACCGCATTTGGAATATGCCTCAAGTATTTGGGATCCTTGGGAGAAAGTCTGGCAAAAAGAGTTAGATAAAGTCCAGACTAAATCCGCCAGATTCGTGAAAAATATTTATGACAAGAACAAAAGTGTAACAGGTCTCTCTGGGGATTTAAGCTGGGAGCCCCTTGAAATACGAAGAGAACTTAAACTTTTAGAGAGATTCAGAAGCGGCGAGTTTAAGGATGACACAAAAGGAATTATAATGGCCCCACACTATTTAGGTAGATCAGACCACAAAGATAAAATAAGGGAGATAGATTCCAATACAGATGGATTCAAACACTCATTCTTCCCCAGAACAATCAGAAATCATAATAGTAAGAATCCGAAGTCCATTTAGAAATATTAAAAACATTTAAGTTACAAGTCGGAACAAAATTAATAATTCAAAGATTGTGCATGCGTATGTTTGTTGGTAGTTTGTGGGTAGTTTGTGGGTTTGCATGTGTGTGAAAGGATTGGGGCGAAAGGGTTCTTGCATGAATGTTTACCATTCTTGGTTTGCGGGCTATAAATTTGTGGCTTCTGCATGCGGTTTTTGTTTCCCTAATTTACGGGTGGTGCCCTAACACCCCCCGCCACACGCCCTTGCAGGGTATTGAGTAGATGTAGATTGTTCAGAAAACTTTTTCACTTCATCAAGTTGATATATTTTTTGGGTTTCCTTCTCCATTGGCAATTTTCCAATTATTTTTCTTTCGGAGTAAGAGTTCAGCGATATAAAGGTGTGTATCCTTGCATAATTTGAGACTGTTACTTTCATAATTTCAAGAAACGGGCGGGAGAGTTCGAAGGAACTGGTTAGTTGAAATAGCTGCGGTTATTGCCCTGTGGAGATTCCTCTGGAGGAATGCAGAACCTCTGGATGAATAATTCAACTCGCAAAAATGACTTCCCGGCCCGTAAATTTTGGTTGCAGTAGACATTCGTGGAACTAGAAGTATGCGTTGAATGCTACAGTGCAGCGCATTGATGCGACCTTCGTATTTCCTTCGAAACAACGCGGTCTGGAAGCTCATGACGCGAGATGGAAGGTCATAGGTCTTAAAAATCATTGGATTGTAATGTGTGCGCTCGTATAAAGGATGTTTGATCGTGTTGTTAACGTGCCTAGAGTATGATCATGGGTAAAGTTGACATCAATCCTGTTTATTACATTTTCTTATTTTGAAAAGGAAATACGTTTTCAGTTTATTCATATCCTACTTGTGTTTAGATTTTTGGTTGTACGATGTCAGTAACTGAAGACGGTGTATATCTATAGTATGGCCTATCACAAATTAGTGCGTATGGTGGTTTCATAGTTATGTGCTGGTTAGCTAATCTCCCTGGATTTTAAACTACAAGATACTAAAACTAAGCTACCTAGAGAACTGATAGTTATTGTTAATTTGTGCGAACAAAAAATATAAAAAAATCACTCAGAATCATTTTTGCAAATGGTCTTAGGCGCAAGGAATTTGATTGCAGACGTTTAGTACGCAGAAATTCAGGCTACGTATACAAACTGACAGGTCAAGCATCCTAATCGGTAATGATGTCCTGTTGTTTCCTGTACCATTTCCTTTTCTCTGTGTACTACATACTTATAAGAAATCACAATCCAGGGACGTCCTCGTACCTACCTAATGGAATGGAAGTGCACAATCTTGCCACGTTCCTTCCCTTACAGTATCCTAACACACTGTTAGCGCAAGGACCAAAACCAAAATAATGATGGCCGAGGTGTGTCTGTACTTGTCGTTCTGTGGCTTTAAAATATAAGAGTACCGAACCAACTCTCCAGCCTTATTTCAATGAAGTGATGTTAACTGTTTCTATAATAGATTTCTAAAATATGTCAACTCTCAACTCAGAATTTCGTGAACTTCTGGACGATCAAGCGTAAAAATATGCTTTTATGTAAATGTGTCCAGATATTCAGGAATTTTTCTCGGGTTTCCCGCCGGGTCAGGTAGATGAAGTGCACCGACGTTTCGAAGGCTGACTCTGCCATCGTCTTCAGGGTGAACTGCCATCGTCTTCACCCTGAAGACGATGGCAGAGTCAGCCTTCGAAACGTCGGTGCACTTCATCAACCTGACCCGGTGGGAAACCCGAGAAAAATTCCTGAATACCATACGCCGGGAAAACCTGAGATCCTTCATGTGTCTAGATATTCCTAGCAATTATTCATCTATTGAACTCGAACGATCATTCGAGCCCTTCCGACGATAAATTCCTACCTCAAAGGACCGCCCGCGAAAAGCCTCGTGCAAGCCGATTCGAAGACATGGTCTGGCAGGACGGGCCAAAGTTAGGGCCCATGTATCCGCTCCATTCTCGTTGGAGCGCCTCCAAAACAGCGTCCTCATTGGGCAGTCATTCGTCACAGATTTGGCCCTTCGACCTTGTATTTGGCCCCTGGCTTCAGTTACGCGAGCGCCCCGTGCTCGTCGTATGTATATTTGCCCACAGACCTACCGCAGAAACGTGTTACAATTAGCCGCCCACCGCTAGGGTCGCCTCAGGTGCTCCCGACTGGATTATTAGTCTGAACGCAAATCCCCGGACGAAGGTTAGAGATGCGCCCACTGTCCGAGTCTTCGCCCCGCTTGGCGCTTCTCTTTTCTTTGGTCGGCGTTCGGGAGACCGTGGCGCGGCGTGGGTGTCGATTCGCACGTGGGATTTGGGAGGGCGCGGTCGTGGAGCGAGCCAAAACAATCGGCTGTTATCATCTGGGGAAGGACAGTTATGTGCGCGACAGGGATAAAAGAAAACATTGGAAGGCACTCTTGCGTGACACACTTTCGAAAATAAATGGTGGACGTGCAGATACGGGAGGCGACCCATAATGTGGGGGCGGGCCGAGCGTTGCCTTGTCGCCTCGCCGTGTTTCCACTCTGCTCTCACACCCCCCTCTCTTATTGTACCCCCCTCCCCTTTCCTTCCCATCGTCGCTGCCTCGAATATCTGTTGCAGACCTCATTTCAGTGTCTGCCATCCAGCCCTTCTTCCCAGGCGATGATCTCCCTCCTGGTTTTTCCATCCGCCCGTTGGAATACCTCCAGGCTGATTTTTTTCGTTAACCGGAGTATCAAGTGCCAAATTCTGATGGTCTGGCATCAAATGATGTGCACACGTAAACTAAAAAGAGCAATTCTTAAATGGTGTGATAAGATATGAAGGAACGATCCTCGATTTGTGTCGGAGAACTTAAATGAAAGATCACTGTGGTGAATGTCTTGATTATGCGTGGCCAGTCACGTTTTTTGTTACCGCAACTGTGGTTTTCTCCAGCGAAAAAATAGGCACTCTTTTTAGTCGGTCTTGTTCAGCTGTTGGATTGAGCATGCACGTGGCATTGCAGCCACGCCATCTGCCCGTAAAGTGCCTCCTTTCACGGACGCAATCCTTATATTCTGGTCGTTCTCTCAAAGGGCATCTGCCTCGGTATGTGTTGGATAAATATCCTATGGTCCGATATGGTAGTATATTTATCCGATATGGATAAATATCTAACAACTAAAGTGAGCTAATGGGCAGAGATGAATTTAATATTTGCTGAGTTTTCGGAAAATGCAATTTCCTCGCAGAAATTTTTTCCAACGATCCACGGTAAAGGACTTACCTTCTATGCTGTGAAATCTGTTCTAGGTTAGCGTAGTTTTCGGTAATCACGCGTTCCTTCGTAGCTTAACCGGGATCGGTGCTTCTTTTGTAGAGCTTCGCTATTGATTTCATTACGTGTGCGCACGCATTTCAGACCTATAAAAAAATCAAATTGTTATCCCGGTCGAAAATATCAGATTCCTCATGGAAAGCTTTTTTTTAAAGATTCAGCTGCAGAATCCCTAAATACATGTAGATGGTCGGTATTTATTGGAGAATCGCAAATAATTGCGAGATCGACGCCTTTCAGCAACCGAAAGCTTTTAGGTACTTGGGTAGCTTTCCACCTAAACTCTCGGAGTGGATGGGTTACTTAAAAAAATGTTGCGTTATTTTTGACTGAAGAAAGTGTCGCAAGTTGTCAGCTGTTAAGTGTGTCGCAGCGCGGAGGGGCGACGTCTCCGCACTCCAATGAAATTATTTTTCTTGTGTGTACCGTTATCCTGCCAATAAAATCGCCGGAATGTGTGAATCCACCTCTTTATGATCCTTCCGTGGATTCTGGTAGTTATTTTATGTAACGGGAATCCTTTATATAAGCACTTAAAACGGAGTCTTTATTTAAAGCTCCTTATGCTTTCAGTTTCTTTGAAGTCAGTGCATATTTCCTTTGAGTTTATATTATAATTCTGCTGGAGGGTTAAATTATTATAAAAGTATCTGTTTTCTTGTCGTTAGGCGTGCTTCTTAATATTCAAGCCACTTATTGTCGGTTTTACTGATTCGTTGTTTACGGAAAATATTTCATCCGGAGTTTCATGTGAATGCACTAGCGCCACAAAAATGTGTTCCAAGATTACTTCCATGCCATTAACTTTGTTGAAATTAACTTTCCATTCCATTCCTTTGCAAATCTCCAGCGTCTGCAAGTCATGGGAAGCTTGTTGTCATTTACATTTAATGATGTCTTGTAATAAAGATCCTCATCGTTATTCCTCCTGACCGAGCGCTGTGATAAGCAGGCATTGGAATGTTTATTATTCAGGTAAGATATATTGTTAGAACTCCGAGTTGGTCCAGTGTAGTATTATACATGCTATGTCGTTGCGTTTCATGCAAGATTAAATTGAAACTTTGATTTTCTGTTATGAGGTCTTTTTTTTTGTTTCCCTATTTATGTGGAAAAATACACAAAAAAGGAATTAAATCTCGAATATTCGGATCGTGGGCCTCATTCACAGGCACCCATGTGTGCTGCGGATGAGTAATGCAAAGGCATCGGATCGGAATTCAGAACAATACCGCTTCCCCATGTTACGCTTTCTTTTCATGCGTTCTACGGAGATTTCCGAGAGAATTTCTCATCTTGAAAGGAATGCACCTAGTTCACGGGACGGCCGTTGAATTCAAATTCATCGCTTCAAACGTACCCAGATCCTTCATGTCGGCAATGGGCTGTATGAGTCTGTGTCCCTCGCTCCGGTAATGTTAATTTTTCCTTCCTTGCGACTACGCGGCTTTTGCTGGCTCCCGAGTCGTTTCTGGAAACGCGGATTTATTGTTATTCTTGTCCGCGTATACTCGACCTCCGAATCCGAGGGGAATTGGCTGGCATTCTCCATACCATCCCTCCAGGGAGAGGTCCGCGCTTTTGTCCCTCGGGGGCGCGCTGTCTCTCCTCGTGTTCGAATGTCGGCGAGAGAGAGAGAGAGGATGAAGGGAGGCGCGCTTAAGCGGGAGAGAGCAGTGGGGTAGGTGATCGCGGCCTCCTTAGTGCGGATGTGGGTAAAATAGGTAACCCCTCCTCCCCTCCCCTTCTCTCCACCCCCCCTTCTCTCCACCCCTCCCCTTCTCTCCACCCCTCCCCTTCTATCCACCCCTCCCCTTCTCTCCACCCCTCCCCTTCTCTCCACCCCGCCCCTTCTCTCAACCCCTCCCCTTCTCGCCACCCCCCACACCTTCTCTCTACCCCTTGCCTTCCCCTCTTCTTCCACTTCGCGCTCTCGGATTGCGGTCGTAACTCAGGAATCGAGCCATTCCCTCTCTCTCCTACATTCGGTACACACCTCTTTATTTACCCAACCGTGCTAGCCACAGTCCCCAACCTGGAGGTTTCTCCTCGATACGCGAGAGCCGTACTTTCAGGGCACCAAGGGTTGCACATGTACGAAGTACTTGTACGTAGAACATGGAAAATAAAGCCATTTTAGTCGCGGGAGCGCAGGGCCACCCCAATGCACCTGGCTCTAGGCTCTTCTGTGAAGGGTTCCGGAAATCAAGAGGTCCAGAAATTCGTCGGTATCAGCTTTTCTGGAAGTAGTCCTATCTATCGTTTCTTCCTCCAGGGATGGTTGGAATATATATCCAAAGGATTCCGAAAATGACGCATTTGGACGAAATATTGGTGTAGATTATTTTATTTTATTATTGGGTCGTCGTTTTCTAGTGGATATGGCGATACATCTACATAATACCCCGTACGCCGCCGCGATACACTTGTTCCAGCGGCGTTCCCATTCCTGGAACGCTCCCGCGAAGGCATCATCGGGAACCTCTCGAAGACACGTCGTCACGGCCTCTTTGACGGCGTCCAAAGTCCCGTATCGCGTTCCTTTCAAACTCCTCCTTATCTTCGGGAACAGAAAGAAGTCCGGTGGTGCCAAGTCCGGGCTGTAGGGCGGGTGCGGCAGCGGTGCCACGCCGTGCTTGGCCAAGAAGTCCGACACGACAAGCGCGGTGTGAGACGGCGCATTGTCGCTCAGGTTGTCAGTCATACGGTTGATCGCTGGCCGGACGCGGGCCACTCGTTTTCGAAGCCTGTCGAGCACTTGGACGTAAAATGCAGCATTTACAGTTTGTCGTTCAGGCACAAATTCGTAGTGGACGACTCCCCTTTTGTCAAAAAAGACAATGATCATCATAAACTTATTTTCCGGACGAACCCTGTACATGCAAAACCAAACCCACAGTGGTGCATATATTCATGCACAAAATTCTATCATTTTACACGCATTCAAGTACATGCACGCGTGCATATCTAAGTTTAGCCTAGCATTGGGTCGTCTTTCTTCAAATGATTCCCATCCCAACTCCATAAGCATTTCAGTGACGCTTTTCGATTTGTCGTAACAGTTTTCCACGAAACGAGCTGCCCGGCGATGGACCTTATCAATTTCCCGAATGAGACCTTTTTCACATGGATCCCATACGCTACATGCATATTCTAAATGGGACCTTACAAGAGCGTGATAACCACGTTCCTTGACCTTGGAGTCACTTCTGCCGACGATGCGTCTAATAAATCCTAATTTTTTATATGCTTGTCCGCAGACTTTACGTATATGGGTCCCCCAAGTTATGTCTTTAGTGAATGTAACCCCTAGGTAGTTCACCGTATCAACTACTTCAAGGCCAGCCCCAGATAATTTGTAAACTAATCCCGTGGATCTTTTAAAGAAATTTACCACCGAACATTTATTAAGATATAAAGGCAATCCCCATTTTGAACACCATCCATTAATGCTATCTAAATCACGTGCTAGAATTAAACGATCCTCATCCCCGGATATCTCCCGATAAATCACTGTGTCATCCGCGAACATCCTTTTCTTACTTTTCACTTCGCGGTTTAAATCTTTAACAAAAATCATGAATAGTAACGGTCCGAGAACACTTCCCCTAGGAACCCCCGGGGTCACTCGTACGCTGGTAGAACTAGCGCGGTGAAGGACGACCTTCTGTTCCCGCTCTGAAAGGAAGTCTTCAACCCAATTTATTGCGCTCTTGTGTCTACCTGCGCCCTTTAATTTATGGATGAGTTTACCATGTGAAACCTTGTCAAATGCCTTTTGAAAATCTAAAAATATCGCATCCACTCGCCTACCACTTTCACCCGATAAAAGTAAGTCATGTGTAAATAATCCTAATTGGGTGGCGCATGAGCGGCTTTTTCTGAATCCGTGTTGATTGTCACTTAAAAAGTTAATGTTATCAAGATGTCTCATTATGGAACTGACAGTTATGTGCTCTAAAATTTTGCAGCATATAGAAGTAAGAGATATGGGTCTGTAATTACGGCGGTCCTCCCTGTTACCACGTTGAAAAATAGGCGTTATTTGTTCAGTTTTCCAACACTTAGGGAATTTGAAAACGTAATTGGGTTTCTGACTGGGACCAGGTTAGTCCGTACGAGATAATTACATTTTGCATGACGTTTTTGCTTTGGCAGCGCTGAATCCACCTAGGACACCAAGCGGACAGGCATTGAAAAAGTGCCGAAAATTTTATAAATTCTGTAAAATTTTGATTTATTATTACAAATTGGGTTAGGGGTGGTTAACCACTAACATAATGCTCAGGATGCTCTGTAAGTTTTGATTTGTTAATGATTTGGTACATGTCCTATTATAAAACTGGATTACTTACATTCTTGCGTTGGGAGGCCTTCCTGGTGTTTAGTTATGCTGTTAGTCGTGACTTAATAAGTTTGAGGCCGTGAACGCAATGTACGTGCGTCGCCTTCGAAAATACCACATTTACGTTATTGATAATGGTGTGGTGTGATGCATGCATAGCCTGGCATGTTGTTTACGTATTCGTTGCCAAGTGTTTCGTAATACGAGGGCGTATGATACGTTGCAACTCTAGTAAAATGCCTTCCTTACATATCAGAAATAAAAAAACCATAAACACAGTAACCAACCCGAAGGTCGGTTTAGTAGGTGATGGAAGAGCTCACCCACGTACCAAGCCCGACGGCGTGTGAATATTCACACATCAGGGTGGGGGGGGCCAGTTCCTTTCCCTGTGCCGGTTATGGTTTCCCAGGAAGATCTGGCACCCGAAAAATCAACTAGCTTGGGTGACTGCAGGTGCCCAGAGTGCCTTGCCCGGGAATCGAACCCGGGACCCTCCGGTCAGTAGTCCAACGCTCTACCCACTAGACCACCGCAACCCGCTTTTTCAGAAATTTTCCCTCAATATTCTAATGTTAAATAATTTTAATAGGAGTTAATTTATTTTTCGAAAATGTTGCATTCTAATTCAATCCATCGTTGTAGTCACCCTATGCAGTTGTGAAACTATATCACTATTCGTCACAAAATTTTTAATTAAAAAAACTCCCTTTTTCTAAGCAATATTGTTACATGTTTTAGCAAATGTAGGGTATCATTCAGGTAAAATATATTTGGCAATCTAATCAATCTTTTTCAGCCTAATTTTATTGTTTTCTGGTTCCACGGAAATGCTCATTAGGATTAAATCAACAAGTTCAAGGATTTATTCAAATTAAGATATATGACGTCTTGTTTTTGATCTCCTTACCTGTAAAAGACGTCTTAAACGTAGTCTAAGCTGCGTTCCGTTATTTTTCCACGTGGTCGATCAATTCGATTAAGGAACTTGTGCATTTGTAGTCCTTGAAACGCGATGCTAATGCCGTGCGCCGAGTGGCTTCATTCGGGTCAACCTAATTTTGATTTGAACCGGTGATATAGCGCCGTGTCCTCGCTTTGAACCACTCAACTCTTCGCAGACTGTCCGCTTGGGGGCGAGAAGGGGGGGGCGGGGACGCGCGAACGTGACATCGCCGAGTTTTCTTTAGTTTTTCTTGGAACCACTTCTACTGAATTGCGTCCTTGTTTAGCGAGGCCGATCAAATGAATTAGGCGAAGCTAATTACAATGAAGTCCTCGCAGCAGGTGAAAAAATGTGTGGAAAACGTGACCAATGAGAAGGGGGGTGTATCGTTGGGCCAGTGTGAAACATCAGTATATTACAACACGGGAGTGTAAGGAACGTAAGTGATTGCATTCGTAAGGACAACTTTATCTCTTTTTTTCTACGGATGAAGTTGATATTCTAGTGGCATAGAAATTTAATTAATATGATTCCAAATTGGTTATTGCTTATCCAAATGTTGCCAATTACTAGAGATTTGTATTTATAGAAAATAGTTATGATAAAGAGTAGATGAGAAAAGCGATCTACACTTACCGATTCTCATTGATTGACTTTCGCCAAAAAATATGTATAACCATGTTGAATTTTATGAAAAATAATTATTTTATTTTAATGTGTCATTCAAGTACAATGGTGATAAATTGACGTTGCCAAAATCAAAATGGTCATAACATTTTCTTTTCACTCGTTTTATCGGGAATTATTACGTTTTAGGATCATAAACAACTTCACTTGCCATTTGAATCAACTCCAATTTCCGAAAATGTAAGGGCATCTTGGTCAAAAAGGCTGCAGAGCTTCCATGGAAGTTGCCATTGCGCGGGACACTCCTGATCATAGGTTTTTCTTATCGCTGGTAGACGGGAAAATTAAAGCAAGTGTATTTGCCTTCTGTTTGAGGTGAATATACGTATGATTGGGGGGACGTGGTAGTCAAGGGTAAGAGCGTTGGACTACTGAACGGAAGGACCCTGGTTAGATTCTTATTAGGCACTAGGGGTTCCTAGGAAACCATATACGGCACAGAGAAAGGACCTCTGACCCCTACCCTGATGTGTGAATTTCACACGCAGTCGGGAATTCTACCGACACCCACCAAACCAACCTTCGGATTAATTACTGTACTTATGGTGTTTATGTGCATGATTAACAATCGAATTCCCTTAATCAAGTGGAAGTATGCACATTCTACACGAGTGACATTATCATTCGCTCAGCTGCCGTTGCGCACACTCGTGTCTTCGGCAATGGGTTGAGGAGCATTTATTTGGAAATAAAAAGGTATAGACGGCAGAAGTTCTCACCTGACGTGTCACAATAATGAGAGCTGACTTCCATTGATCCAAAGCCGTGTTGCTGCGGATTGCGTTCAAATCCCTAAGACTTCCATCTCAGATGTGTTTCAAATCAATGGCTCGGATCCAACAGCAATGATTTTTAAAAATTATTTGGATTGGTGTGGTATTTTAGAATTTATATATGATCGTGGACGATCTGTTGAGGCTTGGTTTGTAATGTTTGGTTTACCTTTTATTTATTATTTATGTAATACGGCTGTAGTAATTATTTTTAATTTCCATCGGCGCGGTGGTGCAGTGAGGAATTGTTGGGACATTTTGGGTTCCGGGTTCATATCCCGGCAAAGCCCCTGGAACTGGAAATGCTTACTTTTAGGATTCTGGCGTTTCTGGGTAATCACAGGTGTTAAATGGGAAATTGGTCACAAAAGTGTGAATTTCATGACGCCGTGGGGCTTATTGTTAGTTCAAGGCGAGTCCTGCCTTCGCGTATAAAGCCACTTTTGGGTGTAATGGATTTTAATTAATCGTCAGTTGAGCGGGAGAGCCAGTGGACATTCCCGATCGTCCTGACCCAGAAACTAACAATCTGACCCGAATGCGGCCCGTTTCGTAAGAGGGAATAGTTGTAGGAAGGCAGTGCAAGTGAATGTTGCGTGACGCCGCGTCCGTTATGCAAGCGGGGGGGGGGGGGGCGGAGAGTTGACACGCAAACGAATCGTTTGAAGGAATTTCGCCTCCCTCTCACACCACTCCGTTTTTGTCGGCATAATCATCATCCCACTGCCTCAAATCCCGACGTGCGGTGCAGTAAATGTCTGGAAACGAAAGACGCACGAGTCGGTGTTCTTCGCAGGACTTCTGATTTCTCCTGAATAAGATGCGATTTCCTTTACCTTACCTTTGCCTCAAAGTTGGAAAGAAAAGATTCTTAAAATCTCCTTTCGTGCATTTCATTCAGGCGTTTCCTTTTTCCGGGGATCGAGAGAAAAAGGGAGAAGGGAATGGGAAAGTTAGGATTTTTCGTCGCTTCTCAAGGAGAAACTTGTCATTACTCTAAAAATTAGTGCGTCTTAGTTCTCGAATTAGATTACTTTGTTTAACCCATCCAATTATTATTGCATAGGGACTTTTACGTCCTTCAATGATTGTTCAGCGTTGTTTCATGGAACCTTATCAAATGTCTTTTGAAAATCTAAAAAGATCGCATCCACTTTCCTACCACTTTCACCCGATAAAAGTAAGTCATGTGTGAATAATCCTAATTGGGTCTCGCCTGAGCGGGTTTTTCTGAATCCGTGTTGATTGTCACTTAAAAGTTAATGTTATCAAGAAGTCTCATTATGGAACTGACAATTATGTGCTCTAAGATTTGGCAACATATAGAAGTGAGAGAAATGGGTCTGTAATAGCTGGGGTCCTCCCTGTCACCCCTTTTAAAAATAGGCGTTATTGGCGCGGAGTTCCAATTCCTAGAGACTTTGCACTCAGTGAGGGATTTGTTAAATATAAATTCGAGGTACGGGGCGATGTTAGGAGCTAAGTATTTTATCACCCTAGCTGGTATGTTTTCGGGACCCGGTAATTTGGTTTGTATAATATCTTTGAGCAATTTGACAATTCCTTGCTCGTCCGCTGTTATTTTTGCCATGGGTTTAGTATATATTGTTTCTTGGAGATAGGCGGTGGCTACATCGTTCGTGAAAACGCTTTGGAAGAATTTGTTTAGAATGTTGGCTTTACCCTCACTGTCAGTATGAATGATATTGTTCCAATCCCTTAAGCATGCCACGGTTTATTGACCCTCATTTACTTCCCTAACAATGACCAGAAAGCTTTGGGGTCAGTGTCCAAGTACTCGCAGAGTACTTTACGTTTAAATTTTGTAAGACTTCTAAACGTTTAAAGTCTTGTTGAGTTAGAGGATATCATCGTGTGTGTTCCTGCAGGGAAACATGTGATAGTGATGGGGTATTGGAATGCCACGGTAGGCGAAGGAAGAGATGGTGATGAGGTGGGTGACTATGGTTTAGGCACTAGGAATGAGAATTCATTCTCTACCTGGCCTCTGCCGAGAACGGACGTGCCTGACCTCGCTCGCTGGAACCGGTTTGACCGTAGCCGAGCTTACCTGCTGTTACTCGTGTGCCTCTGTGCATATTCTTCCCTAGTGAAGTGTAGTGTGGTGTTAGCTATAATTTCGTGAAATAGCTTAGTTTATTTAGTCTTTGTGCTGTTTGTTATTATTTTTCAATAGTGTGGTGGTAATTTTAGTGGGTATTCTTAGTGGCTTGTAGTTATTTGTTTCCCGCTCCTCTGACTGGTTATTGGTGAGTACTATCTCTCTTCTTCTCTTATTTTCCACTGAGTAGCCACTTACTGTTACAAGTACAGTGTCCATTACATTAAGTTACCAGTATCGTACATTTTTGTTTATAGTACCGCCCTATATAAAACAAAAACATATCTTTAGCATAGCAGGTTTAGGTTAGCTTTTATTTTTCGGGAACCCGTCTTAGACATCTTAGCATAGTGTATACAGGTTAGCTTTTGTTGGGACTCGGTTAATAACCAGGATGGCTTCACCTAGGTCCCCTGTTGCCATGATTGAAGGCACTGGCGAATGCGCAGCTCTAAGGGCTCGTATCGTCATGTTAGAGAGAATGGTGCGGGAGCTTCGTTCGGAGATCGCCGGAGGGAGGGCTCCCCTCAGGAGAGTTGGGACTCGGTGTGGGAATTCGAAAACCCGCCACGCCCATAGGGATGCACGGATTCGTCCGAATGCTACACGTGGCTGGGCGATTAGAGACCTGCCTCGTGTCCCATCTCTCAACGAGGGAGTACCTCTTGTCCGTAGGTCTGACGATTGGAGGGTTGTATCTCGGGGCAAGGGGAAGGTAACGCTGCGGCGAGGAGTGGACTCTGCGGAGGCAGACACCATCCCCGTCTCCAACAGGTACCAGGTGCTGTCGGATGACAGCACCACCGCACCTGCAGCTCCTACCCCTACTCCGAGGGCACTGCCTAGAGTAAGACATCAGCGCTCGGGAAGGGAGGGAACCGTTATTTTAGGTAGTTCTAACGTCCGGCGTATAATGCATCCGCTGCGCCGCAGAGTTCAACAGAAGGGAGGCGTTGGATTCTTGTCGTCCTGGTGCATACCAGGCGGCGGGGTACCCCAGGCGACGCAGGCGATGAAGGCGGCCGTCAGTAATACAGGTTGCTCAAAGCTACGCATTGTGGCTCATGTGGGAACAAACGACGCCTCAGAACGTGGATCTGAAGAGATCCTGCGCTCCTTTAAGGAGATGCACTCGGAGGTGAAACGGGTTGAGGCAGAGTTGAAGGTTCCTCTTAAATTAAGTATTTGTAGTATTGTGCCACGTACTGACCGCGGAAGGCTCGTTTGGAGCCGAATAGAGGGTATAAACGAGAGATTGTTGGGATTCTGTCGGGAAATCGGAGCGGACTTCGTTGATCTGAGGCCTGTCCTCTCATCGTGTCGGGTACCCCTAAATCGCTCCGGGGTCCATTATACTGCCGTGGCATCACAGTGTGTAGCGCGTAGGTTACACGAACACGTTTCTAGGGTTTAGCATAGTTGGAAGGCAAGAGCGCAGGTCATATATTGGGATAAATAAAGTAGAGTCCAGCGCTTTTTGTCACTTGAGATCAGGTTACGCCTCACAGATCCCAAAAATAACAGAACAAACACAAACTTGTTTTAATACAACATACAACCGACATGTAAAAGTAACCGACAACCCTGGCATTGACGTAGAAAGACATTTGACATGCACTTCTCCACAAACGTGTCGTAAATTACGGTCAGACACAAACAAGGGCGTGATTCAAGAGAAAAACAATCTAAATATACTTGTATTAAATTGCAGAAGCCTCAAAAATAAAATAGCGGATATCGAGCACATAATCCAATGTCATTCGGCTGATATAATATTAGGCACAGAGAGTTGGCTTTGTAATGACATCAATGACCAAGAAATTTTCCCAATAAACTTTACAGTTTACCGACATGATAGATGTACAAGACCCGGAGGCGGAGTTTTCGTGGCTGTGAAAAGTAATCTTGAAAGCAGACAACTTGCATTTGAAAATAATAACATAGAAAGTGTTTGGTGCACCATACTGCGATCCAATCACCCCAACATTAATTTATGCTCTTTCTACAGACCCCCAGACTCAGATTTTCAAACACTTAATACCCTCAATGAACAAATAAATAGATTTACACGCAAAAATAATAAATGCATCAATATAATTGGTGGTGACTTCAACCTCCCTGGTATCGACTGGGATAGCAATAGCGTTAAATCTCGGACCCGTGATCGCGAATCTTGCAATTTCTTACTAAAATTGGTTCAAAGAAACTCGCTTCATCAAGCAGTACGCACTCCCACCCGTGGAAAGAACATATTGGACTTATTTCTTACGAACACACCGGAACGCATTAATAGTGTATCAACCGACGAGGGTATAAGTGACCATAAATCTGTTATTATCAACTTGAACGTAGAAATAAAAAAGAATGTCAAGCCAAAAAGAAAAATTTATAATTATCACAAAGCAGATTTTGAAACTTTTGCCAGCCATTTAAACTCTTCACTACACGATTTCAAAACGCGCTTAAGTCTTGCCACCGTGGAAGAAACTTGGACAAAGTTTGTCCAAATTATGCAAAAAGGAATAACAGATTTCATCCCTGTAAAATACGTTAAAGCAAATCGCGACCCAAGGTGGTACAACAAAGGCGTTAAAAAAGCCCTTCGAAAGCAAAGAATGTTACACTCTAGGGTAAAGAAAGCAGGTCTGAACTCATCACCCTTGGACAATAAACAGCTTTTGGACAAGTATAGATCCTCTAAAATTGAAACTAAAACACAATTACGTAGCGCTTTGCAAGATTTTAAACGTAAAGTACTCTGCGAGTATTTGAACACTGACCCCAAAGCTTTCTGGTCATATGTTAGGGAAATAAATGGGGGTCAACAAACCGTGGCTTGCTTAAGGGACTGCAACAATATCATTCATACTGACAGTGAAGCTAAAGCCAACATTCTAAACGAATTCTTCCAGAGCGTCTTCACGAACGATGTAGCCACCGCGTATCTCCAAGAAACAATATATACTGAACCCATGACAAAAATAACAGTGGACGAGCAAGGAATTGCCAAATTGCTCAAAGACATCAAACCAAACAAATCCCCGGGTCCCGAAAATATACCAGCTCGGGTGCTAAAACACTTAGCTCCTAACATCGCCCCGTATCTCGAATTTATATTTAACAAATCACTCACTGAGTGCAAAGTCCCTAAGAATTGGAAAACCGCGCAAATAACGCCTATTTTTAAAAGTGGTGACAGGGAGGACCCCAGCAATTACAGACCCATTTCTCTCACTTCAATAAGTTGCAAAATTTTAGAGCACATAATTGTCAGTTCCATAATGAGACATCTTGATAACATTAACTTTTTAAGTGACAATCAACACGGATTCAGAAAAACCCGCTCATGCGAGACCCAATTAGGATTGTTCACACATGACTTACTTTTATCGGGTGAAAGTGGTAGGCAAGTGGATGCGATCTTTTTAGACTTTCAAAAGGCATTTGATAAGGTTCCGCATGGTAAACTCATCCATAAATTAAAGGGCGCAGGTATACACAAGGGGGCAATAAATTGGGTTGAAGACTTCCTTTCAGACCGGGAACAGAGGGTAGTCCTTGACGGCGCTAGTTCTACCAGCGTAAGAGTCACCTCGGGGGTTCCTCAGGGAAGTGTTATCGGACCGTTACTATTCTTGATTTTTGTTAACGATCTGAACCGCAAAGTGAAAAATAAGATAAGGATGTTCGCGGATGACACAGTGATTTATCGGGAGATATCTGGGGATGAGGATCGTTTAATTCTAGCACGTGATTTAAATAGCATTAATGAATGGTGTTCAAAATGGGGATTGCCTTTAAATCTTAATAAATGTTCGGTGGTAAATTTCTTTAAAAGATCCACGGGATTAGTTTACAAATTAGCTGGAGTTGACCTTAAAGTAGTTGATTCGGTGAAATACCTAGGTGTTACATTCACTAAAGACTTAACTTGGGGGACCCATATACGTAAAGTCTGCGGGCAAGCATATAAAAAATTAGGATTTATTAGACGCATTGTCGGTAGAAGTGACTCCAAGGTCAAGGAACGTTGTTATCACGCTCTTGTAAGGCCCCATTTAGAATATGCATGTAGCGTATGGGATCCGTGTGAAAAAGGCCTCATTCGGGAAATTGAGAAGGTCCAACGCCGGGCAGCTCGTTTCGTGGAAAACTGTTACGATAAAACGAAAAGCGTCACTGAAATGCTTATGGAGTTGGGATGGGAATCATTGGAAGAAAGACGACTCAATGCTAGGTTAAACCTACTAAATAAATTCGGATCCGCATGTTTCAGCACCGAGGTCTCGAAAATTATTCGCTCTCCAACTTATATAGGTCGCTTGGATCATGTGTACAAAATTCGGGAAATAGATGCCAGGACTAGCAGACTCAAGGACTCCTTCTTCCCACGGACAATACGGGATAACAACTCTAGGGTTACACTCGGAGATAACAAAAATGCCACTTGCCACCCTCCGCGTCTAGGCAACAATTAGTTGAACTCAGTTGCATGCACTTTCACTAGCCTCCTGTGTGTTGTGTCAGAACCCTTCCCGCATGCCCGAGCGTCTTTACGAACTTCATGCTCCACCCTTCCATCCCTTGTCCCTCTCCGCGGGTGTGCCCTCCTCCCACCTGCAGCGTTGGGCCAGATTCCTCACCTTGGGTGGGAGAGAGTTTTGTGTGGGACGCTCTTGTGGTGGTGGTGTTTCGCCTGGCTACTTGCTATAAACTAGCTGGCACGTTCGTGATAGGTTTCTTACTGCATCCTAGGGTGGAATTATTTGTTGTAGGTAAGCGTATGTACTTGCATGCTTTTGGAGTGAGGATAGGTAGATGTGTGGTTGCATGCGCGTAGAATGATGGGGTGTTGCAATGAATGTGTGCACTGTTGTGGATTGGGTTTGCATGTGTGTGTTGGTTTTGAATGCGGTGTTTCTTTTTTCCTTTTTCTTTTTTCCTTTTTTTTGGGTGGTGGCATAACACCCCCCGCCACACGCCCTTGCGGCGGCTTGCGGGGTATTATGTAGATGTAGATGTAGATGAACGTGGGGAGAAAGCATTTGAATTCTGCAGGAGACAGGGGTTAGTTATCACCCACACATGGTTTAGACACCATCAAAGGCGTAGATATACATGAAAAATGCCAGGTGAACGAGAAAAATATCAGATAGATTAAATTATGATTAGGCACAGGTTTACGAAGTGTGATGAATTTTCCCAGTTTCCCCGGAGCGGATGCGGATTCTGACCACAGTTGGTATGGTAAACTCATCCATAAATTAAAGGGCGCAGGTATACAAAAGGGGGCAATAAATTGGGTTGAAGGCTTCCTTTCAGAGCGGGAACAGAAGGTAGTCCTTGACGGCGTTAGTTCACCAGCGTACGAGTCACCTCGGGGGTACCTCAGGGAAGTGTTATCGGACCGTTACCATTCTTGATTTTTGTTAACGATTTGAACCGCGAATTGAAAAATAAGATTAGGACGTTCGCGGATGACCCAGTGATATTTCGGGAGATATCTGGGAATGAGGATCGTTTAATTCTTGCACGTGATTTAGATTACATTAATGAATGGTGTTCAAAATGGGGATTGCCTTTAAATCTCAATAAATGTTCGGTGGTAAATTTCTTTAAAAGATCCACGGGATTCGTTTACAAATTATCTGGGGCTGACCTTGAAGTAGTTGATACGGTGAACTACCTAGGTTCATTCATTCATTCAGCATTCATTCATTCATTCATTCAGCATTCATTCATTCATTCATTCAGCATTCATTCATTCATTCATTCATTCATTCAGCATTCACTAAAGACTTAACTTGGGGGACCCATATACGTGAGGTCTGCGGGGAAGTATGTAAAAAATTTGGATTCATTAGACGCATTGTTGGCAGAAGTGACTCCAATGTCAAGGAACGTGGTTATCACGCTCTTGTAAGGCCCCATTTGAATATGCATGTAGCGTATGGGATCCGTGTGGAAAAGGCCTCATTCGGGAAATTGAGAAGGTCCAACGCCGGGCAGCTCGTTTCGTGGAAAACTGTTACGATAAAACGAAAAGCGTCACTGAAATGCTTATGGAAGGAGGACGGGAATCATTGGAAGAATGACTACTCAATGGTAGTTTAAACTTGCTAAATTAATTCAGATCCTCATGTTTCAGCTCTGAGGTCTCGAAAATTATTCGTACTCCAACATACATTGGCCGCTTGGATCATGAATACAAAATTCGGGAAACACAGGGTTCGTCTGGAAAATAAGTGTCCTGAGCTCAGGAAAAAAAATTATTGCACTTTTACATATCTTAAGCTAATATTCCTCAAAATAGGACCCTTTTGAGTCGATACACTTGTTCCAGCGGCGTTCCCATTTCTGGAACGCTCCCGGGAAGGCATAATCGGGAACCTCTCGAAGACACGTCGTCAAGGCCTCTTTGACGGCGTCCAAAGTCCCGTATCGCGTTCCTTTCAAACTCCTCCTTATCTTCGGGAACAGAAAGAAGTCCGGTGGTGCCAAGTCCGGGTTGTAGGGCGGGTGCGGCAGCGTTGCCACGACGTGCTTGGCCAAGAAGTCCGACACGACAAGCGCGGTGTGAGACGACGCATTGTCGCTCAGGTTGTCAGTCATACGGTTGATCGCTGGCCGGACGCGGGCCACTCGTTTTCGAAGCCTGTCGAGCACTTGGACGTAAAATGCAGTATTTACAGTTTGTCGTTCAGGTACAAATTCGTAGTGGACGACTCCCCTTTTGTCAAAAAAGACAATGAGCATCATAAACTTAATTTTCGGACGAACCCTGTAGATGCCAGAACTAGCAGACTCAAGGACTCCTTCTTCCCGCGGACAATAAGGGATATTAACTGTAGGGTTACACTCGTAGATAACAAAAATGCCACTTGTCAACCTCTGCGTCTAGGTAGCAATTAGTTATACTCAATTGCATGCACTTTCACAACCTTCTGTTTGTTGTTGTCAAAACCCTTCCCGCATGACCGCATTGGAATGCCATTAAGTAATGCAGTGCTGTTTACAGTATTGTTTGCTCTGCTTTTGGTACCCTAAATTTCCCCTTCCATCCCTTGTCCCTCTCCGCGGGGGAGCCCTCCTCCTACCTGCAGCGTTGGGCCAAATTCCTCACCTTGGGTAGGAGACGTTTCATCTTCATCCGCATCTACTCAATACCCCGCAAGCCGCCACAAGGGCGTGTGGCGGGGGGTTTTAAAGCTCCCCTCTTAAATTTGGAAAAAAAACCGCGTGCAGATGCCACAAATTTATAGCCCGCTGACCAAACATGCTGAACATTCATGCATGCACTCTTTCGCCCCAACCCTTTCCTACCCACAAACCTTTTCCCAACCCACAAACTACCAATAAACACACACATGCACAATTCCTGAATTTCCAATCCTCTTCCGACCCGCAACTCAAATGTTTGTAATATTTCTAATTGGACTTCGGATTCCCACTACTATGATTTCTGACTGTTCTGGGGAATAAAGAGTATTTGAATCCATACGTACTGGAATCCATCTCCCTTATTCCATCTTGGCTTGATCCACCTAAGTAGTGCGGGGCCATTATTACTCCTTTTGTGTCGTCGTCAAACTCGCCGGTTCTGAATTCTTCCCAAAGTTCAAGTCTCGCTTGTTCTCCTCGTATTTCAAGGGGCTCCCAGCCCAAATCCCCCAAGAGACCCGTTACACTTGCTTTCCTGTCATATACATCTTTCACGAATTTGGCGGACCTTCTCTGGACCTTATCTAGTTCCCCTTGCCAGATTTTCTCCCAAAGATCCCAAATACTTGCGGCATATTCCAAATGTGATCTAACTAGAGCAAAATAACACCTCTCTCTAACTTTCTCATTACATTTCCCCACCACCCGTTTAATGAAGCCCAGTTTCTTTAAAGCGGATCCGCATATTGCCCTGATATGTGCTCCCCATGAAAGGCTTGGTGCTAGAACCACCCCCAAATACTCTACTTGTTTGGCCGCAGCCAATACTGAACCCTCTATTTTGTAGTTTATGTCCCGTTCGCCACTTCCTTTGTTCCAAAACTCCAAAACTGCTCACTTGTCTTTATTAAGCATCAATCCCCATTTCATGCACCAATAAATATGTTGCACGTTCGTGTGGTGGTGGAAATTGGCGTTGCTACTTAGTAAAATCTAACTTGCACCTTCTTGGATTAGTTTCTTCCTGCATCCTAAGTTACAATTATTTTTTATAATTAAGTATGTCTACTTGCATGCTTGTGAAGTGAAGGTAGGTGGATGTGTATTTGCATGCGTGTAAAATGATAGGATGTTTCTATGAATGTATGCACTACTCTGGATTTGGGTTTGCATGTATGTGTTAGTTTTGAATGCGGTTTTTCTGTATTCTTTTTTTTTGGGTGAGGACCTTGCACCCCCCGCCACACGCCCTTGCGGGGTATTATGTAGATGTAGACGAGAGGGCGTTGAATGCTCCCTGGTGTCGAGGCGGCCGGCCGGGGAAGTTTCGTGGAAGTGTGAGCAGGCGTTGCATCCCCGGCGAGACATGCCGTCGTCGAAGTTGTTGGTGTGGTACGTGAAAAATGTAGACTAGTGGCAATGGGAGAGGGTTGGCATTGTGGAGTGTCCCGAGGATTTGAGGGTTATGAAAGGAACTTAATGGACTTTGGAAAATGGTTTTGGCTGTAAATGGTGCTTACCCAACTCATGCTTGGCTTAGTAAAAATGACAACCTTGCGACGTTGGCGCTGGAATGCTACAGAGGGCAGGAAATTTTTATGGCACGTGGTGGATGAATTCTTTAAGAATTGTTTATAGAAATCAAGTAATTGTACCATCCCTCTCCGTCTACCCCCGCTTAACGACCTGGCGTCATCTTGGGGGACATTGTGCGGATGTAGATTCATATGTAAGTAGCAGCACAGGGACATCCTAAAAGGTGCTAATAGCTTACCCACATTTCGGTAGTCTGTCAAGAATTTTACATTGCCTGGGATATTGATGCAATGGGTGTTTCTAAATCCCGGGAAAATTGGTCGCATGCCGATGCGAGGGATTGCGTCGCAGTAATATTAGTATTTGCGAGGTCGAAATATTAATTGTTTTAATTGTGTTTATTGGTTTTGCATTATTCATTCGACTTATATATATCCCATATGCTCTCAACGACGTGAGCATCAAAGTTCATTTTATTTTTAGATTGTCATTTGATATTCAATAAGGTTGTATTCTCCTATTGCTGTCATTTATTGATTACTTGAACCGAAACATATATTTTCCCTATTAGACTGAAATTTTTTCTCATAATTTGAATGGAATACTGCATTGGGCCCTTGGAAGGAGAAGTGAAAGGGAAGTGGCGTAGGGGAAGAGATACGTGAACCAACAGAATAACCAACACATAGCATTACTTGGGAGACCGAAATGTGTGAAGGAATTCAGAACTTAGCCGATGAAATGAGTGCGGAGACTCAACGAGAGAAGCCTCATTCCTATGACTATGGCTTAATTTTTTTTTAAGGTTTCCAGTTTTTGCAGTAGCTGACAACACTCCTGCCATTTTTTGTCTAGTTGTTTCGTCCTTATCATAAGGCTGCACACATTAAATTACTGACGTAAAACTTCCCATGTGATAGTCACGACTAGGTAAATGTGATGCAAAATTCAAATAAGAAATGTTATCTGTCGTTTGTTAGGCCTCATTTAGAAGATGCTGCAAGTAGTATATGGGATCCTCACGAGGTTGGATCGAATGCCGAATTGGATCGCGTGCAGCGTAGAGGTGATAGATTTTTAAAACGTTGTTATGATAAACTAAGTTGCGCATCCAAAATAATAGAGATGGGCTGGGAATCATTCACGGAGCGAAGGTAAAATTACCCTTGCATAAACTGGAAGGGAGTCTCTTTAGCAGTGGTGTTGAAAATGTTTTATTACCCCCATTGTACCGGTAGGAGAGACCATGCCAATAAAATTAGAAAGATTAAGTGTAGAACAGATAGATTTTAAATATAATTTTTTTCCACGAACCATAGGGGATCAGAATAACATTGTCCGACTGCGGTAGGGTTACGTTCGGGTAAAATTATTCTGGTGCGTATCCACCCCCTGCCACACACCCTTGTGGTAGCTTGTAGGATATATAAAGAAATAAATAAAAGTAGAGCTTTGCACTCTACGTTTATCGCGTACTCGTTTTATTTACGATGCTTGAAAGTGCCATTAATTTAGCCTCATATTTTCCGTGAAGTGTGTGCGTTTCGGGCGCTGTGATGAATAATTTCGAGGGCGAGTAAACCATTCACCGGACGAATGAAATGACTGCCCCTGCTCCACTCCCTCCTCCATTGGATGCGGCCGGCCCTCGTCCCTTCCTCCCCGTGTCTCATGCGTATAATGCCTCGCATATACATCCACCTGCCTTCATACGATTGTGTTCCTTGGCCTTCATTTCTCGCTCATGGGAATCGTCCACTCCCGTTCCCACTGCCCGCTTCCTCCTCTCGGTAGCGTCATTAAAAAGCCGCAATCCACCGTCCCGAGACGCCCAGCCGCGGTGGGGTTCCTCTCGGCGGGGCTTTCCAAACCTCTCCCGTCCCACCGCCCCCTCTTTCTTCTCCTTTCTTCATCGTCCTGACGACGCAAAAAAATCCGCCCCCACGGACCACGGGGAGAAGAAAGGGGTCTCTCCCCCCCTCCCCCGTTCCGTTGGTTTCCAACATCGCCCCCAATAAACGCTGTCGTAGGGTCCTTTTGAAAAGGGCTCGGTGGGTCCCTCTTATTTCCACTCCCGCCCAGTAATTCCTTCAAGGGACCATTGTGGTGGACCTGTCCGCTCGCTTTAACTCAATGGGTCAGCTTTCGGTGCTCGTTTTCGAGACGCGCCGGTTGCGTGCTCTCGTTTGTGGTGCGTGTGTCGCGATGCTTTTTTAAGTTCCGAAATCGTGGACGTGAAGAAATTGGTATTGGAGAAGTACAGGGGATTTGGAGATGTTTTTAGAAATCGATACAAGTAAAGGGCACCCCCGCGATACTCCTTGACCCCGAAAAAATGGCGCCATTCACAGGTGAAGACGAAGAGTATCATTACCTTACAATTGTGCCAAAATAGTCAAACACCGAGGCCCCAATTTCCGCAATTTGTCCTCATGTGGTGTTCTCTCTTCTTTATCCATTTCTAACCCCCAACTTAACCTGTCTTTATCCACTTCTAACCCGACTTAAAGCTGATTTTAAACTCCTCCATAACATCCTAAACTCGACTCTTGATTGCCCTGAACTGCTCTCTTTGTCTTCAACTTCACATCTACATCAAACCCCGCAAGCCGCCGCAAGGGCGTGTTGCGGGGGGTGTTAGGTCACCACCCAAAAAAGGAATAAAGAAAAACCGCATTCAAATTAGCACATACATGCAAACTCAAATCCTCAGTAGTGCATACATTCATGGAAACATCCGATCATTTTACACGCATGCAAATACACATCTACCTCCCTTCACTCCACAAGCATGCATGTACGTACATATGCTTAATTATAACAAACAATTGTACCTTAGGATGCTGCAAGAAATTAATCCAAGAACGTGCAACTTAGATTTTACTTAGTAGCGAGGCGAAATGCCATCACCACAAGAACGAGCAACATAAAACACTCTCCTACCCAAGGTGAGGAATTTGGCCCAACGCTGTATTTCATCTACATCTACCCCGCAAGCCGCCGCAAGGGCGTGTGGCGGGGGGTGTTAGAGCACCACCCGTAACATAGAAAAAATCCGCATGCGGAAACCACAAATTTCACGAAACAAACATGGTAAACATTCATGCAAGAACCCTTTCGCTCCAACCGTTTCACACACATGCAAACCCACAAACTACCAACAAACATACACATGCACAATCTTTGAATTTTAAATTTTGTTCCGACTTGCAACTTGAATGTTTTTAATATTTCTAAATGGACTTCGGATTCTTTCTATTATGATTTTTGATTGTTTTGGGGAAGAATGAGTATTTGAATCTATCTGTACTGGAATCTATTCCTCCCTTATTTTATTATTTTGTGGTCTGATCAACCTAAGTATTGTGGGGCCTTTGCAATAATTCCTTTAGTGCCATCGTTAAACTCGCTCGTTCTGAATCTCTCTAAAAGTCTTCTAAGTCTCGCTTGTTCTCTTTGTGTCTCAAGTGGCTCCCAGCCTAAATCCCCCTAAGAGACCTGTCAACACTTGTGTTCTTGTTATAACAATTTCTTTGTTTTGCTCTGGACTTTATCAAGTTCTTTTTGCCAGATTTTCTCCCAAGGATCCCAAATACTTATTTCAAATGTGGTCTAACTGGAGCAAAAGGACACCTCTCTTTAACTTTCTCATTACATTAAGTACAATTATTTGTTATAATTTAGCAGATTTACTTTAGGTAGGAGGAGGGCTCACCTTCAGGTTACCGACTCGATCCACCCGCACCCACTCCCTTCTTCATCTATCTATTCCTAGAATAACTCTCACTGGGCGCTCACCATTATTTCTCCTCCCTTCTAAATTCATTCTCTCACACTGTCCATCATTTTAAGATATCATGTAACAATTTCACCACCCAAGCTACCATTCCACCTTTCAACCAATTAAATATTTCCCCCGTCCATGTTCGGTTCTCGCTGTTTATTGTTGGGCTGATATTGTATTTTGTCCTCTTTCATGTTTTTGTTATATTTTCACTGTAAATTGGCGCTACTGCTGTGTGTGAATAATGTTTTAAAATAAATAAATGCGTAGCATTTTACTCTTAGCGGAAATCTATATTATATCAAATCTCGTTTGCCTATTTACTTTTGTTGTTGACCCCTATACAGACAGAGTGATTTCCCAGGTGGAGCAAGTTAAAGCGATAGAAACGAGTATTTTTTTTCTTCTAAAATACGTACCCCTCTAAGAAAATATGCGTCATTAGCTCATTGATATTTCACTTTTCGGAAGCATTCGTAGTTGGTTTTAAAATTAGGTAGTCTATCATAAGAATAGCACCTACCGGAGGCATGGCAATGATATAGTTATTACCGGCCCTTCACCATGGTTATTACCGGCCGGGGAACACGGTGAAGCTAACTTCAATCGAGCACACCGCTTGGATCTACGAGGGTAATCCCATAAGTAAGGTCTCGGAATCTTTGGGGACGCAAAGAAACTACTCATGCAGCTGTTGGCGGCTCTGTTGTGATTGTTGCTTCCACCACTCCCAAACAAGCATGCGCGCGCATCGCTGGGACACTTAAGTATATAGTAGGATTGGCAGCCTTTGTGAATGGAGCTCCCGTTGCATGTTTCCGCCAAGTGTGAAGTTCGCGCAGTTACTCGGTTTTTGAATGCAAAAGAGGTTGAACCGCTTGAAATTCATCGCCAATTGATGGAAGTGTATGGGCAATCGTGCATGGATGTCAAAAACGTTCGCAAGTGGTATAGAGAGTTTGCATCCGGTCGCTCTGAAATTCAGGACGAGCAAAGGAGCGGGAGACGGTCACTTTCTGACGAGACCGTCGCGAAGGTTGAGGAAACCATGCGTAGTGATCGGCGGATCACGCTGCACAAACTCTGCATTTTGGTTCCTGATGTTTCTCGATGCACCATCCACAAGATTCTAAAGGATGAACGGAATATCGGAAGGTGTGCGGAAGATGGGTGCCGCGAATGCTGACTGAAGACCACAAACGGCCAACGAGTTGATTCTTCACGTGGATTGAGTTGACTTTGGTTGGGACATCGTCAACCAGCCACCCTATAGTCCGGACTTGGTCCCCGGCGACTTTCACCTGTTCCCTAAGTTGAAAGAACATTTGGCCGGAAGGCGATTCAGCTGCGACGAAGAGGCGAAAGATGTGAAGTTCAACGCTATGGCGGCGAGTTGGTGGGCATACAAAAACTGTCACAGCGTTTACAAAAATGCATCGACCGAAATGGCGATTGTGTAGAAGAATAGACAGTTGATCAATCTTTGAAATGATGTATACATCATAGAAAATAAATGTTTTTTTTCTATTTCTAAAAAATTGGAGACCGTACTGTTCCGATTACCCTCGTAGAATGAATGAACTTCCACAGTGTTTTCAAACTGTCCTCGGAATCGCTGGCGGATTAGCCATTGTGGTCCAGTGCAATTTTGCAGTCCTGGGCGTGGTAATTGGAGGAATACTAAGGAATTTTTTTAAAATGGTGACTGTCTATGGATATTCCCTGAAATGTTTTCGTAATTTTTCTAAACATATTTTCTGACAATAATTGGCATCCGATTATTTAAGTCTCATTAATGTTGTAGAGCAAGACTAATTCAGCAGAAAAGAACGTCCGTTGTGCTGAGGAATCCTCATTTCCACACGTCATTATATTAACACCCATATTGTTTCAGATTTGTTTTGAGTCGCAGGGTATTTATTTGGTAGTTGTGTCCATCCAAAAACCCACCTTAACCGGTAGATTACGTCATAATAATAGTTGTTTCAGACTCCATATTATTACGTGAATTCTGTGTGAAGTGAGATGTTGCACTGGCTTTTGCCGGTTTAGTTGGATACATTCTTCTTGTCGTGGTGGTATTTTCCCTAATACTGAAGCCTCTTAGTGCTGTTATACTCTCATCGAATATTTCCGTTTATTTTATCGAAGAAAACTACTCCCGAAAATTAACTATAGAAAAATGTATAAAAGCCAGTAGTCGAGCAAATAACATTCGATAAATACCCGGCGGAAAAAGGGACATGTTTCAAATCTGTCATCCATCCTGGACGTGTGAATTTAACTGGTTCCTTTTGAAACTTTCAGCTTGCCAAAACGACCTCCGGGTTGAAGATGAGACGCCGTCTACCTAAGGATAAATCGCAACGATTTGATGGATGCCGAAGGAAATATTGAACTAATTCTCTATCGATACTTTCTGATCGTTTATACGTTGCTTTGGACCCTTTCGATAAATCTTTCCTGCCTCAAGTTTAGTTTCTCTCGTGGCCCCGACACTATTTCCCTTTCTCATTTCTGTGACACCCGTGTACATCGGTCGGGTCATTTTCTTCTGATAGAAAGGAATTTAAATCTCGAAATTGGCACCTTCGAACCTCTTTTAAAATAGGCTACTTCACGTGTGGTTAAAAGTTGATATTACTTTGGTGTTTTTCGGACGCGGCAGTACGCTGCTACAGTAGGATCAATCCCTCATTATTCTCGTTCTTAGGCTTAATGGCCCCGGTGGCGGCGGGATAACGTCCTCGTCTGCCAGTCCATGGGTCGCGGGTTCGATTCTCACCTGGGTGGGGTTTTTCTCCATCTAGGGCTTGGGCGTTGGTAATCGTGTCCGTTGTTATCACAGTTAGTAGCCCGATCTCTAGGCCAAACGTGCTGTTTTTGGACTAAGGCTGAAAAAATAAATTGTCTTTCCCGCTTCCTAAAGGGAATCCAGGCAATGCTTGAACTCTCAGTTCGCTCCAACTTGTACTTGCTAATTTGTAAACGCAAACGCCGCTAGATCAATAACTGACGAACATTGCGGCTTTTGACAGATTTCCATATTTTAATGCCTTGTAATTTGTGCGTCAGTTTGCGAGATTAATTAATAAATTAAAACCTTGGCCTAAACTGACTTATTATAGAGCATTTTTAATTTACTAGCGATTATCTAAAAAGAAGGAATTACGTGTTGTCATGACTCCACATCAGTACCAGATTTTTGGCTCGTTGACGTCTTTTGCAGTTGCTATGAGGAGTTATTTTGTAATTTTTATAGTACAGAGTACACATAAGAAATCATTTGTCAGATTTTTTAAAGTGGAGATTTCGTGCACCCCTTGGTCCATTATTAATTATTCGTCTTAGTTGCGAAGTTAGCAATCTTTTTTCCAGAGAATTTTCTCGAGGAGGATAATATACTTTGTAGGAATGTCGGCCATTTGAAACGCTTGCACGCAAACACTGCCGCATTCCATGAATCGCGTTTACTTGATGAGGAGTGACTTACAAAAAAAACCCGGTGTGCAAATAACATTGGCAATTTGCTTACATCACGTTTAAATCTTTGTCTTACGTATTGTTAAGTAGATAATGGAATTAGAATGTGGTATCACGGCCTATGCATACAGCTCCAGAGCTGTGACGAAATCGCGAACTGGACTGTGTGCGAATCAAATTGAAATTTTGGCATACAAGCTTGTTGATAACTGTGACATCAAATGCGTAGTTAATTTTGCTATTCTTGAAGGAACGTGTCAAACACGTACGATACTTGATACATACGATTTCTTAGAGAATTAGCATTTCGTTTACAAGCGTAAGGTTTAATATATACCCAGTTCTCTTTGCTATCTAGTATTTAGGCACCTTTTCTGTGCGGCGGTAATCCCACCGTCATCGGATTTTATGATTGCAGCACTGCTATCACAGTGGGACATCCTCGGACATACAACACCTCAGTACTCAACCCGAATATTGGTTCTGAAGGGTAATAAGCTCTTTATTTTGGTCAAATCCTTATGTCTGTTCAGGTCATGCTAACTAATAATTTTCTTTCTAAGTGCTATTTGCGGTATGCAATTAAAGTCTGGACGGTAGGGCTGTAAAAAAGTCACTACCCATTGCTTTCACTAAATATGTCTCTAGGAAAGCTTGCGTATTTTATTATAATGCTATCCCTTCTATGTGAAACGTCCGAGTTTTTCTCATATTTGACTGTCGCTCTAACCATGTTATATAGAGCCGAGAGCTAAAAGGGCCGGCTATTTATTCAGATAACTTCAAATAAAGTGAACTAATTTCCGCCGATTTGCTAATAGTTTGCTGGCCCTCACCGCTCATTCGTTATCCGTGGAAATTTGATAGTCCAATGTCTTGTAATTATTGTTATTCTGTGACGTAATCTCGCCAAACTGGTGTTACAAACAATTTTCTTGTGCAGCATTTCTACAAAGTCATTTTGAGGTTATTCCTCTCTTTCAGGGTTTGACATGTCATATGGGTGCGTACCTTTTCCTGATACATGGAAAATGGTCTATTTTCCATAAATTAGGAAACGTTAAATTATTCCTAATTGTCACCATTCAAAACAGTCGCTGTACGATTCAAATCGATTGCTTGGACAATGGCTTGCATTGACAATGGAATACCTGGAAAGTTCTTTGACTGATATACCTAATACAGGATGATTACCATCATCTTTTTTCTTACGGTTTACTTCTACTAGTTTCCAGTGAGTTTTTAGAAATGACGGCCGGGTGCTGGGACTCTTCATTTATTGCCACATGTTGACAAGGATGAAGAGGGGGTATTTTTGTATATATTCATCTAAGGGTATTTTTTTTTTTACTTCTCCCCAGCGACAAATCGAAAAAAATATTTGCTGGGGTAACCGAAAGATAAGTATTTTCCCGTCTTCGCTCGGAATCATCCGTGGGAATATATTTTCTGGATATTTCGGGGCTTGCGAAGGGAGGACCTCAAGATGGGTCTTGCCCTCCTATCCGTAGCGACATCCACGTTGGGTTTTCCTCGAGGATGCCCTGACGGAGATACCCTCCTTTTTTCCTTCCCTCGTCTTAGCGCTGGATGTTGGCCGCGTCGTCTCCGGAAGACGGACGCGGGTTGGGAGAGGGGGAAGCGGTTTGTGTGCGCGCGTTGGGAATGCGATGCCATCCGTTGGATACCCCTCCTATTCCGGTATAGAGGGAAGGACGGACTCTTCTTGGTCGCCTTTGCTGCCTCTTGGTCCTCTTATGGCCCTCTCAACTTTCACGATGCCCTTAAAACCTCTCTTCGGTGCCACGCCCTCCGATGCGCGTCGCCTCCAATGACAATTTCGTCGAAGTCATTGTTTCCACGCTTTCTAGTGTTCATAAAAATTGTGCAGCGAATCTCTCAGAAATTTTTGACTGCCAGCGGGAAACCTGTTTACTGCTGGGAAGATCTAGCCTTAATATGTGAAAGCGCCTTCGCTCATTCTGAAGATTATGCCAGACCAACGATAATCCTTTGCGGAATGGGAAGGAAGGATCATCATGCATATTGTGTTCAGTGAGAGGTATTGCATGCTCCATATCAAGAATGAGGCACACATCGCATGAACTTCCCAGATTTTCAACTCCTGATGTTACTAAATTATTTTCTTTTTCACTTCATATTTTTTACTGCCATTAATGCTGTTCTCTCGAATACTCTTCCCCACTTGCTTCACGTTCTGCCTCCTAAAAGAACTTTCAACACTGCATGATTTCTTAGTTTTTCCACATCCAGTTTCCGTTTTCTTCGATTTTCGCCAAAATAAGTGGTTATCATATTAAATGGCTATATACAGTCTTTCCCCTTCCCAGTCTTTAGAGAAATTGAGTCCTGGCAACTGCGGGACTCGGCCCGAGCGGCCGTGAGTCGTGCCCGGCAGCGGGGGAGGCAAGGCCTCCGCGGTCGTCATCCCACGAAACCCTCGCAGGGGAAAAATAACAGCAGCAGGGCAGAAGACGCAGAAGAAGACGACATTAGTTAGAATAGAAACATGGAATATCAGGACACTGCTGAGGACAGACAAGTTAGAGAATATTAAGCGAGAGATGGAAAGAGGTAATTTAGATGTTTTGGGTCTACGCCAGGTGAGATAGAAGGTTAGCGGGGACTACTAGAGTGATATATACAGCGGCGGAGACGAGAGCCAACGAGGGGTTGCCGTAATATTAAATGAAGGGGTAGGAAGAAGCGTAGTCAACATAGAACAACCAACGGATAGAATATTACTCGTAGAGATTAAAGCAGAACCGACGCACAAGGTCATTGTTCAGGTATACATGCCATCGAGCAACCATAAGGAGGAAATAGTCCATAGAATATGCGATGAGTTAGAGGATATAATCGCGTGTGTTCCTGCACGGGAACATTTGATAGTGATGAGGGATTGGAATGCGATGTTAGGCGAAGGAAGAGAGAGTGGTGAGGTGGGGGACTATGAGTTAGGCACGAGGAATGAACGCTGGGAGAAAGCAATTGAGTTTTGCAGAAGACTGAGGTTAGTCATAACCAACACATAGCTTAGAAACCACAAAACGCGTAGATATACATGGAAAATGCCAGGTGACTCAGGAAGGTATCATTTAGATTATATTATGGAATGGCACAGGTTGTGGAAAGAAGACTCTATATGGACTGATTCGTAGTATCTATGAGGAAGGAATTTGTCAGGAAGATTATGTGAGATAATTGTTAGATCCTATTCCGAAAAAGGTACAGGCTACATCATGTGAGGATTACAGAACAATAAGTTTGATATCCCACGCAGCTAAAGTTATTCTCAGGTTCATCAACAGAAGGATAGAGAGTAAGACAAAGGATTACTTGGGGGATGATTAGTTTGGGTTTGGGAAGGGGAGAGGTACGCATGATGCCATTGCAATAATGAGATCACTAATCGAGAGGAATATTGGATGCAATCAGGGCGTTTTTGCCTGTTTTGTAAATTTCGAAAAAGCGTTTGATAGAGTGAATTGGGAAAAATAAATGCGTGTATTGTAGAAAGTAGGAATGGATTGGAGGGACAGGAGACTGATCCGCAACCTGTACATGTCTCAGACTGCTCAAGTGCGAGAGGGGATTGGAGTCCGGATGGGCAGTGTTAGGAAGAGGGGTAAGGCAGGGTTGCCCATTGTCACCGGTGCTGTTCAACGTATATGTGGAGGAAATGATTAAAGAGGCATGGGAAGAACTGGAGTTAGGAATGAAAGTCGGAGGGGAATTCGTACAATCGGTTACGTTTGCTGATGACCAAGCATTAGTTGCTCAGTCAGCCAAGGGGTTGCAAGCATTGCTGAGTGAATTGGAGGTTCAGTGCGATAAATATGGGATGAGAGTCAATATTAATAAAACAAAGGTTATGCGATTTTCCAGAAAGAAAAAGGCTAAGCTAAACATTAAAATAGAAGGGGAAACAATAGAGCAGGTAGAACAGTTCACATACCTCGGAAGTGTTTTGGACCAATACGGTCAAAGAAGTAGGGACGTAAGGAGAAGAATTGTGCTAGGCAAGGAGGCTTTCTCATGAAGGAGGGAGTTGATGACGGGAGGTTGAGGATTTGTGTTGAGGTTAAGAAAAGACTCGTAAAATCTCTGATATGGAGCGTAGCTATGTACGGCGCGGAAACGTGGCCGCTGAAGCAGGAGGATTGACGTAAATTGAAAGCTTTTGAAATGTGGGTGTGGAAAAGAATGGAGAAGGTGAAATGGACCGAAAGGAAAACAAATGAGGAAGTACTGGAGATGGTAGGTGAGGAGAGGGGTTTGTTGAGAGATATCCTATGGAGGTAGGAGAAATGGATGAAGGGCGTAGTGATCGGCAGTGGGATGTTGATGAAGGTAATAGAGGGGAGAATATTGGGCAAACGAGGAAAGGGCAGGAACAGGATAGGGATGTTGGACGGAATGAAGGGTGTGAAGAAGTACGCAGAGATGTGAGACCTGATGTAGATTAGGGTGCTGGATTGGATTTTGTTTGTAGTTGTAAAATATTTTTTTGATAGTTATGTCCATCCAAAAACGTACCTTAACCGGTAGAATACCTAATAATAATTACACAGTCTTTGATTTATAGTTTAATCTGGCACATGGTATTTGCTAAACATATGATAGCATGGCATAGCAGCTGATATAATTGTGGAGTTTTACCGCCCACTTTTTGATGAAACTATTTTTAGCGTCGACAATGTTAATCGACAAGTAATATGGCTGTCTCTACATTTGACAAAAGGTTAGATGAGTTTGATTATGAGAGTTTTGTCACTTTCTCGACCTTCAGCAAGCACCCCTTCCTGAATTTCCAAGTGCAAAATGGCTTACCGGAAAGAAAAGCTCCAAGTTCACACCAAATCTCAGCAGTTGTTGATGACAAGGAATGCGCACTTTGACCCAAGGCTTCTACATTCGAACTCGCTTCATATTCTCCTGTCATAAACGTTTCGAAGGTCCAACTTCTCATTGTTGAAGCATCAAAAGTGGGTCACAAAGCACGACTACTGGCTCACATCAGCTGGTATTAATTACAGAAGTGAAGAATTTACTTCAACATTTTTACATATCAGAGTAATAATAGGTTTTATATGCTTTAGTATTATTGGAGACCTAAGGTCTTTAATATTGTGTAATCGCCACTGAAAAAACGTTTTTATTAATTAAAATGTCTCTGACACTGCTTAGTTCATGCGTTTATTCCACTTTTACTATTTTTTACGATAATTAGTCACAACAAAATGTGATAGTTGAAAAGTTATGGCGCTGATTGTGTCTATAATATCTTAAAAAATAAATTTTTCACGTCCTTATTGAACCCTATATGAAATAGCGCATGCCGCGTCTATGTAAGTAGCCGCATCTTAACACAAAATAACTGTTTATTTGCGTCATTCTTTTGAAATAATGAAAATATACTTAATTTTCATTTGTATTTTCCATTAGTTCCCCGATATTGTGTCCGTCTACCAAGGTTCTGAACTGCTCGGTTTACCTTGAGTCGCAGGTCTTTTGGAGGAGTGAGAATGCTTAATCAAAACAAATGTGTAAGCGCTTTTCTCTCCTCGTGTTCCTTTTCTTTTCAAAATGAAGTCTCAATGCCGTCCAGGCGCCAAAGAAGACGTAACCTACCCGGCCATTGAACCTCGCCCGGTCTTTCCTTCTTCCTTCCTTCTCCGCCTTGGGCGATGATAATGAGTACGCGTCAAGATTCTCTTTGCCCCGCGGCAAGAACGTTGCAGGCAATGCATAACGGAGCGGAGTTCTGCTGCTCAAATATTGACGGTCATTTGGCGCTCATCGTTTCGAACAGCGGTATTCATCATTCCCGCACGATAAATATTGGAATTTGTCGTTGTTTTTCCTTATTTCCAAATGTCGTTTCTTTCGTTGAGTTCTCCTTTCATATCCTCCTCCAGAATGTGGATTTAGCCTGGAATAAGACCTGAAAGCCAATTGGAAATTGTGAACAGAGTGCTAGGTAAATCGACGAAAAAGTGACGGAACGATGTTTCCTTGCCTTGGTCAGGCCCTACCTCGAGTATGCTGCCAATATATGGGATCCTCAAAATATAAATTTGATTTCGGAATTAGATCGAGTTCAGCGGAGGGGGGGGGCTAGATTTGTCAAACAATGTTATCACCAACGTAGCAGCTTATCTACTTGGCTAGAAGTTTAGGTTGGAATTCTCTTACGCAGCGGCTTTTACAATATAGATTAAACTTATTAAAACATGGGCCCTTTTCCGATGTCATCAAGAATATAACACGAACCCCAACGTATTGCAGCCGGTGGGATCACAAATATAAGATTGGAGAGATAGACTGCAAGACTCACAGGTTTAAAATGTCATTTTTTCCAAGATCGATAAGGGACCAGAATGCTTGTAGTCCAAATCCCCCAGGAGGCAGTTCGACACAATAAGTATTAACGTACAGGTTAGGGACTGCGCGTGGATATTATATGTAAATATTTATGTATAAATTTATAAAAAAATAAATAAATATTTTTATTTTTTTATAAAAATATTCGCCCGCCCAGAAATGCGACCAAAGCGAGGGATCAGACGCCAGGGGGGGTGGGAATATCATATATATGTGTATATATATATATATATGTGTGTGTGTGTTCCTTTCCTCCCTTCCTTCATCCCGTCCAACATCCCTATCCTGTTCCTACCCTTACCTCGCTTGCCCAACATTCTCCCCTCTATTACCCTCTTCAACATTCCACTACCGCTCAATACACCTTTCATCCATTTTTCCTGCCTCCATAGGATTTCTCTCAACAAACCCCTCTCCTCCCCCACCATTTCTAGTACTTCCTCATTTGTTTTCTTTTCGGTCCATTTCACCTTCTCCATTCTTCTCCACACCCACATTTCAAAAGCCTCCAATGAACGTCTATCCTCCTGCTTCAGTGACCACGTTTCCGCACCGTACATAGCTGCTCTCCATATCAGAGTTTTTACGAGTCTTGTCTTAAAATCCCTACTCAACGTCCCCGTCATCAAATCCCTCCTCCTTGAGAAAGCCTCCTTGCCTAGCGCAATTCTTATCCTTACGTCCCTACCACTTTGACCGTATTGGTCCAAAACACTTCCGAGATATGTAAACTGCTCTACCTGCTCTATTTTTTCCCCGCCTATTTTAATATTTAGCTTAGCCTTTTTCTTTCTGGAAAATCGCATAACCTTTGTTTTGTTAATATTGATTCTCATCCCATATTTATCTCACTAAACCTCCAATTCACTCAACAATGCTTGCAACCCCTTGGCTGACTGAGCAACTAATGCTTGGTCATCAGCAAACCTAACCGATTTTACGAATTCCCCTCCGACTTTCATTCCTACCTCCAGTTCTTCCCATGCCTCTTTAATCATTTCCTCTACATATACGTTGAACAGTACCGGTGACAATGGGCAACCCTGCCTTACACCTCTTCCTAACACTGCCCATCCGGACTCTCCGTTCCCCTCTCGCACCTGAGCAGTCTGAGACATGTACAGGTTGCGGATCAGTCTCCTGTCCCTCCAATCCATTCCTATTTTCTGCAATACACGCATTAATTTTTCCCAATTCACTCTATCAAACGCTTTTTCGAAATCTACAAAACAGGCAAAAACGTCCTGATTGTATTCTATATTCCTCTCGACTAGTGATCTCATTACTGCAATGGCATCACGCGTACCTCTTCCTTTCCTGAACCCAAACTGATCATCCCCTAAGTAATCATTTGCTTTACTCTCTATCCTTTTGTTGATGATCCTGAGAATAACTTTGGATGCGTGGGATATCAAACTTATTGTTCTGTAATCCTCACATGACGTAGCCTTTGCTTTTTTTGGAATAGGAACTAAGACCGATCTCACAAAATCTTCCGGCCAGATTCCTTCCTCATAGATACTACGAATCAGTCCATATATGGCCTTCTTCCCACCTTTCCCTAACCATTTCAACATTTCTACAGGACTATTGTGCACCCCACAGCCTTATTTGCTTTCATCTCCTTTAATGCCCTTTCTATTTCATCGTCGAGTATGCCTGGACCTAAGATATCTTCTTCTACGTCATGTTCCTTTTCTATGTCTAACCTTGTCGGCCTAAGTTCTTTACCATACAGTGTTTCTAAATACTCCTTCCATCTCTCTTGGATTTTTCCTGGTTCAACTATTATCTTACCCCATTTATCTTTAACTGTTAGCACAGATCTTGCCTTCTTACTTCCCGATAATAACTTAACCTTGCTGTATAGAGCACCAATTTCACCCTTCTGCTGTAAACTCTCCATATCCTCGCATTGCGTTTTCCACCATTCTTCTTTTGCTGTATTTGTGGCCCTTCTCAATTTATTGTTTAACTCTTTGTACTTCATTTTGCCTTGCTCTGTGTTTACATTTTTCCATCTTCTTCTCTCATCCATCTTTGCAATCATCTCATCCGTTACCCATGGTTTCCTTATCCTTTTCCCGTTAACGGTTCCTATAGTGTCTTTAGCGGCTTCCAATATCCCTCTCTATACATTCCCATTTTTCTTCGATAGTACTCAGTTCTTTACCGTCATCCATCATTTTCTCTACAGCCTGCTGATACTCCTTCCTCGTTAATCCATTTACTGCTTCTAAATTCCATTTCCTAACCCGCCGCCCATGCCTTATCTTCTTGAAACGAACATTACATTTCATAACAACTAAATTGTGGTCAGAGTCCGCATCCGCTCCTGGGAAACTGTGCGAATTTATCACACTGTTCCTAAACCTGTGCCTAACCATAATATAATCTAACTGATACCTTTCTGAGTCACCTGGCATTTTCCATGTATACCTACGCCTTTTGTGGTGTCTAAACCATGTGTTAGTGATGACTAACCCCTGTCTCCTGCAGAATTCAATTGCTTTCTCCCCGCGTTCATTCCTCGTGCCCAACCCATAGTCCCCCACCTCACCACCATCTCTTCCTTCGCCTACCGTCGCGGGCAAGGCACTTTGGGCACCTGCAGCTCCACCCAAGCTAGTTGATTTTTCGGGTACCAGATCTTCCTGGGAAACCATAACCGGCACAGGGAAAGGAACTGGCCCCCCTACCCTAATGTGTGAATATTCACACGCCGTCGGGCTTGGTACATGGGTGAGCTCTACCATCACCTACTAAACCGACCTTCGGGTTGATTACTGTGTTTATGGTTTATATATATATATATATATATATATATATATATATATATATATATATATATATATATATATGGGTCGCGGTGGTCTAGTGGGTGGAGCGTTGGACTACTGACCGGAGGGTCCCGGGTTCGATTCCCGGGCAAGGCACTCTGGGCACCTGCAGCTCCACCCAAGCTAGTTTTTTCGGGTACCAGATCTTCCTGGGAAACCATAACTGGCACAGGTTAAGGAACTGGCCCCCCTACCCTGATGTGTCAATATTCACACGCCGTCGGGCTTGGTACATGGGTGAGCTCTACCATCACCCACTAAACCGACCTTCGGGTTGATTACGGTGAATATATATATTCATTCACATAGAAATAGAGGTAAGGAAATGGGAAAGGAACCCACATAACGGACGAACATAAGAGAGTTGGGGAAGGTGGATTTGAGCAGATCACAAATGTAAAAATATTTTCTCGACCGGGACTTGAACACCGGATCTCTCCACTTGCCGGGCGGATTTTCTAACCACTTGAGCTCTCGAGAAAATATACTTTACTCTGAAATCTGCGATCTTATAAAGCGCCAATGTGCTCCGATAATTGTTGCCCGAGAGATGGCGTTAGGGAGCTGTTACACCAACCAAAGGAGAAAGAGACAAACACAAGAGGAGAATGGAGAGAAGGTTAGCAAGCATACAACATCATAAGGGATAGGAACGGTGCGTTTTCATGGCACGCATAGCCAGAGGAAGAGACGAGACACATTGGCCAAATACACATTCAAACACGAAATCCCGCCATACGGCAAACAAATATTCATTCACATAGAAATAGAGATAAAGAAATGGGAAAAGGAACACATAAATGTGAATGATTATTTGTTCGTCGTATGGCGGGATTTCGTGTTTGAAGATGTGCCAAACCCTTTTTGGTGGCTCGCAGGATATTTATGTAGATGTAGATGAAAGCCTCAGGAACGTGCAAATCCCCATAAACGATTTTTTTTATAGATCGTGATTTAGTATATAGACTTCCTATTCAGATTTACTCTTGGAGGATGCTGTACCATTTAGTGCTGGCTAAAATTACCGTCCTCAGGAGGAGTTTCATGGCACAAAGAGAGGTGGAGAGAGACTTAATGGGGGTGACTCCGTTTTTTTTTTGCTGGCGAATGGAATCTAATTTTATAGAAATAACTTATGTGAAACGGTTTCTTGTCAGAATAGTCATGCTTGGGATGTTCCAGGATAGGAATATTTCTTAGGAATTTATGAGGGATTATGCCTTCCGGAAAGTTACCCACTTACTTCTTTTTTTGGTATCCTGGTGCGTAGTCCAGTGCACTTTCTTTGCTAATTACTTTGCTGCACGTTCCGACGTGCGCTTTAAACTGAAATACTCGATTCATGACGACTGGACGTGGAAGCAATTCAACGGGAACCAGAGAAAAGCATACTCACTTGAGGTTAAATTCGTGGAAGGGATTTGACGGACGCCCGAGTGGGGCGGAGAGGCTCCGTCGATACAAGTCTCTCGGTACGTATCTCTTCGCCCCCCTTCCCTCGTCCTCATTCCATTGACATCGGCATCCCAGCTCCGGTGCGCGTTCATCTTCCCGTCCCTCGCGAAACTCAATTATCCGCCATTCGAGCCGCACGAAGACGAAGTTGGATACGGAGCGTAGTCATCGGCCGGATTTCACGCCCCTCCCCGTCGGCACGTACCACACTCTCGAACGAAACGTGCCCCATACCCCATGGTTCATCACTCCCCCTCCGCTCTTCAGGTCTCTCTCCCTGGTTGGGACTATTTTTAATGAGTGGACGCGATGCACCATTTCCAGGAAATTTCATAACTTCATTTGTATTCACGTCTTAACTTGTTCCAACTGAGTGGGTACTTCACATTGAATCAACTATGAAATCCGTCCCTTCATATGCTCATAAGGTTTTTGAGAGAAATCTTTGCAGATACAAATTGTCTTGCGTATGCCAGAGCAATGACAATCGTAATATTTAACAATATTTCAAAAACTAATATATATTCAATTATGCGGGTCGCGGTGGTCTGGCGGGTAGAGCGTTGGACTGCTGACCGGAGGGTCCCGGGTTCGATTCCCGGGCAAGGCAGCCTTCCTGGGCACCTGCAGCTCCACCCAAGCTAGTTGATTTTTCGGGTACCAGATCTTCCTGGGAAACCATAACCGGCACAGGGAAAGGAACTGCCCCCCCACCCTGATGTGTGAATATTCGCACGCCGTCGGGCTTGGTACATGGGTGAGCTCTACCGTCACCTACTAAACCGACCTTCGGGTTGATTACTGTGTTTATGGTTTTATTCAATTATATATATTGGTTGAAATTTGCATAAGTTCATTCAATAGTCATGATTCATTATGAAAAGATTGAATTTTGAGAAGCATAATCTCTTTTAAATAAGCCATCATTTTCAAACCGAAACTCTTATTTGTAACTTAAAATACGGCAACGTAATTTTCTTTAGCTGAATTATGTTTTCGTATTTTCTAAAGTTGTTATTATACAACCTTTTCGATGAGTGAACATAATATTGCGCGAGGAATTTTTGCCCTCCTGCCGATTTTGTTGGAACTATGCATCAGCAGTGGAATGAGGGTGATTTGCATCAATTTTTCAATTATCATTGTAGTTATGATTAGCCCGAACCAATTCCCTTTTGTCTTCTTTTTCCTCCACCCTTAACTATTGTCTCTAAACAGAGTTTCACGATCGGTAGGCACAGCTACGAATTCCGGCAACTTGTGATCTTCTTCATTAAAAATCCAATTCCCCGCAGGTGGGCCGAGTCCTATGGTTACGAAAACCACTGAGGGGCACTGTGGAATGGCATTCTAAAAAATTCATTCCCTTATGTGCAATAAATTTAGGAGCGTTTTGGGTGAGCTCTCGACATTTCCATTGCTTTTGGGATTTTTTAGGCATGGAATCTGTTTTACTCAAATCAGAGAATTGGACTGGACGTGGTGTTGAGTATAAACATTGATATGACACCGAAGATACATATTATTTCACTGACCCATTATTTTTACTGTTGTCAAAGTATTTTGTACTCTTGAAGAGAGAATATTGAAGAAGAGATTACCTTAAGAAGATGAGATCTTTCTTAAAATGCTCGATTGGTAGAAACAACTTACCGGATTATCATCTTGAAAAATGGAAATGAAGTTAGCGATGTATCATTATTAGGAGAGCGAATGCTATTGTTCTTTTAACGAAATGTCATAGTTTTCGTAGTGGTTTTTGAAAATATCATAGTGAAAATAATCATTTTATAGGTGTCACGGTTTTATTTTTCCTTGCAACGTTCTCCCTAGAGTAGCAAAATTTGTCTTCAAAAAGAGTGATATTTTTGTGATATTGTGAGCGTAGTGACAAGAGGTAAATTTTTATGAGAAATTTTGAAAAATATTTTCTTAGTGCAAACGATTCTCTTTTCTAACTCGGTTGTCAGATACTGTCCATGTGTTTCTATTGCGGATTTATTATGTTCACAGACACAGTACCTCAATATCCGTTGACATTGTGCATCGTAATATAAATTAGTTGGCATCAGCATAGGACATCGTTATTTGTGCTGTCTGACTCCAAAGGTCGGACGGTATATTTATTAGTTTTTCTCGTTGAGCATTCAGAAGAATCCCTGTGTTGGTGTGCGTCTTCGAGGCTTTTCAGGAATGTTACCTTTCCGTCGACGTTGAATTTAAAAGAGCCTCTCCCATCGCGAGGCCGACAGGTCTTGAATTTGCAAAACCTTTTCTCTTTTATTCTTTGTTTTCTCATTTAATCTTCGCTCCTTGGAACTGGCGTAGTTGAATTGGACATAATAAGCTGTTTTCCTTTCACTATCTCTCGTCTGTCTCCCTATTTTATCCTTCTTCAAGTTGTCCTCTTGTCTTTCGCTTCCTCTTTTTGCATTATCCAACATTCTTCCCACGCCGTTTACTTCCATATAATTTATTTATTCTTAACTTTAATCAGTTATTTATTGTTAATTTTTCAAGCATACGAGTCCGTGTCTTTAACTTGGTTCCTGTAATTAGCAAATAATGGACTGGAGTATTTTTTTAAAACTTCTTTGCATGTATCTTTTCGAGGGGTCAACCTCAATGACTTCATGTTGAATTGATTAGAGCTGTAAGAAGTAATCATTTTGCTAGAGATTTTAAGTGCGAGTATGATAATGTGTGATTTAAGACCGTTGGCAATGAGATCCTTCGGAGATGGAAGCTAAAGGCTCATTAATTTGTTAATGATACGCATCTGGATAGTTAGCATTTGAACAGCGGGATTTGATAGGACCCCAAGAATAGCGGACTGAGTGTCCTACCTACCTTCTGGCTCATTCTGTGCCGAAAATGCATGAAATTTAGGGGCAAATCGTGCCTCAAGGGCTTAGAATGATATCATTTCAATTTTGAATTTCAAACCAGTTTTCAGATTTATTCTACTTCCGACCTTTCTTCTTAGCCCTGCCTTTTATTTTGAAAATCGGATTTGAAAGAGGGGGAATTCTTTATAGTGCCACAGTGTTATTATACACGATAACGATACATATCAAAAGGTAATCGATGCACACGAGCTGAGTTTACGACGTGATACGACCCCAACCGTCGGAACATATTCCTCTGCTACTTATCTATGGAAATACATGATGCATAAAACCAAATTTGAGAATTCCACCATATCACTCCTGAAACGTCTCTCTTTTTATTCGAGAAATAAATTGTCCCATTTTACCGTACCTATCATTTTAACTCCTTGGACTTATCTTCGTCCCCATGATGCCACGATCGTTTGAAAGTAATCTGCTCCAGTTGATTTCCTAACTGTCGTGGATACTCGACTTTATATAACAGCGAGGTAATAAGTAAACTTAGGCGCCTAATTCCATCGAAGCCCTCGGCGCTATCCGCGTGACTCAAATTAAAAGTCCTGCCCCGCACTGCCGTCACGCGCTGATCGAAACGGCGTCCAATATTTGTTTTAGACGCTGATCGAGTGGGTAGGCAAATTGGCGGTGGATACGTTTCTGCCAGCAGAGACCGGAAACGAGTGCAGCAGCGATCGCATCAGTTGAGCCGTGGGCCAGTCGTTTGTGTGGACTGCCCACAACGGCCAGCCTCTTGGGTCGTTCATCTCCGCTCTGACGTGACGACCCGTGGCGACGGCGCTGGCCCGAGCATCTTACACCCGCCCGCCCCTCTGTCGGTCCCATTCGCGCGTGCTTCTACTTCCTCCTCTTGTCCTTGCCGAAAATCGTTCCTTTTCCCACTCGCATTCCTCTCTTTCTTCCCGACGGATTGGACAGGGGCCAGGAGTTTCCGTCCTATCATTCTTACGTAACTATTCCTCTCAACAATCTCTCGACCTCTCCTCTATCTAGATTTTTTCCGTGATTGAAGAAGAAAAACATCGTTCGCGAACGGCCTTCCAGCAGTGTGAGATATAATACTGGAAAATAGAAAAAATCTCACAAGAAAATGAATTGTAGGTACAGTTCCTTGTGGCCTTCGGTGAAGGTTGGATTTTTTTTCTATCACCAGGATGTGGTGTGTGTGATCGTGGGAATAATGTGCAATCTGGTTTGACCATCTCGTAAATTCTTCATTTGTGATAATAATTATTCATACTTTAAATGATAAGGGGGATCGGAATTTTGCGGTGGCTAGCGTCCTATCGGGTTCGAATCCTGAATACTGCAGATCTTTTTGAGTGGTGTCCTGATCCAATGGTATCCTGTGAGAGCACATTGAGTGATGACGCCGTCCGTCGGATGGAACGTGAATGCGTGGACCCTTTGGCGCCTTTCATTAAGAGTAGGCTAATGCCAACGCATCTCCACCCTTCATCCTTTCTCACCCGTCCGGCCCCAATGGCGATAATCACATCAGCTGTTGGTCGCCTCCCCTAAATACTATTGCTACTACCTGAAATAATAAAGGTGCAAATAATTTGTCGAAGCTTCTAAAAATTAAATTATTACTGCTTGAAGGAAAAATAGAAAATGCCATAGAACAAAAATCGTCATAGACCTACAAAAAGTGAGAAGACTATCGGTTGAAATTATGATTCGAATAAATGGAAAGCAAACATGTCCGCAGAATCAAAACAATATATGCTCGGCAGAACTGTCTACTGCAAATTCTTCATTTGACTTTTTTGAGGTGTTATGCCAACAATAAGTTGGAAGTTGTTCTCATTATTGATATTGGTGAAACCCTTCTCGGGATCTCCGTCGGGTAAAAACACAGTATTGATACCCGGTGCAGATCCAGAGAAGAGTCCACCCTGAGCGAACCCGGAGAAAGGGCCAGGGAAGATTAAGTACTTGTTTTTTAAAATTGAATTTCGATGGATTAATTTTCGTTAGAAATAGGCCGAATTGCTTCGCGTAGTTCGTATTCACCATTAATGGCTCACACGAGCGGGTATTGCCCACTCCGCCTCTCCCGTCCGAGGTTTGATTGTGCGAGCATGACCGCGTGTCCAATTTTCGGCATGATCAGGGAAAGTGGTGGCAGCCCTCAGTTCAGTCGTGCCTCTTCTGTTCCCCGGCCCGAGAGGGCGTGGTGGCCTCTCCGTTGTTTCTACGCAAACTCTCCCAAGTTTCCCGCTCCTCCCCACCCCCTTCACCCTTCCGGGGTCATGGGTATTCCGATGGAATGCGATTTCGTGCGTCTATTTCACCCGTCGTGTTGCAGCCTCGGGAGCGTGGTCTATGGGCTGAAGGAAGAAGAACGATCCGCCCAGTCGTTTTCGGAGCGTCTGGAAATGCCAATACGTAACGTTTCGCGCGCCTCGAGATTCTCTTGCAAAACAAACGTGCTGGATTGTTTCGATGTGGTCTTTAAGACGGCAACGGGGCCGGAGGGCAGGAAAATGCGGACGAGCCTGAATTGTTCCGGGCTCCTACACGAATGCAGTCGAGTGGACTGCGCTGCGGATTCGAAGTAACTGTCTTATGCCACCAAACGTTTAATCGACTCCTTTCCCTTTCCCCATACGTGATAGGAACCACAGTCTTTAATTTTTTTGCAAGAGCAATGAGATGAAGATGTTGTTTTTGTTGGTGTGATATTCTAAAGAAAACAATACCAGATAACTTCTGCTTTTAGAACATTAACAAAATTAAGTAACGATATGAAATGAATTTTCTGTGATGAAATTGTTTATTTATCGTTTCTTTTTAATTACTTTCCTCTTGGGCAGATAATTTTTTTAAGATTGTAAATTCTTTTCCACAGTATTGGCCGTCTCTCCTCTTGTCGTTCACCATCCTGAAATGCGTAAAATGATCGAATACAGATAGATATATTGATTGAATTGAATTGATACGTATCATGAGTAGATACGTAAAATGCATTAGCCTTAATAGTTAACATTCACTTAAAAACTGCATCATTAACTCATCAAGACGCAGTGGCTTAAGAACCGGCTCTTTCTTGTTTCTGGGACACTAACACAAGCAGTCATTTTTTTCCCTCGGTTATTCATACATATCATGATAACAAGTAAAACACGACGAAGTGGAACAATGGTGGCGTGGCCTTAAGATTCGGAGACCTGATGCTCATGGTTAACCTCATTTGCTCTCCGGATTGTGATATTTTTGTGGGTGAAACCTCTGAATAGTAACCTAGAACTATGCCTTCACTCCCAAGATTATATTTTTCAACATGGAATGTAGTTGTTGGTTGAACAGCCAATTTTATATTTAAATTACTGTCTTTAAAGAGAGAGACGTTTAGAACAACGTCGTGGATAGTTGGGGTGGAAGTACGTTAATTCCCTTGCTTCCCTCTTAAAGTGTAATAATTTAATGTGGGAATATATCTTAAAAATAGGGCCTGGGAATTTCTATAGTGGGTATTGCGTCATACTCTAATTGCGATGTTCTATTTACGAGATGTTATCGTATGTTTCTTTTTATTGATGAAACCTGTTCTCATCTTCTGCATCAGAAAATGTATCCAACTTCTCAATTGACGATCTGTATTTTTACTCAAAGTGAATCGAGCCTTCACATTTATGGAATATATTTCCACATTAATCTGTTAGTAATTAATTTCGATCCGATCTTTTGATGTTGCTAGTCTGTTGTTGAAGGTCCTCCTTGAAATGAATTTTTCTAAAGTGTGAATAGTATCCTGTTCCTAACTTCAAACCCTCATGGCCTCTAATGAGGAAATCCGACGAATGTTTCCAGTAATTAACTGCCGCACTTATTGAGAAAGCAGTTTTAGTATGTCCTGTTTTCTAAACAATTCGAATACATTCTCTGGAGCTATGGTGCCGTTCAATGCGGAATCCAAGATGTTGGCTTAGTACAATGTATTCGCAGAAGTGGTGAATTTCAGTAGTCTTTAAGACTTTTTAAGCGGACTGCGTTCGATGCATTAATTTCCCATCTCGCAAAAATTTCGGCAGGGAAGAAATATTCCGTGGTTTAACTATCCTTCCTTTGGTACCATCTGAAGAGAATTTTGCTCGAAAGTACTCTATCGTCGTATAGGACTATAGCCTTTATAATGGATTTTAATAGATTTGTGGATTAATGGATTAAATAGGATTGTATATTAAATTGTACATTAAATGGATTTGTATAGCAACCACGGACGGTCTACTACATAAAGAACTGCTACTACTTTAAGTTACTTCGGTAGGTGGTCAGTGGTCATTCCTTGTTTTTTTTTATGCGAGTTCGTCTTTAAATATTAATTTCACAGCTCTTTAAAACCACATTAGGCTAATAGAGTGCACTTTGGGTTGGAGATAGGGGAGAGGAAAATGGTGTTAACTCGTAGTAATTAAAACTTGGAATTTCCTAATGAACATTTTAATCTTTTCTTTTTGTATTCCACCGCCAATGGGAAACGTGTTTTTTGCTTCATTAGCCAATTCGTCCTTTATAAGGGCGAAGAGTTCGATGTTCGGAAACCCTTGGCAACCGGTTTGCTGTTTGACGCAGTCGTGTTATTGACTCGGGAAATTTCATGTCTGCCCCGGAGATATTTTGCGACCCAGAAGCGTTGCCCGCTTAATGGCGGTTATATTTTTTTCAATTGGCGTCAAGTGATGCGGCGAGGTGTAATCTCCATGAGCGTAATGCGTCGGTCGTGAATCCAAACGACTTTTACGTATCTATGGAGCGATGTTTTTTCTTTGAACCTGTGCATCCATCGTGCCATTTTGCTGTTGAAAAAATCTGTGCGTTGCCCCTGAGACGTGCGCAAATTGTTTTCATAAATATTGTTGTTGTTTGTGTGCTCATTAGTTGGGCAAGATTTTAAATATTCCCGCTAGTGAGGACGTTTTCACTGTCACATTAATGGCCACTTACAGTTTCTACTACCCCTTTGAATTTTGAACAGGTTATTCTCCTTATGCAAGCTTGTCTTTGATGCAGATTTCTTCTAAAGTTATTTTGGAGTAATTTCAACCCAGTGTACTATTTCATTCAATTAAACTATGCCAGGTTTTTTTATCTGAAGTATGATTAAATGTGATGGCAATAATAGTGTGTGTGTGCCAATCGCCCTGCCACGGCGTTTCCTCATTAGATGTCGGAAGAAATCGTGCGAGAAAAGAGCAACGCAAAAGATTCGTGGTCCGTCGTGCGATTTTCGGATTGAAGTTAGTATATCCAGTTTCTTACATGCATAAAATACTACCAACACTTATTCATTGCTTGTTTGGGAAAATTTTGAACATTTTTATATTGTGGAATTTGAAAGTGATTCGATTTTTCATAAAAATCCTTTTTTAAGGATGACAATACATTCACGCGAAAAACTTCTTGCGGAATCGTGAAGGAGGTACGCGCTTTTTATGTCATAGCTTTATGCTAAGCTTTAATTCCTTTAAAAAGCTATCACGATTAAGAAATAATTCCGTATTTCAACACTTGTTTTCCCTTTACCTTTAAGTTATTTATCAGAAGCCTTCTTTATCTTCAGCAAGAGTAAGAATTCGCTTCCAACAATTCGAACGAGAACTCAACTCTTGTCACCCGCGCCCACTTTAATATTTGTCTCTAAACTCCTCGTCTACCTGAGGGCGTTGCTGTAACATTTATCTTTAAGGAAGAAACTCTCCCAGTCATAGCTTACTTTCCAAACTGGATTCCGTAGGAGTATTCACGGGCTTCAGACATCTTCTTGAAATACTAGGCCTACAAGGCCGCCTTAACCAAACCAAATGAAAGAGGGCCCTAGTTGACGGCCGCCATTTTGGTTAGGATAAGAGTGATCACGTATAACGTAGTAAGTGTGAACATGTAATATATCTCTAACATCCTCAGATTAGTAGCCTGCATCAAATTTACCCAGCCAATTCCAAGCTACGGTCCCAAGCAAGTGGCTCCCATCTCAACTGATCCAATAGTGTTGTGACATGGTACCTTGTTCATAACAACCTTTCACAAACCTACGTTCCACTTTTCTAGTTCCAAAATTAAGCCCACCTCGTGAGAATCCCTAACACCCGCAGAATACTCTACTTGGAAACAAACTTCGTGTAATAACTAAAATCCTTTACCCTATCATTACAATTCCCGAAAATCTTGGTATGAATCCTAACTTTTTATTTTTTATTCCGCTAATTTTACGTGTTTTCCACCACCACATATCCTTGGTTATATTTACACGTAAGTATTCTACCGATTCTAACTGTTTTAGTTTGGCTCCCTGCATGAAGATGGAGTGTTTTCGAGTGAAATACTCTTCCGCCAAAAATTTATTAAAACATATTTACTTTTTAATTGAATTCTACCTCCCATGTGTCACATCACTTTTGGATTGTTTACAGCTCGTTTGATAATGACACTTCATGACTTGCATGTTTCCTCACTCATCACTGCAGCTCTGAGTGAGTCGCAAAATTCCCTTCCCCATGATACCAGGCCGATCCTCTAACAAACATTTTGTTTGTCCGTTTCAGAGGCAAAGTTAGTTACCCTGTCTGACTTTAAGAGTAATATAGAAAAGAGAAAGAGAGTAAATATAGAAAACCCAAGATAACGCAATTTTGCTTCCCTCTTCGTCACGTAAACTTAAAGAGAAAATCATTGCATTCAACGGTTTCACATTCATGAAAATCTGGATTTATATCCAACTATCAGCACGGCTTGCGAGAAACAAAAGTTTACGAAAGTCCACGGTATTTGAGATGCGAACCAGAGTGACTTGTGTGGTATTATGAAGAGTTCTAGAATTTAAAAAAATCATGGAACCAGTTCGTCGTTATGATTTTTCACTTCACCTTTGAACGGGACATCGAACCAGGAAAGGACATCGAATTGAGGAAATACGCTTTCCATCAGCGGTCGCACATGAGTTTGCTTCTTGAATGAGCCGGTTCCTCTCTCAAGGAGTTACGCTTGACCACTGTCCATTGACTCTTTGGCCCATCTTCGTTCGAAATACGCTTTTTATTTTGTAACTAGTTCAAAAATACCTATTACTTTCAAAGGGGTGACCCCGGGTCGAACTTGGCCCTTCCTATGTTCTCCTTTGCTCAGAAAAAGGCAGTAGTGTATGTTTTGACTTCGGTAATGAGTCATGCGGAGCAAGTTTCAGGAGATGATAGAGAGATAAAATGGGAAACAACAGGAACCATCGTAAATTCCTCTTCGTTGTCTCATCCGCCGATATAATCCCTGATAATCACTGGGGAGCACTACTTTCCTTATATACTTTCTTTCCCTTATCATAAAATGTGTACATTCCTCCAGGTTGAAATTGAATATTGAGCTAGAGTGAACCCGGAAAGAACCTCTCAATTTATTGTTTAACTCTTTGTACTTCAATTTGCCTAACACTGTGTTTACATTTTTCCAATTTCTTCTCTCATCCATCTTTCCAATCATCTCATCGGCTTTCTCTTCCTCTTCCCGTTAACGGTTCCTATAGTGTCTTTTGCGGCTTTCGATATCACTTTCTTGATAAATTCCCATTTTTCTTCGAGAGTACTCAGCTCTTTGCCGTCATCCATGATTTTCTGTACAGCCTGCTGATAATCCTTCCTCGTTAATCCATTTAATGCTTCTAAATTCCATTTCCTAGCCCGCCGCCCTTGCCTTATCTTCTTGAAACGAACGTTACATTTCATAACAACTAAATTGTGGTCAGAGTCCGCATCCGCTCCTGGGAAACTGTGCGAATTTATCACACTGTTCCTAAACCTGTGCCTAACCATAATATAATCTAACTGATACCTTTCTGAGTCACCTGGCATTTTCCATGTATACCTACGCCTTTTGTGATGTCTAAACCATGTGTTTGTAATTACTAACCCCTGTCTCTTGCAGAGTTCAATCGCTTTCTCCCCGCGTTCATTCCTCGTGCCTAACCCATAGTCCCCCACCTCACCCCCATCTCTTCCTTCGCCTACCGTCGCATTCCAATCCCCCATCACTACCAAATGTTTCCCTGCAGGAACACACGCGATTATATCCTCTAACTCATTGTACATACTATCGACTTCTTCCTCCTTATGGTTGCTCGGTGACATGTGTACCTGAACAATGACCTTGTGCGTCGGTTCTGCTTTAATCCTACGAGTAATATTTTATCCGTTGCTTGCTCTATGTTGACTACGCTTCTTCCTACCCCTTTATTTAAAATTACGGCAACCCCTCGTTGGCTCTCGTCCCCGCCGCTGTATATTATTCTTAAATTATCACCCCAGTAATCCCCGCTATCCTTCCATCTCACCTCGCATAGACCTAAAACATCTACATTATCTCTTTCCATCTCTCGCTTAATATTCTCTAATTTGCCTGTCCTCAACATTGTCCTGACATTCCAAGTTCCTATTCTAACTACTTTCCTCTTCTTCAGCGTCTTCTGTTCTGCTGCTGTTAATTTATCCCCTGCAAGGGTTTCGTGGGATGACGACCGCGGAAGCCTTGCCTCCCCCGCTGCCGGGCACGACACACGGCCTCTTGGGCCGAGTCCCGCAGTTGCCAAGACTCATAATGTCTATAGTGCCCATCATTATTTTCTTGGGAATAATAATTGAGGTGGTTTCCCGTTGCCTTCCTCAAAAGTGTTTTTAACGTGACACCATCACTTAATGGCCGCCCCACTGGGGTCAGACGCCTTTGCAGCCGCCTCACTGAGGAACGCACGCTGCGTGGATTACCTTTCGTCTGGCTCCTAACCTTCGACCTATCTGGCATTGGTGACCATACCAGGAGCAATTATTATCACTCCCGCCAGCACAGCTCTAGGGGTCATCGGATCGCACAAGCCCTTCCACCACGTCATGGTTGTAGTCCATGGGAGGGATTTTAATGGGTAACTCCTCTAAAATTAAAAAAAATTGGATTGAAATACTGCTTTGATTGTCACAATTATTTTAATTACTATTTTGGAAAGGGATTCACTCAGAGACATGCTAGTATAAATAGGTATAAGTACTGTTGTTGGTAGTGAAGTATTCACATCCTTCGGTTTTGTAGGGATATTGAAAATGACTTTCGAATAAGTCATTTAATGAATTTCATGCTTATACTTAAATAATTCCCTTTTTACTTTTGAAGTTGCACTAATGTTTCCCTGTTTTTTAAGTAGTATATTTTATTTAAGTGATTTTACCAAATGATTTTTTCCTTTTCAGGTGAGTTCACCCGAGTTTCCGATGTGAAGTCTGTCCTTGAGTGCAAAATTTTTCCCGGTGATGATCACCATTTACTGCAAAACCTCGACCAAATTCTCGTCCGGAAGATTGTTTGGTAATATGTGGATTGTGAATATTTTGTATCGTTTTGGGAAATTTTGATGCTAGAATTCACGGATATACTTGAAGGAAAATTTCCTTCGTTATGTGTTATGGTCCTCAAGTTGCTACTATTCTACGAAAAATGAAAAAGTGCGTTTCAATTAAGCAACTTGCGTTCCACGTAAAAAATTATTTTGACTTGAGTGAAAGTGGAGTGAGTCTCATGGAGTTGCTATGATTTTAGACGTGTAATGTTTCTTGCGTCGGTGCGTGGAGAAATGAAGACCGGAAATTCAGTCGAAAAAAGTGTAATTGGCAACAGATTAATTTCACGCTTGGAGGACATCTTTTTCCGCGGATTCATTTTCTAGAGATGACGCTCCCGTTAGCTCAATTAGCCGTTTTCGTTTACTTGAGTCCTTCCTTCGGATTCGCCGCATCTGGAGAGGACCGTCGTTTGTTTTTCTACTGTCGGTCCGGCAGCGGCGTTGGGCCCGGTGCTTCGGGTGCGGGAGGTGGGGAGTGCAAGGCGGCGGGGCAATCAGAGCGAGTCTTCTTTTTCCGACGGCCGTCGCCTCCCCACGATCAATCCGCGCGTCACGCGCAATGGGGTCCGCGTTTAATACCTGCCGCACCTCCGCCGCAGAATGAGTCGCAAAAAGAGGGATGGACTCGGAGCTGCGATTTTCGCCTGACCTCGATAAGAGAGTGCATCGCAGCCCGCATATCGGCTCATTTCGAGCATAATATAAAGGTCGCTCTATCAACAAAAAAAGTGTTTCATGTACCTAAGCGTTTTAATTCAGACGAAATTGAATCCATTGGTTTAACCCTTACTTTTTAACCGTTGTTAGAATACTTCGAAGCCTCATCCATAGAAGATGCGTATTAACAAAGAGAAAAAGATTTGATGAAAAGATACAGATTCATTAGTTTTTCGATTATTCAGTGCTAGAAATCACAACAGGAATAGATTTCAGTGTTGTGGGATAAACTTAGGAAGTTCGAGGTCGAATGCTTATGTAAAACTCAAACATGCATTAGTAGATAACGAGCCCATTGTAGGAATTTGACCTCCGAGCTACGAAGGAACCAGGTTTATAAAACAATTACCTTCTGTCGTAGGAAGTCTTTCTTGCGAGAAGTGAGATAGGATCAAATTTCTCTAATAGGGAAAGAGGGACACGTAGTTTCGAGGTGAAATTTTTGGCCAGAATTGCTAGTGAGGTGAACTAAAAAGTGGTAATTCGTACCGTAACCGTTGATTATTACAGGGTAGATTGGTTTTAGTGGGTAAGAGGCTGGCAATGGAAGTGGAGTGTTGGTTGGACTGTGGTTCCGTTCGGAAAAAAAATTCATAGGTCATAATTTTACTTCCTCCTTCGAATCTTACGGATTCATTAACGATTATTTCGCGATAGGAAATGTAAATCACCATCCCGACAACTTTTGCAGGAATATATAGGCGTGCGACTGAATTCAATATCCCGATCCCTACTTGAGGTGCTTTTTGGAGGGCACTTAGAGTGAGCACGCTGTCCGTCGGATGGGACGTTAAGCTGCGGATCCCCTAGCGCCTCTCGTTAAGAGAATGCCGACGCCGGGTTTCTCTCCACCCGTCGTCATTGCCTGTCCATCCCTAATGGCGCAAACGACCTCGGCTGTCACCCATAAAAGCTAATACTGAATTCAATTTTCTCCCTGGATTAATCTTGGAAATTTGTTTTGATTAAAGCATTAATTGTCCCCGGGAGTGAATCGATTCGTAATGGGTAATTAGAAATCCCCACCCAGCCGATTACTATGACCAGAGAAAACATTGTGTGTTCCTGCTTTCAAATGGAGTGCAGCTTCTAGCATCTATTTCGCATCGAGAACAAATCGTGTAGCCAAATGTTCGTGTGTCGTGTTCGGTCGAGGAGCAGAAGAATCATAAAAAAATCGACTAGGCCTTTTAAGGCTCGGTGGGGTTCATCCTGCGGACGTCCGCTTGGATTCCGCCCTCATTTTGCGAGCCGACATGTGCGAGTTTTTGTTCTACTAGAAAAATTGTTTTTTTTTCGAGCAGGTGAACGGGCGCTTTAATGGGTCAGGCGACCGGAATTGAGTTTCATCTTATTTTAGTGGGGTGTTGTAAAATGCTTTAAAAAACTTTTTTGGTAAACTTTTATACCATTGCATGCATTTATGCTTGTTCCAAATCCTCATACTTCGACACTTATCCCAATAAATGATCTTGAGTTTCCGTTCTACTCTGTTGAACTGCTTGTCAGAGTAAATTCAATGATCTACTTGTACCAGGTGGAGTATTGAAGAGGTTAACCACATGGACTGGATCGTCCTACTCAAATGTTAATCGTTCCTTGCCTCTCTGTAATCAAAGCGATCCGATGGTTAGATGCGCTCAGACATGACTGATGACTGCTTATCATTTCTGTACATTCTAATTGGAAGTTTTTTCCATGGCTTATTTTCGCTAGAGCAGCAGAGAGAGACTTTGAACCATTGGATGGAACTTGTTGCTTCTTGTTTCAAGTCCTAAGGCTTTTTCTTTCACTCAATAGAATAGTTAAATGTTCATTTTAATTTTTAATTGGAATTTTAATTTTTATGTTATACAAGCACAGTGCGGGTCGCGGTGGTCTAGTGGGTAGAGCGTTGGACTACTGACCGGAGGGTCCCGGGTTCGATTCCCGGGCAAGGCAGCCTTCCTGGGCTCCTGCAGCTCCACCCAAGCTAGTTGATTTTTCGGGTACCAGATCTTCCTGGGAAACCATAACCGGCACAGGGAAAGGAACTGGCCCCCCTACCCTGATGTGTGAATATTCGCACGCCGTCGGGCTTGGTACATGGGTGAGCTCTACCAAACCGACCTTCGGGTTGATTACTGTGTGTACTATATATACAAGCACAGTTTTCAATTCTCGCCAATCTTGTCGCGCATGACCTACATATGAATTTTATAATTTGTTACTTCTTATTATCTATATTTTTCGCTGTAGTGTATTTCAAGTAGCTGAGAATGTAACTGAATTTTTTTTATTTTCTAATGAATGAGAGGGTGTTCGAGAGATATGGAATTACATTCTGAACCGTATATCGTAAGAACGACGAGTCTGTCTCTATTTTTCCTTTATTTCAAGTATCTCTGGAAGTATTATATTTTGTGATGAAGCTCAAGTCTTGCGATTGAATTGGTAATGTCATCAAGATTTTTGTTTTTACATTAACACAATGCGTGAGCATGTTATGAATTAATATAATGCAATTTATACGATTTATAATTTTCAAATGACGAATGAAATCGATTAGTTATACAGTGAAATTATTTCAAGTACATTCACTGTACAACGTGTATGTTATTAGCGGGGCTGTGTCATCGTAAAGAAAAAAATACTTCGTAAGTTCTGCGTGTGCGTGATTATGCCTTTGTATTTTTCATATGAAACAAAGAGATTTATTGAACATTATTAATTATAATTGCATTTGATATCTTGACTGTAGGAGTAGGAATACTAGTCATGCGGAAAAGTTAATACTTTATTGCGCCAAAAAGTGCATATTTAATTTTATCAAAGGAAACGGGGTTTTTAAGGACCCTTCTACGAACTCTCAAGGAGCTAATTTCTCTCCCCCGTGTATCCAACCCCGTCTGTGAACGAAACATTACACATGTTCACATATGTATTACATGCGTTTGCAGTTAGCCTGGTCTCTACTTTTTGCTATTTCGTTGGCGCAAAGTACTGCCCTCTTAGGTTTCTCTTCTGTCTTTAGTTCGTAATATATTTTTCTTCGCTGGATGTAGGGTACTTCGACGGCGTCGTGAGACTTGAGCTTTCGCTTTCCCGAAGTGGCACAGGCAATCAGGAGAGAATCTCAAGTCAATTGATCACCTTACGGCCAAACGCACGTATTTTATTTTTGTAACTTTACGAGCGATAACGGGAATAATTGCTGCACATCTGCGATCAGTCGTATGCCTGGATACTGGATACTCCATGGATACAGACGATCATTTGACAGCAACGAAAAACAATTACCGATTGGCGGTCGTGGCCTTTTTATAGTTTTCCCGTTGGCATCCAGCCAACCGGAAATCCATACGATGATTGCACCCCCCCCCCCCCGGAAAATATTACTTCGGTCAGCCATACAAATGCACACCCGTAAATGTGCTATGCCACTTAATTTAGAAACGAAGTTATTCCTGGAGGTAACAGTCTTAGCTGCTGATTTGTATAAGAGTAAATGGATTGTTAATTTGTTAATTATTTCCGATTCACTGTCATTGAAAATGTATAAAATGGTTCTCATCGTCACCAGTGACTTTCCTAGTCATCTCGTATTTGATTTTCTCTTTGATAGCTGGATAAATTAACAGAAAATGCGTAATTTTTCATTATTTATTTACTTCCTCTTTGATATATTTTATTGTGATTTCTGTAGTTCAGGCTTGAGAGAACTACGACTTTATACGTTTTGGACCATCGTTATGTCATTTGAAAGGAGACGATTAATATACCTACATTGAATGCGACTAGAGGATTGTAAAATAGTTTTTTTTTAATGGAGATTCTTCTAGCAGATTTAGGGTATTCGTGAGGTCGGTGTAGGGTTTCTCTGGTCCTGAGAAATGTGGGAAGCATGTATGAATGGGACAGAATTTCTTCTCTTCGAAGCATACTATTTCTTCATCGCGTCAGACGATCGAAGGCGACACATCTCGCCCGCATGACTCCGTGCGATTTGACGTAGATTCCGATTTGTTGCAATTGCATTTGACCGTGAACGCATTTTTCAAGTTTGCCTGCGATTATTTTAACGAGGGAGGATGCGGTTCAGCGGGAGGAGTGGAGGCGGGAAAGAAGAATGACGCCCCCCCTGCCCTTCGCCGCTCTCCGGTGAAACGCATCCATCCAATCGTCCGTTGTTGAATGGGCGCTCGCCGTGGGCTCGTCTTTTCGTCCCCCTTCCCGCCTCACTCGTCCGTCCTTCGAAATGCGTTTCAACCAATCCGCGGCGCCCCGCGATTGTGAGCATGTCTCGGTGCGTGCATGTTCTGTGACTCTGGGCGGGATCGGGGAGATAAATCCCCTGCCCTGATATTGCGTTCATTTCAGGGTTGAAAGGGAAGAATGGGATCATTTATTTTTAGGGGAATAAATAACGACCACATCGCAGCTACCGAGATACAGGTAGAATTTATTCTAAAAAATTGGCCATCCATTGTTTTTCCAATATTTTCGACATTTTTACGTTTACAACGCATTTCGTGTTTTTCCTTGGTTGCGTATCTTCTATTGAGATGTATACTACACACTCTTCTATTGAGATTTATACGCACGTATACCACCGATCTATTTTTAAAAATTATCGATAATAAGGCACACATTCAAGTGCGATTAAATATTACCATATACATTTGTGCATAGCAGCAATGAACTTATCACTGCCAAACCTGCAATGGAAGCAGTCTGACGCCGTACATCCTCTAGAGAAAAAAGTGCAGTACGTACGAGTATCGTGGTATCATTGGCTTGCATCCTCGCCTATTGTCGAGACGACAGACTTTCGTCGGTTGATGGAAAAGAAAGAGAAGATATTTCCGGTTCTCAGTGCGGAGGAAGTGCCTTCGGCCATTCCTAGTTTCACTTTTTATGCCGATTCGAGGGCAAGTGAAAGTACTTCGTGCGAGGGGGAAAGACCGTTTCCTGTCGCCGGAGAGCTCGTTACTCTTAATTTAGGGTTTCGTTGTGCCATGGTGCCCGTTGTAAATTCACGCGCTTCAATGAGAAATTTGCTTCAAATGCGGGACAACACACGAACTTTCAAGATTGTGTATTTCCAAGCGGTTGATTGAAGCGCAGGTTTCGACAGGAAACAACCCTATAGTCTTGACAAAATCATCAGGGGGTCTTTGAATATTTTTGGACGTGTACCGAACTCATCGGAAAATTGAGTTGAATGTGCTGATTTCAATTTGTTTTACGTGCTCGAATTTTATAATTTTCAGTGAAAGTATTTGTGTGTTAGTGTTACGCCCATTCCTCCACATTGATATTTTTAAATATAAGTGGCAATTTCCTGTTTATGGGCAGTTCTTTGAGTTAAAGGTAATGCAATAAATTTACTCTTGAAATAGGGCGCATTATTGAAGAATATCCAGGTTGGGCACGAGGACTAGACGTATGATGGATAAGTGGGGCGTGGAGTTCGTTCGCCGTTGAGAGCAAGGAGAACGAGGTTTACATGGTAGCCACCGTTTTTAAGACTGCCCTCGCGAGAAAACGCCCGTGATGGCAGGTTTTCGAAAGCTTTTTTTGTGAATATTAATCATCGAAAAGTGTTACGCCTCTGGGCTGGTTAGATTTTCCCTGCCGCTACGTCTAATTATGTGAGGGTCTTACATTAATTTCTTCGTTCCCGTCTGTTCCTATGCTAGCAATGTTTCAGGAGGTACTAATTTAGACCCAGGACCATTACGATAGAGGCGGGTGAACGATGACGATTGAGACAGTTGTGTCCATTGCCATGCGGAATATACTGGTCATTGAGGCGGCGATGATATATTAGAACCATTGAAATTTTAAGAATCCTATTCTGTTGGTAGCTAAAATAAATAAATGAAACAACCTTATTAGGCCAGGTAGAATGCCTACCTATCTCTGTACTTGCGCGCCAAAGATATCGTTTGTTTAATTTGTGCACGTTTCCTCGTAATGCGTCGATGTAGCTTTAGTGGTACCAATCACGTCTCTTAGCTCTTTTATCAGAGAGAAAGCAGAAATAGTTGTTTGGAGATGGCTTGATTTTTTTTATTAGAGTACATAAATACCACTAAATACATACCTTCTAAATATAAGGATAATATATCATCCTTTATTAATGAAAATTGGCAAGTTTCCAATTGGCAATTTTAATTAATCATGATATTCCACCATATCACGCCTGAAAGGTCTCTTTTTATTTTTAATAATCCTTTATATTAAAGAAGTCAAGGCGTTATAGCGTACAAAAAATTTTAGTGGATTCTGGATACCATTTCCATTTTATAAGACCACATTTGCTAAAGGTAGTAGGTATATTTTTTCTCTCTTCGAGGAAATTTCAGCGCAATGAAACGGGATTTTATTCTTATAGTTTGGCTGTGGAAATTAAGACAGCCGAAATGTGTTTACTGTGCCGGAAATCACAATTCCATTTCATCTCCGAGAGCGTCAGGTTTGTTGTGAGTCACAGAGATGGGAAAAATAGACTGATTCTTGGTCTATCGAAAATCCAGAATCTTCTGGTGATCTTGTAAAGTACGCATAGCTATTTTAAATGGGGCCGTTATGACCATTCTTACTCCCGCCCAACTAAGTATCCCACAAGTCTTCTCTTTCATCTGGGCATGATGATTGTCACGATCTTCCTATGTTTTCACTTCTTCCAACACGCCTTCCTGAAAACCTCACGCAAGCTCTTCCATTCCTTGCTGAAAACCTCCCATGAGGATATTAACCCATCAAGAAGAGTAAGGAGAGCCCGTTTCACTGCGATGTTTCTCAGGAAATACTGCGATTTTTTTGTTTGGATTAATTCGGTGTTGGTGGAAGATAATAGCGAAATTTTCCTTTTCCCATTCATCTCATCCCTTCCCTGACCGGTCTTATGGAGTGGTTATTTTTAGTACCAGACCCGGCGAATGCTGATGCCCAAGAGATCATCATCGTTTTGGCGTACTTTCACGCGCACTGATTTTTGTGGCGAAGTTGTGGGAAAAAATTTTGCTTGCCCGAACCTCAGGTTTGATCTCGAAGAATGTAGGTGGAACCGATTTATGTGAATGGTTGCACTCGTTGAATTTTAGGACTACGTTTGTTTTATATACAAAAGGTTTTCCTATTAAAAAAATTGAAATTTTATGCTTTCCTTGTGATTGGCAGCATTTATATTTTTTGTAGAATATTTATGATTTTTCGGAGTACAGTTAAGGCAGTCTTTATCGCCCATTGTTCCAACTGCGGATTGGCAGATTCGATGTGGCAGATTATGCCTTCATCGATCTGAGACGTTTTCCTTTATTTCCAGAGCTGTTTCTTTCCCAGCCGCAACGCTGATTTCCTACACATGAACTGTCGTAAAAAGTCTTTTGGAAAGGAGTTGCGTGGAAAATGGTGAAATTGCGAAAGCTACGACTGAGACCGTTGCACGGTTATTGTGTGCAAAAGTTACCCTGCAGTTGCCCAAGATTTTTCTCAATAATCAGATTCTAACTGCTTTGAAACCTATAGCCCTTGTTTTTGTTTTTTTACGTTCAGTGTACCATATTAGTTCCGTGACTATATCGGCCCGTTGTGATTTTGCAAAGAAATACTTAAGCAGACTGACAATTGTGTCAATTTTAATTGGTTGTCCAGAGCAGCTTATGGTCCCGACACACACTACTGACTCAACGTTTCTTATTTTGTCGATTACACGGAAAAGACGGAAAATAATTATTAATTGAATCGAATTGTACATGGCCCATCTTCGTAGCTTCTAATTTGCTTCTCTCTGAAATTTCTCTAAAAATTGCGATTTTGATTTTTTTCGCAATGTGACTTTTAATTACGCAATTAACTTCTTAAATGGTTTGTGTTTTATAAAATTATTTGGGAAAAGTTTAGTTTCTTTACGGCAGAAACGACATATGTGATATGTGTTTCCATATGCGCTCTTCATCCTGCAGGTCTTAAGGCTATTATGTATTGGGTGTCTTTGATTCTCGGCTAAATTTTTATTCCTCCCGAGTATCACTTTTGAAAATAAGGTGTCGGGGTAGTACCTCGCTTAGTTTATTATGTTATATTTCAGAAAATGCCCATCGAGACCTAATTAGAAACCTAATAGAAGGGAAAGATCATCCCGCGAGGACGACAAAGAGACGGATACATACAGACAAACTAAGAAGTCCGTAACACAGAAAATCTATCAGAGGGTGAGGGAGTCAACACTAAATTGAACGGGGTGGAGGACTACAGTGAACCAATTTTTAGGATTGCAATACTGGCGATGACTCTGTTTTACACTTTTCTCCAGTAATGGCGTATATTTACAAATTCTGAATTCTGGATATTTCCTCTATGAACTTAGTTTTGTTGAGCTAGTTATAAGACTTGGCAATTGAATTAAGTAGTAGCTTTGAAATCACCATACAGTGTGTGCCTTTCAAATGAATCTGATGGCCTGAATTGAGAATGGAAAAAAGACAAGTGATTTTTGATCTTTCGCATTAAGGTTTCCAGTAAGATAGTTTACGAGGCGTATTCTTAAAGTAAGTACCGTTTGCTTATATTTAAATATTAGCGCTTCAGAACACAGTTTTGCTCCTGCAGCGCCATCTACTGATTCATTGAGAAGCTATAGCAGCATTTGTTTTGTTTCAGAAGTCGTTTGCTTGTCCGTGCATGCAAACAACAATGTCCGCGACAATCGTTGATCCCGCCAGCTGTGAAGTGCGTTCTGTCATACGATTCTTGTATGCAAAATGATTGTCGGCTGCTGAAATTCATCGGGAGTTATGCCTAGTTTATAAACCTACAGTTATGAGTGAAGGAAAAGTTAGACAATGGTGCCGTGATTTCAATAATGGACGAACAAATGTCCATGACGAAGAGCGAAGTGGTAGGCCCAGTATTCTGGCCGATGAAAATGCTTCGCAAGTGGAACAAAAACTGCGATGTGGTCGTCGATTGACGATTAATGGCCTGGCTGAACAATTTCCTCAACTTGGACGCACTACTGTCTACAATATTGTTACGGAAAACCTCGGATACCACACATTGACTGCAAGGTGGGTACCGAAAATGCTCACCGACCACCAAAAAGAGCAAAGAATGTCCAGTGGACGAGAGTTTTTGGGTCGTTGAGAACTCTTTAAACCACCCACCGTACAGTCCTGACCTTACACCCAGCGACTACTTCCTCTTCTTGCACTTGAAACAGTGGTTCGGTGGACAACGTTTCGAAACCGAAGAGGAACTCAAGAATGGCGTTGTCGATTGGTTCAACCTTCAGGCGCCGAGTTTCTATGCAGAGGGGTTAAAGAATCTGTTGCAGCGGTACGAAAAATGCTTAGAAGTGAACGGCGATTATGTAGATAAGTGAAGTAGGTTTGTAGCTAACTAAAAGTGCCAATAAAATGTGTTTCATATGAGTATATTTTTTCCTGTGACCAAACGGGCCTTACTTTATGAACACGCCTCGTATATGCCTGTTTAAGCCATGTTAAAGCCTCATGAATGTGTGCAATGTGCCATATTTCCTTGTATATCGCCATATTACCTAATGTAATCAATTTGTCTGTCTTCCCATTTATCTATTCACTGGAAATGAAGACTTATTATGTTATTTAAGAAATGATTATATACACGGTGAGATTTTGTAACCACATTCTTTCTTTGAATACACTTGAAAGAGAATGTGGAAAGTATTGAAGAGCCAAGGAATTTTTAATTTGGATGTGCATAATTTTGTCTCTTGTGAAAATTCTCTCAAACGGAGTTTCGTTTCTTAATCAAAGCACATGCTCCGCGCCGCCCCGCTCAGAGTTTTTTTTTACTTTGATTTGCGTATAAGTTTTGCTTTTTGGCATTATTTAGAGGTATCCACGTATAATTACACATCAGATTTAAATAGTACGAACAGATCAATGATATGTTCGCATAACGGAATAAGATATTAAGTATCGTGTGCCTTAGATCGTTGCCAAGTATTGGCGTCTCTTGCCAGTTGGAATTAATAGTCTCAACTTCTCCCCACCGCACACACGAATAGTTTGCATTTATATTTGAATTTTCACTGAGGTGTTTATGATTTCGGGTTTGACTCGTTTGAGTAATGTGGAAGGACTAATATCAGTATTTTTATGGTGAAATTTCCGATCACATTTCCCCCCTGCTTTCAACGAGGTATTTGTGCAATTTTTGGAGAGATTCACATTTATTACGAGATTAATTGATACTGAAATGATTATATTATTTTGTTAATACCAACCATAAATTGCCCTATTCTCATCGAACGGGCCAAATTATTATTATTAGTTATATATATATTGTTGTTACGTCGAATGTAACAAGATGTTCAAGATGCTAGAAGCGCTTCGACTGGATTACAACGACAGAAGAATTACACAGGCCAACAGTGGTTTTGGTGCCGGAGCTTTTAATGTTGAATTAAAGAACAATTGGGGTGCTGGATCCAATTATGACACTAGTTTTTTCCTATCAGCTATAGTTTTCAAGATATAGATACGTTTTTACTTACGTAAAAAATTCTTCTACATGATGATATGGGAATATTATATTAATAACACAGGCCAACCGTGGTTTTGGTGCCGGAGCTTTTAATGATGGTTTAAAGAACAATTGGGGTGCTGAATCCAATTATGACACTTGTTTTTTCCTATCAGCTATAGTTTTCAAGATATAGATATGTTGTTACTTACGTAAAAAAATCTTCTACATGATGATATGGGAATATTATATTAATAATAAAACCCACTAAATATAAAGACTTGATTTATTTCTAGGGCTGTTAAATCACCCACAAACACAACAGAATTTTACAATACAATTGAACACAAATACTAAAATGTTTTACTGTATTAAAACAAATTGAAAGAAAAAAATACATAAAAACATCACTCAACACATCGGAAGCTTCTTTTGCGCGATTTTCTTGAGTGCACTTTGTTCACACGGTCTCGTTTTAAGCACCAGCAGTAATCTGCCATCATATGGTTATCCCATCTTCCTTGGTAGCGGCCTTTCATTGTTTTTATATCCTGGTGAAATCTTTCACCTTGTTCTTCACTTGTGTCTCCTAAATTTCCAAGAAAATTGTCTAAGGGGCTGTGTAGGTAGTGAACTTTTGTGCTCATATTACATCCAAGTGATTTGAAGTTACTGAGCATAATGTTTACCAGCTCAATATAATTTTCACTTTTGTGATTTCCTGGAAAATTTTTTATGACCTCAACAAATGACATCCAACTAATTTTTTCAATCTCATTCATTGACTCGACAAAAGCAGGATCCTTTGTAAGTTGTCTGATTTGTGGCCCCTCAAAAATACCAGCTTTAAGTTTTTCAATACTTATATGGGGCATCTTTAGTCTTAAGTAGCCGAAGCATGGTCCATCCTTGTCAAGAGCCTTTACAAATTGCTTCATTAGGCCTAGTTTAATATGTAGAGGCGGTAAGATGATTTTCTCTCTCTCAACTAAAGATTCAGCAATGATGTTTTCTTTCCCAACAACCAAGTTTTCTCTCTTAGGCCACTCCTTAATCGAGTGGTTTTGTCTGTCCCTGCTATCCCAGAGGCACAAAAAACAAGGATATTTTGTGTTGCCACTTTGCTGCCCTAGAAGAAAGTTCACCATTTTTAAATCTACACAAATCACCCAGCGATGTTCCTGGTATTTTATCTTCTGTAAGACCAATGCTATTGTATCGTATTCTTCTTTCATTTTAGTTAAATGAGCGATTGGTATTGCGCCAAACCTGTTACCATTGTGAAGAAGTACACATTTTAAACTACGCTTGGAGCTATCAATAAACAAACGCCAATCACTAGCATCATATTGTGATAGTAGTCCCATTTTTTCCAAAAGACCCTTAGCGTCTAAACAAAATGTAAGATTGTCTTCTTGAGTAAAGAAGGGTAGCATATCCTTTTCCCTTGTGCGCTAAAAACTTATTTTTGTACCGGGTTGCAGTAAATTCTTTTCATGCAGTCTTGATGCTAGTAGTTCGGTTGCTTCCTTCGATAACTTCAGTTCTCTAGCAAGATCGCTTAGTTCATCTTGATTAAATAGTTGAGGAATTGTTGATACCCCCTCGTAGTCACTGCCACTACCGTCAATAGAATGAGAAATGTTTTCAAATAACTCAAATTCTTCCTTAGATATATCTGGTAACGTCTGAAAAATTGGGATCGGTATTTCTTCTGAATGGGGTACCAGGCGTCTAGCTGAAGGCAAATCTGGATATGTCCACTTGTGGCGATTTTTTCGATTAATTCCCGAAACATTTACTATGCAAAAATAACAGTCGTCAATATGGTTCACAGGTTCTCTCCACACCATTGGCACACCAAATTTTAGACCTTTGCCTTTGTCCTGTTGTCCATTGCCGCAGATGTTCAGTACATGTTTTACACACAAAATGCGGTGCCCATGTTTTATCTTGGTCACCAAGCTTAACACCAAAATATCCCAAGTATGCACGTTTCACAAAGTCTGTAATATTTTTCCTATTTTCTTTTACTATATATTCCCATGCATACTTATAGATTCATTTAACTTTGAAAATTATTTTCCGGAATATATCAAATATTAAAACAACTAATCGTAAGATGTGCCATATCTAAAAAAGTAGAGTTGTTAAATAAAAACGGATTTCATATTTGGATTCAGCTCTACAAATATAGTTGAAATCAACTCAAAGATTCCCGGCACCAAAGAAAAAATTTTTTTTGTAGGCCTGTGTTATTCACGTGGAAATTAATTGGCGCAGGTTGCCTTCATTTTTTATGCCATCGATCGCTCATTGCCTCAAGAGCCAACTGTTGGATAAATTTCAATGGGAGAGGCGCTGTGACCGACGTCCTCCACTTTTCCGTGTGCCTACTTGCCACACGGCGCCGAACACGTCGTCGCAAGGGGGGGAAGGAAAGCACAAAGGTCAGAGGCCATCAATTTTTCTCTCAACCCGAAAGATGGATCGTCCATTGACTCGGAAAGATTTCGGCTCGATAGTTTGGTGTTCGACCCATCCATCAGTTGCTGTCAAAGGAACATCGCAATCCGTCGAATAACCCACACCTGTAAAATAGTGGAAGGTTGTGCGTGCGGCTTCTACGTGCACGGGGTGTGGACAGAGAGGGGAATGAAAATATTAGCGTGATGCGATGGAGGAAATCCTGTTCAATTCGCTCCGTCCGGGATCATCACGTCGCGCCCCGAAATCGCGCTTCCTTTCTCCAGATCTGCTTTCTTTCTCTCCATCCCTCCCACAAAACTACCTCCCTCCCCTCCCTTGCGCAGTTTGGGTCATGAGCAGTCGATTACCTCTCGCGGCGGCAAAGGTATTCTCATTCCTGGCGTCGGAGTGGCCTGTCCGCCGCCTTCCTGGGGTTCATTTAGCCCGATTCGTAATTGGAATAATCCGTGCGTTTGTCTCTGGTCGAGTTCCTCCCGATTGCTCCATCACTGGCGCTCCCCCTCCCATTCAAAGCGCTGCCGCCCCAGTGCCTTCGCTCTATCTGTCGGGAAAGCTCGCCTCATCCTGCCTCTCGGGCCCATTGAAGACCGTACCTTGGCAAAAGTTCCGAGTCGCAAGCTGGCGGCGAAGGTTTCCTGGGAAGCATGTGGGGGTTGACGCTTTCGGATAAAATGGGGACGCCTATGATACCCGAATAGTCGATGACACGACTCTTCCGTATTTGCGGTGTATTTTTAATTGCGACTGGCGTCTTCCTATCCTAGTTAGGGTCTGGTTTTGTTCCGAATGACCCCTGCTCTTACTTTGAAGAATCGATGTGATTTCGATTATTTTAGTGTTTTTTCGAACTCTAAAAATCCTTCCCATTGATTGATCTTTGAAATGTTGTTCCTTAGGCGCCTTTCTTCGTATTGACATAAGTGTTTAGTTAATAAGTACGGTCAACTTTTTACGAGCTAACATAATCGTAAGTATGGTCAACGAGATAACATAATCCTCCTGATGACATAGTCTGATTTTTTAGAGCGGTAAAATATTTAATCTGGCAGGTTTTGCAGTTATCTTAACTACACCGCGACGGCCACAATAGTTTTAAAATGCATTAAGCCACACTAGTAACAAAATCTTTGTTGTAAGATCCGGTGCTTCCCCGGCGTATTTACTTCATGAAGAATTCTCGGGTCTTCCACCGGGTCAGGGGTTCCATGTTGGCCGACGTTTCGATTCCCGACTCGTGCACCGTCCTCAAGGTAGATGAGGACGATGCACTAGTCGGGCATTCTACTCTCTGCCCCGAGACATTCAAGCGGTGAGAAATACAATTCCATAAGCAGATGCCGATAACCGAACTCAGTATTTTGTTACATATGTGTAAGCGTGTAGTGAATCAATTTCAGGGCGTGATGAGGTAAGTATTTACATCTTAATGGTAAGTAGATTGGCTTTAAAGATGCAAAAAATAGTATAGACAATAATCCATCGTTAAAGGTAATTCTTTAGATTTTTTTAAGGCGAAGCGCAAAAAGTGCCCGCAAAAAATTCTTACGCAAAACATACGCGATATTAATTGAAAGCTTGAGTCTAATTTCGCCATCTTTTACCGAAGTCGATACAAACGATTTTTGTTTTTTAACCTCATTGGCCTACAATATGGAAATATACATAAAACTTATTGTCAGTTTATTGAAAATAAAAGGAACACCGCAGAGTGGTTATAAATTAGTATACTTATAGATTTATTTAACTTTGAAAATTATTTTCCGGAATAAATCAAATATTAAAACAACTAATCGTAAGATGTGCCATATCTAAAAAAATAGACCTGTTAAATAAAAACGGATGTCATATTTGGATTCAGCTCTACAAATATAGTTGAAATCATCACAAAGATTCCCGGCACCAAAAAAAAAAATTTTTTTGTAGGCCTGTGTTATCTATTACCTATACAAGAATCAGGTTACAAGAATGCAAACGAAAAATGGGAGAAAAATAAAGCCAAAATAAACAAAGGAGTGAGACAAGGATGCAACCTCTCGCCAGCAATATTCAACTTATACCTGGAAGAGGCAATGGAAGAAACACAAGAATGGGGTATCAAAGGAGTCGAGGTAAATGGAGAAGAAATTAACACGCTCCGGTGTGCAGATGACATTGCAGTAGTGGCGGAAACGCGAGAGGACCTGCAAGCAACACGAAGTGCTCAAGTGCTGGGGGAATATAATATGAACATCAACAAGAAGGAATCTAAAATCCTAGTGTGCGGAAGAGAGAAACTGGATGCAGATATCATAATTCGAGGGGTGAAACTAAAGCAAGTGGAATCCTTCATCTACCTGAGCAGCAATATAATATGGGATGGAAGAAGTTCGACCGTCATCAAGCGAAGAATAGCCCCAGCTAAGAACGCATTCGTGAACAAGAGGCAATTACTCTGTTCAAAGAACCTAAGGCTGGAAACAAGGAAACAATTCGTCAAGACTTTCGTGTGGAGCATGGCTATCTATGGTTCCGAGACTTGGAACTTTGGAAAAGTGGACTAGCAAAGAATAGAAGCCTTTGAAACATGATGCTGGAGGAGAATGCTGAAGATTAAATGGACAGACAAAGTAAGGAATGAGGAAGTATATGGAAGAGCAGAAGTGGGTAGAACCATATGGAGAACTCTACGGCAAGGAGGAAATAAATGGATTGGACACACATTGTGGCACAATGGATTGACTAGGAATATAATAGAAGGAAAGATCACACGAGGAAGACCAAGAGACATGTACATAGGACAAATTAAGAAAGACGTAAAACAGAAAAGGTACCAGGGATTGAGGGAATTGACATTAAATAGAGGCGAATGGAGGGCTGCAATAAACCAATCCTAGGATTAAAATACTGTTGATGACGATATTGTTATTAAAAAAAACTTGTGTGACATCAAATGACCTCATAAAGCCAGGCTCAAGAGATTGTGTAAATAAAAAAAATATCATCTGAGTTACACGTTCTTATAGACTGATGCCTCCAAATCTTCTGTGAAGGAGAACAAGCCCTACGATGGCATGCGAGCTCAGGGTTGTTAACTTCTCGTGCCGGTATTCCGAATTCCGTTGTCTAAAAATGCTCTGGGGCTTTTGCGAGTTGCTGAAATGATAGAACGGTTTTTAAAATTCAATTACGCTAAATCACCAATTGAAACGCACCAGGTGAAAAAGCTGTCTGTTAAAACTCACCGTTATGGTTCCGCTTGCTTCGTCATAATTTGCAAGCTTTGTGCGAAGGAATTGGAGCAAAATTATCTCTTCATTCGTTTTTATATGCCAAGCAAATTACTCTCTTGACCATTAGATGTTCCCATTTATTTTCTCCATGCAACTTCGGTATCTTATTGCAGTCTGTTCGAATTTTCATTCAGAGAAATGACGTAACGTTTAAATAATATTGGAACATTAAAATGAAGCACTGGTTGACACTTTGAAAATTTGTTTCTTAACTTGCTTATGTTATACTATAAGTATTACTATTATACTATTTCTAAGACCATTCTGCGATATGATAAAGCATAAAAAATCGATAGTGTTTTTCTGGTCAATTATGTATTCTTACATTCCAAGTTAGTAAACTGGTTTTGCACTGTTGCTCTGTAATTGCGTTTATTATACCTTTATGTTCGTTGCAGGTTTAAAGTATATTTGAAATGTGTAAAGCCGCCCGTAGACGACATAGGAAAACTGCCCCATTCGTTAACAATTGCATGAGCGGACTTTTTACAGGAGTGTTTTAAAGCTTATTATACGAGTCTTTTCTTAATATAATATTCTGCGAATTAAATACCGTCACCAAGGGAACAATAATACTAACCTTACATTACACTGGTAGTAGATCACGAATAGAAGTCGTTAGAAATTTATTGTAGCAAGGGCAGATACAGGAAAATCTCTTCCATGTCCACAGTTCGTCATCACAAGAGGATATATAGAAAGATTTACATTAACATTCAAACCTAACCTTTCAAAACAATTATTTATCTTGATGTTGTCTAAATTACATGATGAAGTCACAAGTTTCCTTCCTGGCTGGTGATTTGAAACTTCCTTGTCACGCGCCCCTGAAGCGTGTTGCGAGACTAGATGAAATGCATATAGTGTCATCGTTGATACAGCCGTCAAAATCTCTTCACTTCACACCGCTACAGAATCCTGGTATGCGGGCGTTGAAGTCTTCCGCCACTCTCCTAGGTCCCCTCGATGGGTTGCGGTCGCTTTAGAGGTATCACGCGCAGGCATGTGTTGCTGCATTTTATTTGTTTCCTTCGGAGGTAGGAATGACTGATGGAGTGAAAGATGAAAAAAAGAAACGAGATGGGAGAGAGCGGGAAAATGTTTCTCGACGATCGCTAATCAACGTCGCACACTTCGTCCGCTTGAATTCCCTTTCCTGCTGCCCTGGGGCCGCTTGCCGCAGACTCGAAGGCGTTGGAGTATGAGGAAAGGGAGAATTTAGCCGCCGGAGTGAGCGCGGCGCACCTAGTGTTCATTCCAGGAAACGTCGAGTAATTGTTTAGTTATTTCTAGAACTGGAAGCTTCCTTAAAATACTGAAATAATCTTCACCTTACTATCAGGCCATATTTAATTGAAGATTATCCTAATGTGAATACTTGAATGTGGAAATATGTTTATTTTGTCCTTCAGTGATCATTCAGGAGGTAACTGCAGCATGATTACGATTGGGTTGTATCAAATCAAAAAAGTGGCAGGGTTGAGTAATACTTTTCGGATTTTCACTTAAGAAACAAAAGTGACTTGATTGATGTATTTTATAATTTCTTCAAGTGATTTGTGGTGTTATTCTGCTTCAAACAGCTTCTGGTATTCAGTTATGAGCAGCTTCCTACTGTAAGTCACTGAATTAATTGGGATAATGGGGGTAAGATCTATGAAAATATTTTGATCGATTAAAAGAAAACATCAATAAGTAAAGCATTACCTTGGGTAACTTTGTGCTACTCCACATTCAAGGTATGTAATTTAAGACGACCAGAATTTGTCTTAAACTACTATAACATTAATGTTGATTCAATTCAAATTTTAGAAATATAGTTCCTTAAAATTCAACAAAACTATTGCGTTTGAGTAAGGAATTTTAGATAGTTTAGTATTCTGCTCATTCGCTCGACAAATTGCAATCACGTGCCTTATTTTGTGGAGATATTGTTAGTTTCTTTCAATCAAAACCGAACTTGCAGATGTTCTATTAATTTATATTGTATTATGTTGCAAAAGAAAGACGTTACTTAACTAATAATGAAAAAGTATAAATGTGTTGTCTTGTGAGGGCAGCATGAGGGCATATTTCTTTTCGCACCTTATCTTATTGAACGACTTTTTTGGAATATCTAAGGAGGTAGATGAAAACCAAGGCTAGTGAAAAAGTTAAAATGTTTTTACTAAATCTTAAGCCAGTGGTATTTTGGACGCTCGGATCATGATCTCGTTAAGGGCGGAAAATTTATTTTTCGCATGGATACCGAAGAAAACTAGCCTCCTTTGGCGGCTGTGCCTTGGAAATACACTTCCTTCTCCTGGTAACCTCCACGTCTTTGAGAAAAGCGTCGTGTTATGTGCGAAAAAAGCGCCTAGAGGCTTACCGCAAGGAGGGGTAGGGGTTAGTTGGCAGGTAGGTAGGTTTGCCAGTCGGTACCGTCGGTGAGGGCGTAGGCACTGCGAAGTAAGTGGATAGTATTGTGGCAGTCGGGTGAAAGTTGATTCTCGAGGTGTTGCTCGCACGCGGTTGGGGTGAATTGAAAGGGCTTACGAGAGAGACCTTCGGAGACTGTTGTCCTACAAGGTCCCTCCTATCGTCGGCATCTTTTGCTCGAGCTCCTTTTCGCGTGCGGTGCGTCGTCTTTGAAAGCGAGGATGGTATGTAGGTTGGTCGCTGCATAGAATATATGGTGGCCGTAAACTCCGTGGCCTCTGTACAACGCTTGGACTGCTATGTATTTCCCTGCTCCGAGCAATCTATTTCTTCGTTACATATATGTTAAATTACATAAAAGTTGTAAAAAAGACAATGGGTATGCATAAAATTTAGATTCTTATTGACATTTTAAATTATTTCCTTTTAACAAACAGTCCTCCAATTACCACAAAGTGATTTTTATCGAGGACACTATATGTATAGTGAAGGTAAAGGTATTTCGGTTAGATTCAATTTTATAGCAATCACTGTTGTGTTAATTCATAACTTATGGTTATTATGCTGGTAATTTTGAACTCGCCTGTTGTAAATATTATAAATTTATGGTCCTGGCCGTCATTAGAGGAGGACATGAGGTATAATGAAGTACAGTTTGTATTGAAATACTCCGCGTTGTGCTGTTCTGGACCGGTCGAAGGGTATGAGTCCAGAAAAACTGATTTCTCTAGAAGTTGTTTTGGATAGTTTTTATATTTGCTAATTCATTGTAGTCCCCAAGGGTTTTAAAAATTAAATTACAATATCAGAGCCAATAAGAGCGTTTCGAGATTGAATTGCCAAATTATATCGATCATGATGGGAGACCGAGGAAAACTGTGTTATATGAGGTAGAAGATGCAGTACCTATTACCATCATAAGCAATAGCGACGGCGTAACGTTCCGAAGGGCGCGCGGAATAACTATCGCTGGAAAAGAAATATCTTGCTAGTTGTTGGTACGCTGTAATAGTTGTGCGAACTCTTGTCGAAGAATTAGGACATCCTCAAGACTTCCATGTGACGTCAAAACTTTGATCTCTTTCCAACAGTCTTCATTCTTATTTAACACTTCGGACACGTACGTCCGGAGTCCTAATTTCGACATTTCTCGCTGTCGGAAGGGACTTTGCTCATCTTCGCAGCAGGGCAGGGCAGTGGGAGGTAAACTCTTGACTGTTTCGTCGATAGTGTAGTGTCAGTTCTATTAATTATCACGGTAGAGACGTGGTGCGTATCTTTCCAAACACATAGCGACGATGTAATGTGTAATTAGTCCTCTGTGCGAGGATAAACTTATTAAGAGCCATCCTTATATAAAGCCCGTCATACTTTTGAGGATTTCCGTTTCTTTTCAGGGAAATAGTGTTCATGAAGTATCTTCCTCATCCATATTACATCAAACTTTCTCATCACCTAATCAAGGTTTATTATTGCACATACATTAAGTATATTAATTCCAGGAGTGCTTACCATTCGATGCGATGAGTTTCAGTCAACTACCTTGAACAAAAAGTTCCCGGAATAACCACCGTGTGGCGCTCCCATCGTTCCGATTTGAGTTCTGTTTTTTTTGTTAAATTGGTACATCTGTTGTTGATATTCCCTTTAAATCTTAGTGTCATAACTTGACATTTGCAAAAGTTACGTAGCCAAGAGTACATCTATCTCTGTGTGTGTTGGCGATTCTTTACAATTGCAGAAATGGATTTAAATTTGCAACAACGAACTTGTATTAAATTTTGCGTAAAAAACGGATTTAGTGGCGCACGGACGTTGGAAATGTTGGAAAAGTGTTTCGGCAACGATTCTCTAAAAAAAACGGTCGTTTACCAGTAGCACGAGCGGTTCAGAAGTGGTCGTGAGTCAATCGAAGATGATGAACGCAGTGGCAGACCATCGACATCGAAAGTCGGTGAAAAACTTGATAAAGTAAAAGAAATTTTGGTCAATAACCGCAAATTAACCATCAGAGAAATAGCGGAGGACTTGAACATTGCCTATGGATTCGCCCAAGACATTGTGGTTAATGATTTGGGTTTCCGTCGTGTAGCAGCAAAGTTGGTGCCAAAAGACCTCAATTTCATGCAAAAAAGAGACCGTGTTGACGTCGCAAAAGACATGATTTGCGAGGCTGAATCCGATCCCACATTCATCAAAAGGATCATTACTGGAGACGAGACGTGGGTTTATGAGTACGACACGCAATCCAGACATCAGGCAAGTGAATGGCGTTCACCAAATGAGCCGAGACCAAAAAAACCACGTCGTTTTCAGTCAAAAAAGAAGGCAATGCTGACGGTTTTCATGGATACAACGGTGTAGTGCATCATGAATTTTTGCCAGAAGGCCAGACAGTAAACAAAGAGTATTATTTGGGCGTTATGAGACGTTTGCGTGAAGCAATTCGCCGAAAGAGACCAGAAATCGTCGCACAGTGCGTCGAGACCGTCGCACAGTGCTATCATTATTCGTAATTTTTTGACGAAAAATGCAACAAATACCATCCAACAGCCACCGAATTCACCTGATTTGGCTCCCTGTGACTTCTTTCTGTTCAATCGAGTTAAAAAACCATTACGGGGAACGCGTTTTAGCAGCCGAGAGGAAGTAATGGAAAAATCGCAGGAAGCACTGATGGACATACCGAAAACCGAATATAAAAAATGTTTCGAGGATTGGATCAAGCGCTGGCATAAGTGTGTTGCAGTCGATGGGGATTACTTTGAAGGGGACAATATAGATTTAGATGAATAAACTTGTATTTTTAATTTTCTGAATAAATTCCGGGAACTTTTTGATCAAGGTAGTATATAATCTGCTAGTATTTTAGCTCAGTGAGAGGTGGTGCACTCTTCACAAATTCTAAATGAAAATGGTCTCTAATCATCATGAAAAAACCTTTATAGCGCTTTGTATTATAGGATAAGGTGCAGGTGAAATGTGCACGAAAAAGGGATTTATTACACGAGGTAATGATACAGGAAATTCTTTGTGGCTACCTACGAAGGGGGAAGGGGCGATTAAAAGCCGAAAATGGTTGGATGGAAAAATAAGGACGACTAATTAATTCGATGTCTCTGGAGGAGCTCCACCGTGAATCCCGCCGATATTAGTGTCGTCACCCGTTTTCACACCAAGGTTGCCATGGAAATGTGTCCCCGATACCGCAGCCTAATCCTGGCATGCGTTTCGCCCCAGGAAAGGATTCGCCATGGGCCTGTGATTTCTTGAACGAGATAAGCCGAATGAAGAGGCGCGCGGGGATGCATATCGGGCAGAGGGAATGAAAAAAAAGAAACTCGAGTTGCGCGAGTGTTGGCCATTATGTATTTTTAATAATCAAGTCGCACTGGCACCAAGGCGTGCTGGCTCCCTTAGGCTGTGCAAAGACGCTTGACCGCTTTCCTTTTCTTTCTTTATTACTGTTATAATTCCGCCTTTAATGAACAGAAATTGAGTTATATCGTTAGGTTTAAGACTAGCGTCAGCAAAAACTCGAGACTGCTGATAGTGGAGGTGTTATGATCGTTATTACGGATGGTTTATGTTGTAATTTCCTCGTAAGACGGAGGAAGCTTTAGGTCAAAAACGTGATGGCGCATTGGAGCTAGTTAATTACGGAAGAGGAAGAATTAAGCATATATATTGATTTGCTAGTTATTTTAAAGATGCTTTTTGAGATACAGGGTTCCTCCGGAAAATAAGTGTACTGAGCTCAGGAAAAAAAATTTATTACACTTACATATCTTAAGCTAATATTCCTCAAAATAGGACCCTTGTGAGTCGATACACTTGTTCCAGCGGCGTTCCCATTCCTGGAACGCTCCCGCGAAGGCATCATCGGGAACCTCTCGAAGACACGTCGTCACGGCTTCTTTGACGGCGTCCAAAGTCCCGTATCGCGTTCCTTTCAAACTCCTCTTTATCTTCGGGAACAGAAAGAAGTCCGGTGGTGCCAAGTCCGGGCTGTAGGGCGGGTGCGGCAGCGGTGCCACGCCGTGCTTGGCCAAGAAGTCCGACACGACAAGCGCGGTGTGAGACAGCGCATTGTCGTGATGCAGCCGCCAGATGTTTTTGATCGCTGGCCGGACGCGGGCGACTCGTTTTCGAAGCCTGTCGAGCACTTGGACGTAAAATGCAGCATTTACAGTTTGTCGTTCAGGTACAAATTCGTAGTGGACGACTCCCCTTTTGTCAAAAAAAGACAATGAGCATCATAAACTTATTTTCCGGACGTACCCTGTATTTAGTGCATCCCAAATACCATAAATAAAACATATTCAGAGTATCTACGTAGTTGATATTTTTAGCAAGGTTTTATTATATGAATAAAAGTACTTATATTACTTGCCAGTTGAAACTATATTATTGCTAATTCATTAAATTAATAAAAATTAATGAAACTATATGTTACAAATTGTCATAAATATGTGCTGACATTAATAATTTAATAAATGCAAGATACCATATTGAGATCCAATAAGATTGTACAATATTTCCTTAAGACCCGTTTGCATTCCTAATGCTGCTTCTTCACTTCTGAAGCTCTGCTATGAAAGGGAATTATTTCATAGCAAGTTGATTCTTTTGAATTGTCATGGTTACACTTTTGTAACACAATCACACTTGAATAATTATTTTTAGTTGACTCGTCGGTCATTTCAACTTTGAGGTCTGGAGTGACATGCAGTATTAAATTCCCTGGGTGTGCCCTTGAAACTGTCATTCTTGCATTCTTCGCTGTCTTGCAAAATTTTGTGTGATGTTACCCGTACTAATTGTTTCAAGGTTTAAGTGTTAACCACCGATTCGATGGCGGGAAGTTAAAGTGCAACGAGAATGACAAAGAGAAAGCTTTTCCAATAAGAACTCTGCTTAAATGTCCATTTTTTATTATGGCCATTCTACCGCGTAGAGGCACGTAGCTTTGAACGGCATGTGGAAACTACAACACTCATTACACGTCCTTATGACCGTCTGAGGTAATTCAAAGCTATGTAACCGTGAAACTTGAAAAATGATTTCCTTGTAAGAATATTGTGGGGATTGGGGAGAAGCGAGAAAATGTGCAAGTCGATGGTATGCGAAATATTACTCAGGTTTTACTGATATATGCTGTATGAATGACACAGCCCAACAGTGGTTTTGGTGCCGGAGCTTTTAATGTTGATTTAAAGAACAATTGGGGTGCTGGATCCAATTATGACACTAGTTTTTTCCTATCAGCTATAGTTTTCAAGATATAGATACGTTTTTACTTACGTAAAAAATTCTTCTACATGATGATATGGGAATATTATATTAATAACACAGGCCAACCGTGGTTTTGGTGCCGGAGCTTTTAATGATGGTTTAAAGAACAATTGGGGTGCTGAATCCAATTATGACACTTGTTTTTTCCTATCAGCTATAGTTTTCAAGATATAGATATGTTGTTACTTACGTAAAAAAATCTTCTACATGATGATATGGGAATATTATATTAATAATAAAACCCACTAAATATAAAGACTTGATTTATTTCTAGGGCTGTTAAATCACCCACAAACACAACAGAATTTTACAATACAATTGAACACAAATACTAAAATGTTTTACTGTATTAAAACAAATTGAAAGAAAAAAATACATAAAAACATCACTCAACACATCGGAAGCTTCTTTTGCGCGATTTTCTTGAGTGCACTTTGTTCACACGGTCTCGTTTTAAGCACCAGCAGTAATCTGCCATCATATGGTTATCCCATCTTCCTTGGTAGCGGCCTTTCATTGTTTTTATATCCTGGTGAAATCTTTCACCTTGTTCTTCACTTGTGTCTCCTAAATTTCCAAGAAAATTGTCTAAGGGGCTGTGTAGGTAGTGAACTTTTGTGCTCATATTACATCCAAGTGATTTGAAGTTACTGAGCATAATGTTTACCAGCTCAATATAATTTTCACTTTTGTGATTTCCTGGAAAATTTTTTATGACCTCAACAAATGACATCCAACTAATTTTTTCAATCTCATTCATTGACTCGACAAAAGCAGGATCCTTTGTAAGTTGTCTGATTTGTGGCCCCTCAAAAATACCAGCTTTAAGTTTTTCAATACTTATATGGGGCATCTTTAGTCTTAAGTAGCCGAAGCATGGTCCATCCTTGTCAAGAGCCTTTACAAATTGCTTCATTAGGCCTAGTTTAATATGTAGAGGCGGTAAGATGATTTTCTCTCTTTCAACTAAAGATTCAGCAATGATGTAGCAGCAGTGATGCAGTCGATTACCTCTCGCGGCGGCAAAGGTATTCTCATTCCCGGCGTCGGAGTGGCCTGTCCGCCGCCTTCTTGGGGTTCATTTAGCCCCATTCGTAATTGGAATAATCCGTGCGGTTGTCTCTGGTTTTTCACGTTCGGGGGGATCGGGGATCTCCCATCCCTTACATAGTCTGTGGAGGGGAATTTTCCTCTTCGGTCCCAGAAAAAAGAACAACTGCTAATTCTCGTTGCTGAACGGACATACGGATATGGCAAGAGTTTCGGGAACCAATGGACTGATTACGATCTAGCCTTTGTACCAAGTTTTTCAGTGTCCACGAAAAACGATGCAACGAAAAAATTGGAGTCCTAGCTCCAATTGGCTGGGTGAGCATGAAAGGTGGGGGCGTTTGGCGCACGGAAGGAAAATCACCTTTATATTATAGTCTGGGGAAGGAGAGCTTTTTTCTGGATGTCGGCGATTTCACCAGTTTGGATTCTTAGCTGAACTAAGAATATCAAAGATAACTAACTCCTATCTTCTATTAGTTCTCAGTCCCCGTAAATCAGCATAACATCAGAAACGATCACAATTTCATTTAGAGGAAAACATTATTTTTATGACTTCCCCGACGAAACGAGTAGTGTGATGCCTAGAGTTTTTCTCGTTATATCGTTTTCCTCAATATACTGTATGTTTTTTAACACATCTTTCGACGAAAGTAAACCATGGTTGGATAAAATTTGCGGGGTTGCGCGGAAGATATGAGCCAGGAATCTACGAAATACGGCCAAGTTTGGGCACGTCACGTCCCTTCTCCATCCTCATCATTTTTCCCACATTTCTCCCGATTCGTAGGAAACGATTCGTTGCGGTCAGGTAGCTGAGTGGCGGAACACTGCACGGTCCAACGGAGCGAGATTATTTGTAATGTTTGCCTTTCCCGACGGTCGATGTTGCTTTTCAGGCATGGGCAATTGCAGTACAAGTTCACAGTGTTTATTGCTGGCACCTTGCCTTTGTTGGATGAGCAGGAGAAGACTCACCCTGCCCTTCGAAGAACAACTATTGTTTTACTTACGAAATAAAAGTTCGAAAAGTGAAGAATCAGGCGTGATATTGTGGAATCGAGACATAATGAAAACTTCGTTGCAATTTTCCACAGTTAAAACTTTATTGCCGACCATGGTTTCGATACACTGTATCATCTTCAGGTGAGTTCATTATGAAATAAAAGTTATTTGTGCCCGTTGTTCGGGATAGTTTCAAGTGGAAGTTCATAAAGGTAGTTTTATGCAGGAATTGTTCATGATCATATTATTCAGATGATCCAACTGGAAAGTGGTTTGCAAATGTCTGGGAGGTTGCCAACCCGATATGATTCGATGGTTAAAAGAGTATTTATTCTTTTAGTTGATTCACATGAATGTATTATTTTATGATAGTTACGAAACTTTTCTTACTAAATTTTCAAATTCTTTCAATTTTAAATGCATAAATGCTCTAATTTTCTGGGGCGACACTGAAAATCCCTTTAGTAAAATTTTCTTAGTTGATAATACGTTTAGAATTGAAAGCCAACGGTTTACACAAACTTTTCCCCTGAACTAATTTTTGGATAATGTTAACTATTTCATATAATGTTAGAATCGTGCCTTTCATTCCCTCAGGCCAGGCTCGGCACGGGAGACAAATGAATATATAACTAATGTCGCTGAGTTAAAGTTAATTGGTATCGATGATAACACACTGATGTTGTACTTTTTGCAAATGTTTTTGTGTCTGAAGGCGAATAAACTTGAGAAGTTGTTTTGTATTGGGCGATCCGTTTGATCTACTTTCGAGAAAAGTACAGAAGAAAAGTACTCATCCAACTTTGGCACATAGTTTTCAAAACACCCGTCAACTGATATTTATAAACGTTACAAATATCGTGGAATACCTTTTATTCACTTTTAAAAATTTAACTTATTACGTTTACCTAAATTAAAATAAGTAATGGCTTATTAATCATTGCTGGCAGTGAATTCCCAATAAAAGTAATGTTCATGACTTGCATATGAGCTTGTAGAACTAACTAGATGGTGTTTTCGTGTGATTGTTATGAAAAAATAGCATTTCATGTTCCCTCCGATATTCATGGAAGCGGATAGTGAGTTACTCCTGGATAATGAATGATTGAGAAAATGGATTGAAGCATTGCCTTTGGTCCTCCGTGCAAGGGGTCTAGTACTAGGGATGGCTTACGGTAAAGTGGGCGTGGAAGCATTTGTCTAGTATTTGAAACGAGCATAGCTACTGCACCAGAAATATCAGCGCAGAAATTGTATTTGAGTCAATCATTAGCATTAGTTTTGTGAACTCAATTAAAGTAAATGTAGACACTTGTTGTTAGGGTAAGGGGACAAGGCTAAGTGTCGCCTACGTTTCCTTACCAAAACGCTTTTGTGACACGTGAGTCGGGAGTTGCAGTTCCGTTGTAAATCAAGAAAAGAACTTCGTTCTTTTAGCTTCCCAACAGGCTGTTTCAGTGTCTCGTGTTTGAAACCCAGGAGCCACTAAGAATTCCAATCCCTCCTGAACTTTCTTGTTTTTTTTTCGAGATCTTTGTTTCCTTCCATCGGCCATTGTCATTTCATAATTGGCCCGCAACTTCCGCCTCCTCCCCTCCTCTTTCCTGGGGAAGAATTTATTCTCGCGCCGTCTCGTCGGAAGCGCCCAAATCTGATTCACGGCTCAGGTGACGTGTGCAAAGCGTCCCTTCCTCTAGACGGTCAAGGGTTGGTAAGCCCAGGAGGAAGTGGGAGCCGGTGTGTCCAGAACAGGAATCTCTAATCCCACCCTATTAATGATTTGATCCATTATATACTACGGCGCGCGTAGTTACTAATTGCTTCAAATATTCATCCACCCACAATTTTGATCGCTGTAGTAAGACCGAGTGTGCTGCGGTGATCCTGAGTATTTGGACGCTGATTCGGATAGAAAGAATATTTGAGTGCAGTAGTCATCAGCCTTAATTAATTGCTTATGTGTTACTCCAAACATAACGCGGGGCATTGTGGTGTCTATCTTTCACTCCGGTTCTCGGTTCAAAAACTCATCTCATTGCTGAAGTTCTCCACGTAAACCGGAAGTATTTATTGTTTTGGTATCATAAATACCCCACATAAAAGGTTCGTTGTTCCCTTTAATTGAAAAATTTGCACTGTTCAACACAAGATGCTTCTGGGAGGTTGTGAAATATCGGAAAAATATAATTTTGTGCGTATATATATATATATATATATATATATATATATATATATATATATATATATATATAGTCTGACCTGAAGAAGGCCTCGGAGTAGGCCGAAAGCTTAAATCATCTACAGTGTGAGTGTCCTTTTACGTGTTATCTGTTTTATTCTGTGTTCTATTGTGCCGTCCAAAGGATATATATATATATATATATATATATATATATATATATATATATATTAGGTAATCTACCGGTTAAGGTAGGTTTTGGATGGACACAACTATCAAATAAACATTTTGTAACTCCCCACCTAGCAAACCAATCTATATCAGGTCCCTCTTCATCTCGGTGTACTTCTTTCCTCCCTTCATCCCGTCCAACATCCCTATCCTGTTCCTACCCTTACCACGCTTGCCCAACATTCTCCACTCTATTACCCTCTTCAACATTCCACTACCGCTCAATACGCCTTTCATCCATTTTTCCTGCCTCCATCGGGTTTCTCTCAACAAACCCCTCTCCTCACCCACCATTTCTAGTACTTCCTCATTTGTTTTCCTTTCGGTCCATTTCACCTTCTCCATTCTTCTCCATACCCACATTTCAAAAGCCTCCAATCTACGTCTATCCTCCTGCTTCAGCGACCACGTTTCCGCGCCGTACATAGCTACGCTCCATATCAGAGTTTTTACGAGTCTTGTCTTAACATCCCTACTCAACGTCCCCGTCATCGACTCCCTCCTCTTTGAGAAAGCCTCCTTGCCTAGCGCAATTCTTCTCCTTACGTCCCTACCACTTTGACCGTGTTGGTCCAAAACACTTCCGAGATATGTAAACTGCTCTACCTGCTCTATTCTTTCCCCGCCTATTTTAATATTTAGCTTAGCCTTTTTCTTTCTAGAAAATCGCATAACCTTTGTTTTATTAATATTGATTCTCATCCCATATTTATCGCACTGAACCTCCAATTCACTCAACAATGCTTGCAACCCCTTGGCTGACTGAGCAACTAATGCTTGGTCATCAGCAAACCTAACCGATTTTACGAATTCCCCTCCGACTTTCATTCCTACCTCCAGTTCTTCCCATGCCTCTTTAATCATTTCCTCTCCATATACGTTGAACAGTACCGGTGACAATGGGCAACCCTGCCTTACACCTCTTCCTAACACTGCCCATCCGGACTCTCCGTTCCCCACTCGCACCTGAGCAGTCTGAGACATGTACAGGTTGCGGATCAGTCTCCTGTCCCTCCAATCCATTCCTATTTTCTGCAATACACGCATTAATTTTTCCCAATTCACTCTATCAAACGCTTTTTCGAAATCTACAAAACAGGCAAAAACGTCCTGATTGTATTCTATATTTCTCTCGACTAGTGATCTCATTACTGCAATGGCATCACGCGTACCTCTTCCTTTCCTGAACCCAAACTGATCATCCCCTAAGTAATCATTTGCCTTACTCTATCCTTTTGTTGATGATCCTGAGAATAACTTTAGCTGCGTGGGACATCAAACTTATTGTTCTGTAATCCTCACATGACGAAGCCTTTGCCTTTTTTGGAATAGGAACTAACACCGATCTCACAAAATCTTCCGGCCAGATTCCTTCCTCATAGATACTACGAATCAGTCCATATATGGCCTTCTTCCCACCTTTCCCTAACCATTTCAACATTTCTACAGGAATATTGTCCACCCCCACAGCCTTGTTTGCTTTCATCTCCTTTAATGCCCTTTCTATTTCATCGTCGAGTATGCCTGGACCTAAGCTATCTTCTTCTACGTCATGTTCCTTTTCTATGTCTAACCTTGTCGGCCTAAGTTCTTTACCATACAGTGTTTCTATATATTCCTTCCATCTCTCTTGGATTTTTCCTGGTTCAACTATTATCTTACCCCATTTATCTTTAACTGTTAGCACAGATCTTGCCTTCTTACTTCCCGATAATAACTTAACCTTGCTGTATAGAGCACCAATTTCACCCTTCTTCTGTAGACTTTCCATATCCTCGCATTGCGTTTTCCACCATTCTTCTTTTGCTTTATTTGTGGCCCTTCTCAATTTATTGTTTAACTCTTTGTACTTCATTTTGCCTAACTCTGTGTTTACATTTTTCCATCTTCTTCTCTCGTCCATCTTTGCAATCATCTCATCCGTTACCCATGGTTTCCTTATCCTTTTCCCGTTAACGGTTCCTATAGTGTCTTTAGCGGCTTCCAATATCCCTTTCTTGATACATTCCCATTTTTCTTCGATAGCACTCAGTTCTTTACCATCATCCATCATTTTCTCTACAGCCTCCTGATACTCCTTCTTCGTTAATTCATTTCCTGTTTCTAAATTCCATTTTTTAACCCGCCGCCCTTGCCTTATCTTCTTGAAACGAACATTACATTTCATAACAACTAAATTGTGGTCAGAGTCCGCGTCCGCTCCTGGGAAACTGTGCGAATTTATCACACTGTTCCTAAACCTGTGCCTAACCATAATATAATCTAACTGATACCTTTCTGAGTCACCTGGCATTTTCCATGTATACCTACGCCTTTTGTGGTGTCTAAACCATGTGTTGGTGATGACTAACCCCTGTCTCCTGCAGAATTCAATTGCTTTCTCTCCGCGTTCATTCCTCGTGCCTAACCCATAGTCCCCCACCTCACCACCATCTCTTCCTTCGCCTACCGTCGCATTCCAATCCCCCATCACTATTAAATGTTTCCCTGCAGGAACACTCGCGATGATATCCTCTAACTCATCATACATCCTATCGACTTCTTCCTCCTTGTGGTTGCTCGGTGGCATGTATACCTGAATAATGACCAAGTTCGTCGGCTCTGCTTTAATCTCTACGAGTAAAATTCTATCTGTCGCTTGCTCTATGTTGACTACGCTTCTTCCTACCCCTTTATTTAAAATTACGGCAACCCCTCGTTGGCTCTCGTCCCCGCCGCTGTATATTACTCTATAATTGTCACTCCAGTAATCCCCGCTATCCTTCCATCTCACCTCGCAGAGGCCTAAAACATCTATGTTACCTCTTTCCATCTCTCGCTTAATATTTTCTAATTTGCCTCTCCTCAACATTGTCCTGACGTTCCAGGTTCCTATTCTTACTACTTTCGCCTTCTTCTGAGTCTTCTGTCCTGCTGAAGTTATTTCTTCCCTGCAAGGGTTTCGTGTGATGACGACCGCGGAAGCCTTGCCTCTCCCGCTGCCGGGCACGACACACGGCCTCTTGGGCCGAGTCCCGTAGTTGCCAGGACTCATATTATCTATAGTTCCCATCATAATATTCTTGGGAATCATAATTGAGGTGGTTTCCCGTTGCCTTCCTCAATAGTGTTTTTAGCGTGACACCATCACTTAATGGCCGCCCCACTGGGGTCAGACGCCATTGCAGCCGCCTCACTGAGGAATATATATATATATATATATATATATATATATATATATATATATATATATATATATATATATATATATTCACAGAAGGTAGTAAAATTGATAGTTAATGCTGTGAAAAAAGTAATTCGTTGGACATCAGTCTTCTTTTTTGATGACTGAGGGTAAAATTTGGAGACGTGAACTACGTTAGTGTCCCTTGTACCTTAATCGGCCGGGTGATCATGTTTCATAGGACCAGATACTAATTTGCGTTTTGGGAATAATCCCATCACGAGAATACGCAGCCTCTTGGAATGATTGGATATCGTCGACCATTATGAGATGAACTTAGCTGATAATATTTTCAATGGCGAAGTTTCAACCGTTATATTACGGAACTTGAATGGTGTACATAAAAGAAACCATACCAGAATTGAGGCTAACGTTCTTAAAATCCGCGCAAATTTCTGGGAATAAAAATATTCTTGAAAAGCATGAGCTCGGGTAAAATCAACTTGAACTTCTAAAAATTTTACATTTTTACCAGTCATATGATAGAAACTTATTATTATTAGGTAATCTACCGGTTAAGGTAGGTTTTTGGATGGACACAACTATCAAATAAACATTCTGTGACTCCCCACCTAGCAAACTGATCTATATCAGGTCCCTCTTCATCTCGGTGTACTTCTTTCCTCCCTTCATCCCGTCCAACATCCCTATCCTGTTCCTACCCTTACCTCGCTTGCCCAACATTCTCCCCTCTATTACCCTCTTCAACATTCCACTACCGCTCAATACACCTTTCATCCATTTTTCCTGCCTCCATAGGATTTCTCTCAACAAACCCCTCTCCTCCCCCACCATTTCTAGTACTTACTCATTTTTTTTCTTTTCGGTCCATTTCACCTTCTCCATTCTTCTCCACACCCACATTTCAAAAGCCTCCAATGTACGTCTATCCTCCTGCTTCAGTGACCACGTTTCCGCACCGTACATAGCTGCTCTCCATATCAGAGTTTTTACGAGTCTTGTCTTAAAATCCCTACCCAAAGTCCCCGTCATCAAATCCCTCCTCCTTGAGAAAGCCTCCTTGCCTAGCGCAATTCTTCTCCTTACGTCCCTACCACTTTGACCGTGTTGGTCCAAAACACTTCCGAGATATGTAAACTGCTCTACCTGCTCTATTTTTTCCCCGCCTATTTTAATATTTCGCTTAGCCTTTTTCTTTCTGGAAAATCGCATAACCTTTGTTTTGTTAATATTGATTCTCATCCCATATTTATCGCACTGAACCTCCAATTCACTCAACAATGCTTGCAACCCCTTGGCTGACTGAGCAACTAATGCTTGGTCATCAGCAAACCTAACCGATTGTACGAATTCCCCTCCGACTTTCATTCCTACCTCCAGTTCTTCCCATGCCTCTTTAATCATTTCCTCTACATATACGTTGAACAGTACCGGTGACAATGGGCAACCCTGCCTTACACCTCTTCCTAACACTGCCCATCCGGACTCTTCGTTCCCCACTCGCACCTGAGCAGTCCGAGTCATGTACAGGTTGCGGATCAGTCTCCTGTCCCTCCAATCCATTCCTATTTTCTGCAATACACGCATCAATTTTTCCCAATTCACTCTATCAAACGCTTTTTCGAAATCTACAAAACTGGCAAAAACGTCCTGATTGTATTCTATATTCCTCTCGACTAGTGATCTCATTACTGCAATGGCATCACGCGTACCTCTTCCTTTCCTGAACCCAAACTGATCATCCCCTAAGTAATCATTTGCCTTACTCTCTATCCTTTTGTTGATGATCCTGAGAATAACTTTAGCTGCGTGGGATATCAAACTTATTGTTCTGTAATCCTCACATGACGAAGCCTTTCCCTTTTTTGGAATAGGAACTAACACCGATCTCACTAAATCTTCCGGCCAGATTCCTTCCTCATAGATACTACGAATCAGTCCATATATGGCCTTCTTTCCACCTTTCCCTAACCATTTCAACATTTCTACAGGAATATTGTCCACCCCCACAGCCGATGGAAAATTGTAGAAATATATTTCGAAAATTGTTACACCAGTCATAATATGCTTATTCTTCGTTTTATGGTTTGTTAGACGGTTGTCAGCGCTGAAAAAAATGCAGTAAGAAGTATGAAAATGTCAACTAAAATATGTTCTTGGAAAATATGGGAAACAATTTTTATTCGCTTTAGAATTTTCCCTAACATTGAAATAGCTATTCGGTAAAAATTTGACTGACAGATATTTTCATTAATCATGACCTCTAGATACAAGTCAGTGCAACAATCCCTTGCACTGTCGCACGACAATCAAAGTCTGTTAGAAACCATATTCTTAGTTCCGGGCTGTCAACCTCAGTGAGGGGTAGGACTTCGCCTGTCGCGGTGGCATTCCCTTGATAGGAAAATTGGGCGTGCCCTTGGAGTGGGATCCCTTCGGAAGAGTTTCCGCTTTAGTTGATTGGTGCTGTTCTATGTTGATAATTTTGGTGAAGGATAGTGCTCATGGAAGGAATAGCTCTGCGAAGCATTTGATTTGTGGTATGGTGAAGATGAAAACGCGTAACGATCATTAGCCGATAGTCGACACTGTTCAGCGTGATTGAGGTCCACATTGTGGAGGTTTAATCACTGCAGAAATACCCAGTTGACCCTGTGATTTTTTAAATCACAATATTTGCCAAAAAAGTGGAACTGAAGAAGGGAGTGCCATTTGCCGTTTTTACATGATGACCCGTCGAAACTTATTTGAAACATCGGAATTTCTCATTCGATGAAAAGCGCCATCCACCATACCTATTTTCAGAAACGGACCTCTCGTATCACGGAATAACCATATTTTTCGATAGTTAACAACTTCTACGAGATTTAGGAGCGGCACATTTCATAACCAACCTCTCAAAGTGAGAAGATAATGCTCCCTAAAAGTTGGGGTTAATATATTTTCAATTCAAGGACGAGACGTTCTTATCGTCATAAGAGTTATGAATATTTCTGTTCTAAGTTCGGCTGATGGCAGATATTAACCTCTCCGATCTTTCTGTACTTTGAGTTAAAGCAGTGGAACTAAAGTGGACGATTTCAATCGTACAATGCCTGGTGACGTTTCAACGAAAACTAATTTATTTGGCACAAAGAAAATGTTTGCTTTCATTTCTAAAACATGTACAGTCTGACCTTCTGGTCGAGGTCAATCCCGGCTGTAAAATTTTGATTAAAATAAAGGAAATGGAATTTTTCCAGTCCTAAAGATTCCATTTCTGCTACTATAAATGTCTCGCTGGTGATGGTTTTAATATGTACTTAGTGTTTTTATCCTCATGTTGGTGTCAACAGACTATTTGTAAATTAGTGAAATCGTTTGATGTAAATTCACGGAAGACTGAGAATAGCCTTCCTCGAATCTTTTAGTGCCCTTCGTTAGGCATTCGGTCCCTCATCTTTGGTCGACTTAATGTTGTTAAACCTCTCACGAGCTCCCCGCAGCTAGCTGTCCGTTGAGAAATCTTGTCCAGACGAGCGTCGTCACGCTCCTTGCTTCCGCGTGCAGCACCGAAAAGGGCCATTATCCACCGGTCAGCGAGCACATTCGTTTTCATTCACACACCGTTGACTCGGGATCCCTGGCAACAACACCATAAAATTATAACCGAGGAGGAGGTAATAGATGGAAGGTAATTTCTCCTTATTTTTCCTTAATTTCCGAGTCGTGAGGACCAATAACGTCTGAGACGTTATTAGTCCTTTCTGTTCCGTTAATCAACTGTTGCGTATTGGATTTAAGACTATACGTTTGCTCCATTAAGCAAGCAGATAGCTCGACCTTGTTGCTTCCAAATATTTCTTAGGGTCTTCGCACCGGTTCATCCACCTTAGAAGTTCAAAGAAATTCTGGTTAAATTTTAGATCGGTATTCCGTGCATAGGTTTGCTGGCCACGTACTTGTAAGTTGTTGAACACGCCGGGAACCTTACTCGGATAATGCGGTTGATGGACATCATTTGACAGTCGTGAAATCAGAGCAATAATTTGAGCAATTCCTCCAAACGCTTTTAAAAAGTATTTGGTTAAGACTTTTCTTTCTTGACTGCCCTTGTGGAAATGTGTGTCCATTTTTGTTTCATTAGATAAATAATTGAGCTATTTCCCCTTCGCCATTCATTATTAATAATAATGATTGTGTAAATAGGCTGACGGCATCTGAGGTCATGTCGGTCGGTGGTGATATAAGAAGGTTTGGCTGTACTCTATGGACGCTTGACGCTGTGGTTCATTTTTCTATTCCCTTTGAGTATTAATAATGGATGTCATTTTTTCACTCAGTGAGCAAACAGTGCTCTCTTTCGTTTGTCCTAAAATTCACTGAATTATGGCTGCAGAATCAAAAGCTATTTCCGTAGAGAAATGCTCGTAATCAGTCGTGCTGATTAATGTAGCGAAACAGTTGCTAGTATTGCTATATTTAAACCTTTTTGCAGTTTTCAGAACATTAGATAGCTGTTGAGTTTCACATGATTTTAATGAAGGCAATTGGTTGAAAAATAAAACAATACAAATTTCTCTGATGATTTAGTAGAATGTAAATGGCAGCGTGTAGAAATGTGTTTCTTCTTTTGTGGCTTATTTTCAATGCATGGCATTTTGAGTTGACATCTAAAGAATAATTTATTGGTTTATTCGCTTAATCAGTAAAATTCTGGGTCCAATTCATGTGGTTTTATTCTTTCGGGAAGATCTTTGATTTTACCGAGATATCGCAGCACTACGTTTTGTTTGTTTAAAAAATACTGACAGTGAATTTCGAATCGATCAATTGACTTTCAGATTAATCGCAAATTCAAAGTGTTTCTGTTAAGACTCACGATCAATTTTGTCGAGCTTGGAACTGAAAATATTAATAGATATGTTAATCAATCCATTTTATTGTTGAGGAGAGTTTAAGTTTTAACCTGAACATTTTCTGTTATTATAAAATGCGAATTATTGAGCACATCCATTTATTTCCTTGAAATAGCACTAGGATGAAGTCTTTTGGTAAACAAAATTCTAGATTGCCTTTCGTATGACCGAGCACGGCGCTTTCTTGGCTCCTGTGACGCCCATTGCCGACGATACCGTTTCCATTCATTTTACAGAAGATCAAATACGGAGATTACCATCCCTCAACCGGAAAAACGACAGCCTCAATGGTTCTAACGCAACGGTAAAAAGTAAATGAGAAATTAATGTCTTCCGCGAAAGCGAGTAATTTTGCCTTCCTCTTTTGAGTGACTTGGATTCATTTCAGATTATGGAACAAACTTCGCCGGGGTTTTATTTTACAATCTCATGAACAAAATGCTGAAATATTACCGAACAAGAATGACGGGACTATAAATCCGTAGCATTCTGAAAAGACCTGTGATGGCGCTCAAACGAAAAAAAATAATTCCTTTAATAAACATTCCCTAGTATAGAGAGAAAGAAAACATGGCAATTCCACATTTACACTTTATTTAGACGACCATGGTTTCACCACTGCGTGGCATCACCTGAAGATGCCACGCAGTGGTGAAACCATGGTCGTCTAAATAAAGTGTAAATGTGGAATTGCCGTGTTTTCTTTCTCTCTATACGATGGAAAAATTCCACAAAGTAACGGCTAAAACAGTCTCAAACATTCTCTAATTTGTACTCATTACCACGCATGCCCGCAGCTTGGTCTTGGGATAAGGAGACTTGGAGAATGTAAAAAATATGGGCCTTGTGGTCCAGCTCTAGAAGGGATTATCTTCACGGGGGTCGTTGAAGGAAGTCGTTTTGCCCGTTAATTCCACCAATACCATATAAGGACTGGAGGAAAAAAGTATTATGATTTCGAGGAGAAAGAGGATGAGAGGCGGAGACGACGGAGGGTGACTTGGCCCTTCCTCATTTTTTCCCTCCTCATTTTGGATGAGCGCGTCTTCTTTTTTTTCTGGAAAGTAAATAAAAATAAAAAAAATGAAAGGAAGGCCTTGAGTAGCGAGGGAGTCCAATTTCGGTCGCATCGAATGCCTTGCTCTTTAGCAAACAAGTTTAACCTGCACGAAAGGGAATTTGATGTGCTCATGACGTCAAGCGCTCTGATGCGGGAATTCTTGGAGATGGAAGGTGGCAGGGTTGGAAATTAAGAACCGGTTAAAGAGCACTGTCTCTTCCTTGTTAATAACTACACAAAAAATGAAGTAATTCACCTGAGAACTTGCCCTTGTCCCTTTTGACCATGGTCGTTTCTTTTTATGGTCTACTTTTAAATTTTGCGTGCTCGGGAAAAAGTATCATCTGGCGCCAATTAATGAGCCGGTCCCAAAATTGATTTCTCTTTTTTACCGTTATTTCCGGTGATTTGAATGGAGTTCTGTTCCCCATTGGAAGCATGGGAAATGAGTCGTTTTTGACAAGTTGTCGACCTGTCGTTCGCACAAAGTTATGTTTTGAATGGATTTATTTATCGAGGCGTGGTGAAGAGCAAATTTAAAATCCCTGGGGCTATTTAAAGAGAGAATCTTTTGATGGAGTGATCTTTTATGAGAAATTTGATCGGCAAAGACAACGGTTTCGGACCACAATAATGCCAGTACCACGACAAAAATCCTGCACTAAGCATTTTCTGAATCGACTCAACAAATGATGTCAATGCGCAGATTATTGCAAATTTCCAATTGTTAACAAATTTATATCTGACCATATTAAGATATACAAGTACTTAGTTCTTTTAGGAAATAAATTGAACTTGTGGAATATTTCCATTATTTGGTCTTTAATATGCTCCCAAAGCATTAGTTGCTCAGTCAGCCAAGGGGTTGCAAGCATTGCTGAGTGAATTGGAGGTTCAGTGCGATAAATATGGGATGAGAATCAATATTAATAAAACAAAGGTTATACGATTTTCCGGAAAGAAAAAGGCTAAGCTAAATATTAAAACAGGAGGGGAAAAAATAGAGCAGGTAAAACAGTTTACGTATCTCGGAAGTGTTTTGGACCAACACGGTGAACGCAGTAGGGACATAAGGAGAAGAATTGCGCTAGGCACGAAGGGTTTCTCAAGAAGGAGGGAGTTGATGACGAGGAGTTGAGGATGTGTATGGAGGTTAACAAAAGACTCTATGAAGAAGTCTATGTAAGGCGCGGAAACGTGGTCGCTGAAGCAGGAGGATAGGCGTAGATTGGAGGCTTTTGATATGCGGGTGTGGAGAAGAATGAGAAGGTGAAATGGACCGAAAGGAAAACAAATGAGGAAGTACTGTCGATGGTGGGGGAGGAGAGGGGTTTGTTGAGAGAAATCCTATGGAGGCAGGAAAAATGGATGAAAGGCATATTGAGCGGTAGTGGAATGTTGAAGAAGGTAATAGAGGGGAGAATGTTGGGCAAACGAGGAAAGGACAGGAACAGGATAGGGATGTTGGACGGGATGACGGGAGGAAGGAAATACGCAGAGATGAAGAAGGACCTGATGTAGAGTAGGTTGCTGGATTGGGTTTTGTTTGGAGTTACAAAATATTTATTTGATAGTTGTGTCCATCCAAAAATCTACCTTAACCGGTGAATTACCTTTTTAAAAAAATTCTCCCAATTCCACCAAATCACACTTGATTCTACGTCATCCTATGAGTAATAATTTCATTAATTTGGAATATTAATTGGAACTTAATTAATGCCATTAATTATAATTTACTTCCCGCGTATGGGTTTTGAGTTTTTTGGTTTGTCATTGTGTTAAATATATTTACACACACTCATAAATCCAGTAAGTAGCTTCCTGTCTAAATATATGGTGTAAGTCTTAACTGTGCAAACATTTTCCCTTGCGCCGAGCTTGTTCGTCACTCTACGTGGAATGCAGCTGTTGTGGAGAAATCTGAAGCGTTGGAAGCTCAATGGTGGCAGTCTGAGAACTGAGATGTACTTTCACACAAAAAACGCATCATTAGCTGCAATGGTGTGGGGGCTTGAGGCGGGAGGAAGCGGAAAGCAATGCGGGTCTTTTCCACTCGAGGGCTCCATCGAGAGGGAACCACAGCAGGATGGGATTGCTTACGGAAATTAAGTATTTGGCAATTTGTGTGGAAGTCCTAGGCCAGATTTGTATTCATTATTGTTTTTGTGCAAGTTAAATAAACTGATGCTGTTGACTGAACGAATATAATTTGTTGAGGAGCGAAATATTTCAAGAAACTCCATTGTCGCAGCTGCCATATTGCCTAATTATACCATGGAAATACAGAATGTGATTAATTAATTAATTAATTAATTATCTTTGTAAGATAAAAATAACTTAGTAGACGTGGTACATAACAACAAGATTAACGGGTGTTATCTCACGTAAGTAACGTGTCAGTCTGCTAAACCCAAACGTTTTGGGCTCAGTCTAAGACATGGCTGCGGTGTGAACTGTGGTATGGTTCGGCGGTTGGGAAAACGTTCGACGAGCTAAAAGTAAGCTGTCGGCATTTTGAGTCTCACAGTAATCTCCTTAATAAAAACAATGAAATTGTTGTGAAAAATTCAAGCGCATCCGATTGGATGACCAATAAAGTAACTGTTGTAGCTACACTTCAGTTTATAGGCCCAAGTTTTCAAAACTCCAAATAAAATAATTAGAGCAGCAAAGTTGCTAATTTCTATAAAATATCTTCATTTCGAACTGCTACTATTTCTACGTAATTCAGCACTTTTGCGGCCACATTAGTGGTTTAGTCACTATACTAAGCGTCGATAATTATTTGACGAATCACTTACTACGATGTCACTGGTATTTTATATTGTGTTCTCAGGATATGCTGATCTTTCATTGAAGCTCTATGACTTACGATGCCGCCTCTTTGGTGACTCTCAGGATAATATTTACATAACCATTCAATTCAATAATTCATTCCACTCAATTTTTTGCTTTCCTCATTGCTGAACCAAGGATCGTGTCACACCCACTGATGGCTCGCACAGCTGCAAAAGTTTTATGTGTGATCAAGTTTTACTATTGGCATACTTCCGGGAAACAAATCTCCTTCACGATAATCGGTGAACTTTCACCAAGATCTTCGTCTCGTATATATATATATATATATATATATATATATATATATATATATATATATATATATATATATATATATAATATATGGAAGTTGTTTTGATCCCTGGAAACGTCGTCGTGTTTGCATGCATCGATTTTCTATTGAGTTCTAAAAGGGCCTTGCAATATTTCCACGTTTAAGGGGAACTTTAGGTGTTTTACATTTTTGTGTGCCTGGGGTTATTTTTAATCCAGCATTAGTCCTCCAGCTCGTGAGAAAATGTACGAATTTTGTTTTGGAAGTTCACCGCTATTGGAATGATTGAAGCAATGACGAAAGAGCGGATGCAGGTGTACCTAAGGTGTGTAATTTATCCGCGATGGATCATTTGTACGAGATAGTGGCGAGTAAATATAATCCTGGGTGCACCATTTGCCGGGCGAATTATTCACATACTACTCGTATTCGCGGTGTCCCGAGGCCAGTTTGCGCCAGCGTTGGCCGAAGCTGAGGAAGCGCTCGACCCGAGCCTTCGCCTCCCTCCACGTGGGAAAGTATTGTTTATCTGTCATCCTTTTTTGACTTTCCCAACCTTGAGACACGACGTTGAATGCCTGGCGAACTCGTTTCTTCTCCCCGCGCTCTCGTTGCTCTCCTTTGCTGCTGTCAACCGTAACCTTCCAGCATTCCCTTATCTCACGTCAGCTTTCCTCGGTGATCCCATCGGAAGTTTCGTCGGATAATTGCAATCACATCGCAGCATTCTTCTAGGCCCTTGAGAGGGCGAATCAAGTGAAATCGCACTAAAATTTGGAAATGGTGTTCCACTGTCGTGTTGGTCGGCAATTGTGATGGCCACAGTTTGATGAGTGTCCCATAGTTAGCGGCATGATGCCAGTAAGCAACAATATGGTGCAAAAATAGTGTAAACATGGCAGCTGCCCTTGCAACATGCACCACAGAGGAGCATTAGTTAGTTGATTAGTTTAGGGGAGAAACATTGAATTCTTCGATGAGTGAAAGTTGGTGACTCATCTTTTGCCACTCCAAGTTAAGATGTGAACTAGGCAGTTCCTAAACAACATTATTTCTCTAAAAGAAGACCCCTTGACCAGGTTAGGCACACTAAGTATTGACACCGCTGTCCTTAATAGCAGTTAAGCCAATGGTATCTCTAGAGTTTTCGTGAACTTCCAAAGTGCTGGAATATTTCTATTGTACACCATGGAGAGTACACATGAAAACAATATCTCTTTTCTTTTCAATAAATTACGAGGCTGAAAATATTTAACTTTTTAAGGTTTTCATTTGATTCTCCCTACTATGAGGTACATATGGCAGTGGGCTGTGTTGATTGATTATCATACATCTGCATCTACGTAATACCCCGCAAGCCGCCGCAAGGGCGTGTGGCAGGGGGTGTTAGGTCACCACCCAAAAAAAGGAAAAAAGAAAAACCGCATTCAAAACTAACACATACATGCAAACCCAAATCCACAGCAGTGCAAACATTCATAGAAACATCCTATCATCTTACACGCATGCAAACACACATCCACCTCCCCTCACTCCACAAGCATGCAAGTACACATGATTAATTACAACAAACAATTGTATCTTAGGACGCAGCAAGAAATCTATCCAAGAACGTGAACTTGCCTTACCACGCGGTTGCCTTGCCTTGAACACGCGGACTTAACTCATGGTCGGCTGCCTGGTGTTGTCATTTCAGTTCAGGGTCAGATACTCGTTCCAGTCAATCGTATTTTCTAAATTAAAAGACAAGATTATCGATATTGTTCAAATAAGTGTTTGCATTTTTTTACATCAGGAGCGTGGTAGTCCAGTAGTTAGGGCCCCGGGCTACTTACCCGTTAACCTGTGCTCAAATTCGGATGACGTCTCTGGGGACACTTAGTTTCACTGAAGCTGATTTTTCGGGTACCTGATCTTCCTGGGAATCCACGGGTGGGAGAAGGAGAGGAACTGGTTACTTATTCCTCTGCAAATGTGTGAATCGTACACGCCGTTAGGCGTAGTACTAGGTGAGATCTATCTTCATATGTCAAATCGTTCTTCGGGTTTATTACTGCAGTAATATTACGGTATTGTGAAGGGAAGGGTATTTTCTTTTTAAATATTTTCTTTATATTTCCTCGTTTGCATATATTTTGTCTAAAATTTCGATTTCCATAAAATGTTTATGATGGGTACCATTGTCCGATGATAGGGGTAAAAATATTCGGGTCAACATTGGTCTGGGGTGTATTCACCCCCTGCCACAAACAATAGATAAATAGATAGATATAGGTCTTTATTTGCGCGAAATTGAGACCAAATGGTCCCTTCTTCCATTTAACCCATCGTCGTATACATATTATATTAGCTATGAAATTTATAATTACAGGCATACATATAAATAGTGTCGTGGTGGAAGGGCTTGTGTGTTCCGATGACCCCTAGAGCTGTGCTGGCGGGAGTAATAATAATTACTCCTGGAAGGGTCACCCATGCCAGATAGGTCGAAGGTTAGGAGCCAGACGAAAGGTAGTCCACGCAGCGTCTGTTCCTCAGTGAGGCGGCTACAATGGCGTCTGACCCCAGTGGGGCGGCCATTAAGTGATGGTGTCACGTTAAAAACACTATTGAGGAAGGCAACGGGAAACCACCTCAATTATGATTCCCAAGAATATTATGATGGGCACTATAGATAATATGAGTCCTGGCAACTACGGGACACGGCCCAAGAGGCCGTGTGTCGTGCCCGGCAGCGGGAGAGGCAAGGCTTCCGCGGTCGTCATCCCACGAAACCCTTGCAGGGAAGAAATAACTTCAGCAGGACAGAATACTCAGAAGAAGGCGAAAGTAGTTAGAATAGGAACCTGGAACGTCAGGACAATGTTGAGGAGAGGCAAATTAGAAAATATTAAGCGAGAGATGGAAAGAGGTAACATAGATGTTTTAGGCCTCTGCGAGGTGAGATGGAAGGATAGCGGGGATTACTGGAGTGACAATTATAGAGTAATATACAGCGGCGGGGATGAGAGCCAACGAGGGGTTGCCGTAATTTTAAATAAAGGGGTAGGAAGAAGCGTAGTCAACATAGAGCAAGCGACAGATAGAATTTTACTCGTAGAGATTAAAGCAGAGCCGACGAACTTGTTCATTATTCAGGTATACATGCCACCGAGCAACCACAAGGAGGAAGAAGTCGATAGGATGTATGATGAGTTAGAGGATATCATCGCGAGTGTTCCTGCAGGGAAACATTTGATAGTGATGGGGGATTGGAATGCGACGGTAGGCGAAGGAAGAGATGGTGGTGAGGTGGGGGACTATGGGTTAGGCACGAGGAATGAACGCGGGGAGAAAGCAATTGAATTCTGCAGGAGACAGGGGTTAGTCATCACTAACACATGGTTTAGACACCACAAGAAGATAAGGCAAGGGCGGCGGGTTAGGAAATGGAATTTAGAAGCAGTAAATGGATTAACGAGGAAGGAGTATCAGCAGGCTGTAGAGAAAATGATGGATGACGGTAAAGAACTGAGTACTATCGAGGAAAAATGGGAATGTATCAAGAAAGGGATATTGGAAGCCGCTAAAGACACTATAGGAACCGTTAACGGGAAAAGGATAAGGAAACCATGGGTAACGGATGAGATGATTGCGAAGATGGATGAGAGAAGAAGATGGAAAAATGTAAACACAGAGTTAGGCAAAATGAAGTACAAAGAGTTAAACAATAAATTGAGAAGGGCCACAAATAAAGCAAAAGAAGAATGGTGGAAAACGCAATGCGAGGATATGGAAAGTTTACAGAAGAAGGGTGAAATTGGTGCTCTATACAGCAAGGTTAAGTTATTATCGGGAAATAAGAAGGCAAGAGCTGTGCTAACAGTTAAATATAAATGGGGTAAGATAATAGTTGAACCAGGAAAAATCCAAGAGAGATGGAAGGAATATATAGAAACACTGTATGGTAAAGAACTTAGGCCGACAAGGTGAGACATAGAAAAGGAACATGACGTAGAAGAAGATAGCTTAGGTCCAGGCATACTCGACGATGAAATAGAAAGGGCATTAAAGGAGATGAAAGCAAATAAGGCTGTGGGGGTGGACAATATTCCTGTAGAAATGTTGAAATGGTTAGGGTAAGGTGGGAAAAAGGCCATATATGGACTGATTCGTAGTATCTATGAGGAAGGAATCTGGCCGGAAGATTTTGTGAGATCGGTGTTAGTTCCTATTCCAAAAAATGCAAAGGCTTCGTCATGTGAGGATTACAGAACTATAAGTTTGATATCCCACGCTGCTAAAGTTATTCTCAGGATCATCAACAAAAGGATAGAGAGTAAGGCAAATGATTACTTAGGGGATGATCAGTTTGGGTTCAGGAAAGGAAGAGGTACGCGTGATGCCATTGCAGTAATGAGATCACTAGTCGAGAGGAATATAGAATACAATCAGGACGTTTTTGCCTGTTTTGTAGATTTCGAAAAAGCGTTTGATAGAGTGAATTGGGAAAAATTAATGCGTGTATTGCAGAAAATAGGAATGGATTGGAGGGACAGGAGACTGATCCGCAACCTGTACATGTCTCAGACTGCTCAGGTGCGAGTGGGGAACGGAGAGTCTGGATGGGCAGTGTTAGGAAGAGGTGTGAGGCAGGGTTGCCCATTGTCACCGGTACTGTTCAATGTATATGGAGAGGAAATGATTAAAGAGGCATGGGAAGAACTGGAGGTAGGAATGAAAGTCGGAGGGGAACTCGTAAAATCGGTTAGGTTTGCTGATGACCAAGCATTAGTTGCTCAGTCAGCCAAGGGGTTGCAAGCATTGTTGAGTGAATTGGTTCAGTGCGATAAATATGGGATGAGAATCAATATTAATAAAACAAAGGTTATGCGATTTTCCAGAAAGAAAAAGGCTAAGCTAAATATTAAAATAGGCGGGGAAAGAATAGAGCAGGTAGAGCAGTTTACATATCTCGGAAGTGTTTTGGACCAATACGGTCAAAGTGGTAGGGACGTAAGGAGAAGAATTGCGCTAGGCAAGGAGGCTTTCTCAAGGAGGAGGGAGTTGATGACGGGGACGTTGAGTAGGGATGTTAAGACAAGACTCGTAAAAACTCTGATATGGAGCGTAGCTATGTACGGCGCGGAAACGTGGTCGCTGAAGCAGGAGGATAGACGTAGATTGGAGGCTTTTGAAATGTGGGTGTGGAGAAGAATGGAGAAGGTGAAATGGACCGAAAGGAAAACAAATGAGGAAGTACTAGAAATGGTGGGTGAGGAGAGGGGTTTGTTGAGAGAAATCCTATGGAGGCAGGAAAAATGGATGAAAGGCGTATTGAGCGGTAGTGGAATGTTGAAGAGGGTAAAGAGGGGAGAATGTTGGGCAAGCGAGGAAAGGGCAGGAACAGGGTGGGGATTGGGATGTTGGACGGGATGAAGGGAGGAATGAAGTACACAGAGATGAAGAGGGACCTGATATAGATTAGTTTGCTAGGTGGGGAGTCACAAAATGTTTATTTGATAGTTGTGTCCATCCAAAAACCTACCTTAAACGGTAGATTACTTAATAAAATATATATATGCATACATACATATATAAATTAAGTATACACCTACACATACACACGTACTCAAAGTAAATGATAGTGAAGAAAGAGAACAAGGAAATAGGAAAAGTCTAAGCAAAGAATAAGGTTTGTGGAAAAAGCGGTGGCTTGCAGGGTACTAAAAGTATAAATACATCAGCGGTTACGTAAATTAATTTTAGCGCTAATATGTTATCGTTGAAATTCAGTTTTTCGGTTTCAGAATCATGGAATCCTTCTTACCGGCCGAGTTATAAAATTCGAAACGAAGTAGAGTATAGCATGTGATGGAACACATCTCAGGAACTAAATCGCATCATTCCTACATAATTTTCTCTCTCAAAGTACGGTTTCTGGAAAATTAAAAATCAAATATCAATATTGCACGTGATATCTTCTTTATAATTAGCTTACAGCCTGTAATATCCGATGTTATTTCATTAAGCAAGTTTTGGATTTGAATTTATTTCAATGTTTACGCAGAATATCGTCCGCGTATCTCTCGCTTATGTTCCGATATTTCAGCTCGGAAGAAAAGAAAACGAAAAGCGAAGACAACGAGGGGGTGATCAAGTCCGTCTGGTCCCGCGCGCCTCGGAGAGAGAGGTTTATATTTCTGCGAAGGCACTCCGCCATTTCCCTCCCCTGCCTCTCTCCATATTTTAACTTCTGTCTCTCGCCTCGCATCAGTTCCCTCGACTATTTCCTCCGACAACGGAAACTGATTTTTTCGCTCTTTACAAAAGTCGGCGGGGGGATGAAGAGATATAGGAAAGTGGAGAGGGGAGATGATGGAAAAGGGAGTTGTAGGTCTCCAGCAATGAAGAACGAGATTAAGAGCGGGAGTTAGTGGGCTTTATATTTGTGGGAGGAGTAGGGGAAAGTGAAACTTCCGTGGGATAGCCTTTCTCCTCGAGGGCTCTCTGAAGGTGGGAATGGAAAGACTCGGGACAGTGTCTAATCTCCCCATTTCCCCTCCCGCACCCCTTCTCATCCACCTCCTTCGTCTCATCAAGCCCGCCAACTCTCGAGCCCGTGGACGTCACAGACTATTCGGATTTCCGAAAAGAAATATATAAATCCTCTGACATAGATAAATCATTTCCCGAAATACGTAGTTCGTGTCAATTATCATGCCAGCATATATTCATGAAGACTAATTCTCGGTAGTACTTGATATCTTTCACTGCGGTGTCGCTCTATCAAACATTTTGTTGAATTGTTTAAAATGAATGTTTCACACTTCAAAGTTTGCCGCAATTCCTTCATTGCAATTCCAAAGCTGTTCTCGAAGAGTGCGTATTTGCTAAATCCGTGTACACAATATGTATTTTGTAAGATTCTTGAGGGGAAATGACATGACTTTTCTAATTAATATTCATATACGTAGGTTTGTAAATACCATTAAAGTTAAGCTTTCGTGATTTCTATAGAAAGATTCAATTAAATTTGGTGCGCGTATAAAGTGGATAAACCATTTCGCTGATCCATTTTGAAGAGCAAATGTCACTCGTGAAGCATGAAAGATGTTTTTGAAGAATCTTGTTCGGTTCGCAGAAAAATTATACGGGAAATGTCCCTGGTTCTTTAGTGGAACGGACTTTATGTAGAGTTCGTTTGGTTATCTGCAGTATTGAAAGATTAACTGGTGTGCGAGGGCATTTTTACTTTAATGTATTGTAAAATTTGATCGAATGTCGTCCCATAACGCGATTGACCTTCGCTTGAATCCTGATCCACCTCCAACTCGTCATCTCTCGACCATGGGAACCGCCCGAATTTACGACTGGCTGTAATACGAGGCGGGCGTGAGTCACGGGCCTCACTTCTCTAACCCGGCTATCTCTAATCACGAACTATTACTCTCTCTGGATAGTTCCCTGGCGCTCTAACAATGATAATAATCTTTTTTCCCCATTGTTGGTCGTTTCCTATAGTCACTTTTCTTCGAAGTTCATTGTTCCCAGATCACATGCTCACGACCAAAATGGGTAGCCGCAGGACTTAGAGCTGTTCAGTTATTCCATGGGAAACGCTGTAGTTAGACTTAAAGCGTCTTATTTTATCTCTTTTCTCTTCTTCATTAGTTTTCATCAAATATCTCTTTTTTTCTTTGGTATTTATCAATTCAATTTGATAAGTGATTACGGTTTAAGTGTCACAAATTAGAACAGGTGAAGAATTAGGAAGGAAGTATTTTTGGCTGAGTAGTTGGATCATCGGGAGGAAAGTTGTGTTAGCAGCACTTCCTAAGAGAAGCGGATTTACGAGCATAGACTTAAAGGGAAGAGTGGTCAAGTCTTGACGATGAAGTCTAGCGATGTACGTATCGTTTAAAATATTCTTCATTGCGAGAAGAGGATGAACATAAATTGATGACTTGTTGGGCAGAGAAGAAGACAAAAGAATTTCTAGAAGAGAAAGTTAATGGTAGAATTTCGGAATACCTGTAGACAGAAACAGTTGATGAAGTGTATTGAGATTTTAAGTGGTAGCAGTTGGCAGCTTTTGATTGGAGAGGAAATGTTTGGAAAGAGACAAGAAAAAGAGAGACACCGTGAAAAGTAACAGCGGAAGCGAAGACTACGGGACGGGCTGAACATTTTATAGTGTTGGGAAAAATAGTCGTTTATATTGCTCACTGCATTTGAAGTATCACGAAACTGTGAATTGGCTTTCAGGGGCCCTGGGAATCCTACACCATGGACTGCCTTTAATAATGATCATGTAATTTTGAAAGTTTTTCTGATGTGATTTGATAAGAATAATATGAAGTCACGGTTAAAAAGTTTGATTTTTAAAGTTGAGTGAAAATTAGTAGCACAAAATGTAATTTGAAAGCTTATGAAATCACAAAAATCTGTCAGTAGGTTGGCTTGATAAGTGAGGGTGGACCTCCCCTCGTACTAACCGCTATTATTATATTATTATAAGGTAGTCTACCGGTTAAGGTAGGTTTATGGATGGACACAACTACCAAATAAATATTTTGTGATTCCTAACAAAACACAATCCAGCAACCTACTCTACATCAGGGGTCCCTCTTCATCTCTGCGTATTTTCTTCCTCCCTTCATCCAGTCCAACATCCCTATCCTGTTCCTACCCTTCCCTCATTTGCCTAACATTCTCCCCTCTGTTACCTTCTTCAACATTCCACTGCCGCTCAATACGCCTTTCATCCATTTTTCCTGCCTCCACGGGATTTCTCCCAACAAACCCATCTCCTCTCCCACCAAATCCTAGTACTTGCTCATTTGTTTTCCTTTCGGTCCATTTAACCTTCTCCATTCTTCTCCACACCCACATTTCAAAAGCCTCCAATCTACGTCTATCCTCCTGCTTCAGTGACCACGTTTCCGCGCCGTACATAGCTACGCTCCATATCAGAGTTTTTTGGAGTCTTTTCTTTACCTCCCTACTCAACGTCCCCGTCATTAACTCCCTCCTCCTTAAGTCCCTACTTTCTTGACCGTATTGATCCAAAACACTTCCGAGATACGTAAACTGTTCTACCTGCTCTATTTTTTCCCCGCCTATTTTAATATTTAGCTTAGCCTTTTTCTTTCTGGAAAATAGCATAACATTTGTTTTAATAACATTGATTCTCATCCCATATGTATTGCACTGAACCTCCAATTCACTCAGCAATGAATCCAACACCTTGGCTGACTGAGCAACTAATGCTTGGTCATCAGCAAACCTAACCGATTTTACGAATTCCCCTCCGACTTTCATTCCTACCTCCAGTTCTTCCCATGCCTCTTTATTAAACCCTATACCGCATGTGAAATTTTCAGATCGGGAATGGGCTTATTTCCTCTCCCTGTGCTGTCTACGGTTTCCCAGGAGGATGTGTTACCCGAAAGAGAACTCGACTTGGGTGAGCTGAGGGTACACAGAGGGGTCGCCCGGATCTTATTCCAGTTATCTAGTCAGTAGTGCTTCCCACTGTACCACCAAATAGATGGACGTGTTCAATGAAAATATGAAGTAATATTCTGAAAATACAATTTGATAATTTAATAGTTTGTCGGAGACCTTATAAATATAAGCCCTCGACGTGTAAAAATAATTTTGTAAGTCACAGTTAAATTCAATTGAGGCTAGTATTCTGAGGTTTTGATATTGTATTCCATCTTAGGGCTTAAGGAGAAGGGTTTTAATGAATATCTATACCTTTATCGCTTTTACTAGTACACTCTACGAGTATGCTGTCCCGTCTTTGCATACTTCTGTCGCTTTTTTCGAATTTACGCATTGTCGGTACCATGCATTCATACATTGTGCTTTTTTTTCCTGAAATTCCTAGTATGTATTCCTTGAGGGAGTTTGAATCATGGGAAAAAGGTGTAAATTTATGAAATTTTTATATGCACTTGAGTTAAAAATGTTCTTTGTCATGTTAAAGACAATCATTTAACGTTCCCCAATAGTTTAATATGGAAAGGGGAACTTTGGTTATAAAATGATATAATTTATTGTTTGGAAGAGAATAAGAAGGCCACTTTATTTCGATGTTTCAAAATTTTATTTCCTCCAAGTAAATGTGGCCATCCATATGCAAATTGTAAATTTTGCCAACTGTTGAGCTGTTCCCCTTCGGAAGACACTATCCGATGAGGTAACTTTATTTTCTCAAATTCGCCTTCGTTTCCGGAATTACTTGGTAATATCCCCTGAAGGGGATAAATTATTTGATGGTGGGAATGTCTACCATCAAAATATTGAGAAATTTTTGTAGCAGTTGTTGGTGTCACCATTTTGATTTTTTATGGGCGTGGCTCTAGAAAAATATTCGTCATTCAATTTAAAGGACACAAATTGCATGGTAATACAAGGTGGCAGTATGTGGCCACCAACGGCAATTTTAATAGCATTTTACTACGTCTTACATGCAATATATATTTCTCATATAATATTCTCGAATGGTCTATTTTAGCTTGCCATTGTTCTCTATGGAGAGAGTTATAAAACTCGGCATAATTATCGTCTGAAGCAGACTCTATCGCCGTGAACTGGTACCTTCAACGTCAATACGCAACGTCAATACGCTGGTTATTTGGTAGTGGAAAACTTAAAGTTACTGCTCTATTCCTGAGAAAAAAAGGGAGCAGGTAATGAAATCTCACAAGGCGTTTCTAGGATGTAATCTGTGAACCCTAGAAGTTGTAGCATCCGCTTGTTAGTTACGTACAAGAAGCAGTCCTGTAAAAAACACCAAAATAATCCTTAATGTCCTATTTTGGGCGTGACCTGAAGCTCAGCTTTCCTTTAGAACGAAGCCCCCTTTAAGGCCATGTAATTTATCTTCTTGTGATTATTTATTGGCATTCGACGAGCAGTGGCTATTGTCATCGCTTTCCCTTTTCCGCTCGCTCTCAGCGCCGTCATCAGAGCGGACTCGGATGTAATTAAAGAAGGGAAACCGAGAAACCCTCGTGTGACATCCGGTGCCGTGAGGCGACACTTTAATCCAGGAACGTCCACCCAAGGGAGCAATTGTTTTTTTTTAGCAGTGGGTCGCATCGGATTTCCCGCAAATCCGCTCCATCTGCCTTATGTCGGTGGTGCGAGAGTGGACCTCTCGTGCTCTTGTGTTAAGGCTGCGGAAATTTACGCTACCTTCACGTCGAGTTGTGGCGACTACAACCGAAGTAACTCACTCCTCCTTGTTCGGAGAAGCTGGTGGTTGTTATATTTTTGTGTCCGAGCTTTTTCTAGCCACTTGAGTGTTTTGTGAATAATTAATGTATTTTCAATCTTAATTCTCCGTCGCGTAAAATATGAAATTTATTGAAGACCAGCTGGGAATTGCAAACATTTCCAAATAAAGAAAATCACATTATTTCGCTTGTAACTCTCTCGCTGGCGAGCATAAATAGCGCAGGTTCGAAACCGGTCTTGATTGGGATGTTGTGTTCTGTCTAGAGTAATGGGATGTTTTTGAATCGCGTTCATGATACGGTATGTACTCGGCGATCTTAGTAAAATTTAAGTCTGAAAAAATACATAGTTGACTTATTCAGTGATCCTAGAACTCCATTACTGCTGCCTCAAATTTCTGGAATATAGGTTGCGAGAGAAAAATCACTTGAATGAACGTTAAAATATGATTACTTCTGATGTTTAAGCCCTCTTTTTTCCTAAGATGTGTCATACTTCTGTTTTTTCGTTAATTGGTTTTGGATTTTCAGCTTTGACACACACACATTTAACTATTTATATAAAAAGAGCAAATCATCTAAAATGTTTCCTTCTTGCGATTTGCTTAAAGAACTACACCTTGTGCATTCGTGACTATCACTTCATTCTAGTTGTGGAGTTCAATACAATTGTCACGCCATGAACCCAAACCCCCAGAATTCCCAGATTAAACACTACCAAATGAGCTAAATTATTTTCAATTTATTTTTTCCCACCTTTTAAAGGTGAAACAAATGAGACATCTGTTCACTTGTTAATCCCTTTATTCAGTTAAGTCCAAACACGAGTAAATGCCTTTGTAGGAAATAGGTACATTTAATGCCGTGCACCTAATCTTCTTTTGTGTCCTCTTTGTAGCAGTGAACAATAAAAGTGGGAATTTTGCCACTGACATATGTGAAAATTGACTCGCTCTGCCATTTATCGCCGTTAGTTATCGGTAACAGCCTATTTTATCGGTATGCATTTAATAGTTACACCCAAAGTTATCAGATATATATCTGGATCTTAACCGTCAGTTTTGTTCTTCCACTTCCTTAAATCAACAAAAAAATCCTAAGGCTCAGCCAAGATCTTGATGTGATTTAAAATGTTTTCAAGTTGTGGACATGAACATTTTAAACTGGATACATATTGTAGTGTGTGGAGTGAGCACGAAAACGCTCCTATTAGAAAAACCTTTAATTTAACATATTGATACTTCGGATAAATATGTTCGCTGTAAAAACCCATAAGAGTGTACCGAGACAACTTACTATTAAATGTTATAATACGTCTTGTCCTTAAAAAATGATAATATTTTTCAGGTTAGGATGACGAGAATATGAAACAACTGAAGAGGCTAACTGAATTAATAGCTTCTTCCTTTCGTAATAAAAGTAGCAAATCTTATTGATGTACTTCCATGGGCTAAGGTAAAAAATCATGCGTGTATTGCGAACTTAAAAAACCTCCGTTCCCGATTCTCGAGAAGGACGTGTTCCGCATATCGCCGCTGTGACTCTTTTTCCATTCCGTATTTTATTCTATGTGCCCCTCTATTTTTAAATGTCTTTCATTTGTATCCACTTCAAGGAAGAGCCGTGTCTGTGAAAATGTGACACAGTTTTTCTAAGAAAACACTAGCGGGCAGGGCAATGTATTAGTGTTGCTGATGGTGGACGATTTTTCACGTTCCACTTCTCATGACCTTGTTCTCGCGTCGCCGAAAAGTTTTCTCGTAACATTTCCGCGGAAATTAGACAAGCTGTCACTTACCTAATGCAGGGGTGGTAAAATTGAATGCTCAGGAAATGTCCAAATTGACAACCGTCAACAGTCTTTTTGTGATTGCTTTTGTTATTTCAGAATGAATTTATTCCATATTTACCATTTCTTTGAATTGGTGATTTTATAATTTGTAATGAAAATTTATTATTGGTGATCCATTGTAAGATACAAAGATACAGGATAAACATTTTGAACTCCAAACAAAACCCAATCCAGCAACCAGTACTCTGCATCAGGTCCTTCTTCACCTCTGTGTACTTCTTTCCTCCCTTCTTCTCGTCCAACATCCCGATCCCCATCCTGTTCCTGCCCTTTCCTCGCTTGTCCAACATTCTCCACGCTATTACCGTCTTTAACATCCCACTACCGCTCAGTCCGCCTTTCATCCATTTTCCCTGCCTCCATAGGATTTCTCTCAACAAACCCCACTCCTCACCCACCATCCCCAGTACTTCCTCATTTGTTTTCCTTTCGGTCCATTTCACCTTCTCCATTCTTCTCCACACCCACATTTCAAAAGCCTCCAATCTACGTCTGTCCTCCTGCTTCAGTGACCTCGTTTCCACGCCGTACATAGCTACGCTCCATATCAGAGTTTTTACGAGTCTTTTCTTAACATCCCTAATCAACGTCCCCGTCATCAACTCCCTCATCCTTGAGAAAGCCTCCTTGCCTAGCGCAATGCTTCTCCTTACGTCCCTACCACTTTGAATGTATTGGTCCGAAACACTTCCGAGATATGTAAACTGTTCTACCTGCTCTATTTTTTCCCCGCCTATTTTAATATTTAGCTTAGCCTTTGTATTTCTGGAAAATCGCATAACCTATGTTTTATTAATATTGATTCTCATCCCATATTTATCGCACTGAACCTCCAATTCACTCAGCAATGCTTGCAACCCCTTGGCTGACTGAGCAACTAATACTTGGTCATCAGCAAACCTGATTTTTCGAATTCCCCTCCGACTTTCATTCCTACCTCCAATTCTTCCCATGCCTCTTTAATTATTTCGTCCACATATAGTATACGTTGAACAGCACCGGTGACAATGCCTTACACCTCTTCCTAACACTGCCCATCCGGACTCACCAATCCCCTCTCGCACCTGAGCAGTCTGAGACATGTACAGGTTGCGGATCAGTCTCCTGTCCCTCCAATCCATTCCTACTTTCTACAATACACGCATTAATTTTTCCCAATTCACTCTATCAAACGCTTTTTCGAAATCTACAAAACAGGCAAAAACGTTCTTGTTGTATTCTATATTCCTCTCAATTAGTGATCTCATTACTGCAATGATATCACGCGTACCTCTTCCCTTCCTAAACCCAAACTGATCATCCCCTAAGTAATCATTTGCCTTACTCTCTATCCTTTTGTTGATGATCCTGAGAATAACTTTAGCAGCGTGGGATATCAAACTTATTTTCTGTATTCCTCGCATTATGTAGCCTTTACCTTTTTCGGAATAGGAACTAACACCGATCTCATAAAATCTTCCGGCCAGATTCCTTCCTCATAGATACTCAGACATGCCAACTCTCCCGATTTAAGCGGGAGACTCCCGATTTTTCCTTCTTACGTTCTTGATGAACTGTTCAAATTGTGTACCTAGCTTAACATGTTAATAAAGTGTGACATTCATTAAAAATTGGCAAAGTGTCATAAAGGGATTAAGGTGCCATGCAAATATTGTGGTAATTAAAAGTGATTACTTCGTGATACACTTCTAAAAATCTCCCGATTTTTCATTTTTGAAAGTTGGCATGTCCTCCCGATTTTTCATTTTTGAAAGTTGGCATGTCTGGATACTACGAATCAGTCCATATAGAGTCTGCTTCCCACCTTTTCCTAAACATTTCAACAGTTCTACAGGGATGTTGTCCACCCCCACGGCCTTATTTACTTTCATCTCCTTTAATGCCCTTTCTATTTCATCGTCGAGTTTGCCCGGCTTCTTGCTATCTTCTTGCACGTCATGTTCCATTTCTATGTCTAATCTTGTCGGCCTAAGTTCTTTACCATACAGTGTTTCTATATATTCCTTCCCTCTCTCTTGGATGTTTCCTGGTTCAACTATTATCTTACCCCACTTATCTTTAACTGTTAGCACAGATCTAGCCTTCTTACTTCCCGACAATAACTTAACCTTGATGAATAGAGCACCAATTTCAGCCTTCTTCTGTAAACTTTCCATATCCTCGCATTGCGTTTTCCACCATTCTTCTTTTGCTTTATTTGTGGCCCTTCTCAATTTATTGTTTAACTCTTTGTACTTAATTTTGCCTAAATTTGTGTTTACATTCTTCCATCTTCTTCTCTCATCCTTCTTTGCAATCATCTCATCCGTTACCCATGGTTTCCTTGTCCTTTTCCCGTTAACGGTTCCTATAGTGTCTTTAGCGGCTTCCAATATCCCTTGCTTGATACATTCCCATTTTTCTTCAATAGTACTCAGTTCTTTACCATCATCCATCATTTTCTCTACAGCCTCCTGATACTCCTTCCTCGTTAATCCATTTACTGCTTCTAAATTCCATTTTTTAACCCGCCGCCCTTGCCTTATCTTCTTGAAACGAACATTACATTTCATAACAACTAAATTGTGGTCAGAGTCCGCGTCCGCTCCTGGGAAACTGTGCGAATTTATCACACTGTTCCTAAACCTGTGCCTAACCATATTATAACCTAACTGATACATTCCTGAGTCACCTGGCATTTTCTATGTATACCTACGCCTTTTGTGGTGTCTAAACCATGTGTTGGTGATGACTAATCCCTGTCTCCTGCAGAATTCAATTGCTTTCTCCCTAAGAATGTAATGATGGGCACACATACATACGTACTCGTATTTTTATAATTAGGCCATTGGCGTGGTAACTCATTTAATTTGCCTTGTTGACATAATAACGGTCGCAATATGTGTAAATTGTTTACCGGCATAGTCATGACGTGTTTCTAATTATCTCCGAAAAGAGAAAGTATCATAAAGTTACACCAGAACCCCTTAAACTGAATAGGAATTTTCTTTCTCTCGAGCATATTTCGGTGCATATGGCGTTTTCTGGTGGTATAATGAATGAGGTAAATTCTGGATATATTATTTGTTCTTTTATAATTTTATTTTTCCAACTGTTTTTAGAATAATTTCGATGTTTAAATTCAAGATAAGCTGTTTTCGTAGTTATCACCATAAGGTTTTGCTTCATTATTCATATGTGTTCAAATAATTACCACTCTTCAAAACGGTAAACTTTTCTTAGGTATTGAAATTTATCTGGCAAGTATAGTGTTAATTCAAGTTGATATTGTCTTTTTACTGACTTTTAATAATCAAACCACTTTACTTTTCCACATAAACGTAAAGTGGTTTGATTATTAAAAGTCAGTATGAAGATTTTCCACCAAGTTACGCCAGAAACTGTTTTATTTATTGAGTCTTTTTGTAAATGTCTTAAAATAATCGCATAATATCTTTTGCGATATAAAAAAGCTTTCCTGTATTAAGTTTAAGGGAAATTTGATAATACTAATTTTTTGTGATTCGCAGTCATTAAATGAAGCTTCTTATTGAGTTTCAGCCACTGACATTCATACTGTCAGAAGATTTACAGTTGTTTTTCATATTTGATGAGCAAAAAGGTTAAACTGATGAATCTTTTTCTCTATCTATAGTTTTCTCTCTTAGAATCGTCCTAGATTATTTGTATCAGTAAAAACTTCTTTTTTCAGTAATTTAAGCATTTCAATTAAAAGTTGGATGTTTGGCCCTCTTACAGGTAATCGATGTAAAGATAAACCATATTCTTAATTTTTCAGAAAGAATGACATTAATTTTCCATAATGGTATCCGTACTCTTGGCCCATGATTCTCTTTTAATTTCGTACTTGTTTTTATTATCTTTCAATCTCAATTTAATGATTTGCAAAAAAGTGAAGTACTTCCCATTTTAGAGAAAACTCCGTTTTATAAATAACTGCTGGTCTCTATGTAACCATTTAGTACCCATTCCCCGTTCAAGGGAAAAATGTGTTAGAAATAATCTCGTTCGGATAATCATTAGAGAATCATAATGCCGCGGCTTATTTTCTAGAACGTAGAAATTTCCGACTAGGAACATAGAAAAGCTATCTATCTGCCTTGTCGACTCGCTCACGTCGTGGACCATTATCTCCCAACGTTCTGTCGTCAGTGGACCCAATTCTGGCTACGCTTGCGCAGAATAAGTCTTGTCCATCGATTTAAGATCCGCAATCAACAAAAAGTAAATAAAGGCTAGTTGAATATTGGATAGCTCTTGAATCGGATCGGTAGGTTCATGAATTAAGACTATGTCGTCTTTTGAGTATCGTCTGCGTGATTGTAACCACCACGAAAGAGTTTTTTGTACTCGGGGCTAACGACCTTCCGTATCTGGCTCTTTCCATATTGGTAAAGTGAAAGGTCCGTTCGTGTAATTACGTGATATGACGGCACGGAAAATGAATTTAGTAAAAAAATAGTTGCTCTATCCCAGAAAAATTACTATCAAGTAATGCTAAACAAATAAGTACGTTAATTATTTGAAGAATTTTATTCCGCTCTGTACTAATAAAAAGAGTTATTCTTTTCTAAGATCTTGTCTATAATACATGTAAATATGTTGGCAGTCGCGAGGCATTATGTCGATATTCATCAAACCTAATCCCGTTATCAGTAATATTTTCTCATGAACAATTACTATCTGTTTAGCGTAAGATGATGATTTTATGATGTCCATCCATTAAAATTGGGAAAAAAGTTAAGTAAATAAGAAGAAAGGAATGAAGATAATTCTGTTTTTGAGATAAAATTCACTTGGGGGAAGGCCAATAAAGGACACTTTTATCACACCCTCGGAGTTTTATATTTATTTTCTCCGCACACAAATAATTTGGCCTCGAGAGAGAAATTTTCTCTGACTCAACAAATTAGCTCTGGTAGGCACACCCATTTTGATAACAGTTTCGATGGAATATTCGGTTTTTAATGAAGAACTTCGTCAGTATCCAAACATGAAGTTATGATTTACATTTTTTTATTCATTTATAATGTACCTACTCTTATCCAACTGAAGACATATGCGAAGCGAAGAAAGTGGTAGAAGAAAGAAGAAAATGGCTCCGGTTGGATAATCATAAAATATCAGAACAATGCATTTATCTGAAAAATGTTTTCTTCAAAAGCTTCTGTAACCCGTACGTGGCCTTAATCATTATTTTGATTTTGTTCTGGTGTCAAACTCGAAGAACAGAATGACATACATGTACATACAGAATCTTCTTCCTAAATGCGTCTTCCAGAATTACGTTACTACTCTTTCAATAATTTCTCATTTCAATGCAACAATTTCAAAGTGTAAACATTATTCGCCTTGACCGTGATTCAAACTCGGATCCCTCGGCGGAAGACTCCGTTAAAAATTACTGTTGCGGCTTCTCCCACAGTTTCTTGGAATTTCTCATTGTTAGGCAAATGATGAACTCTTGAGAAGACAACACCATTTTCCGCAGCTTTATATATTGTGGACACTTAATTTTTCCTGCCGAATTTGTGCCATAAAAACGACATAAATGAGAAGTTAATTGAATCACTGTGAACTTTTTTTCCATATAGTGAATTGATTTTTGCTTTCATTTGTTGAGATTTTCTTCGGAATAATACAACTGTCAAAACTGAAATGGTAATTTATTTTAGTGAAAATGTTCATTTCATAGTAGATTGTTAAAATGGAATTTTCATATGCCTAGCCAAAGGCTTCTTGACATGACTGGGTTGGTTTCAAAATATAATACAGTTTACGTGAACATTCCTGATGTGGTGGTTCATGGTAATCAATTTTGTAATTTTCTTTTTTCATAAGTATTTAACGAGAAGAGAGAGAAATTTAGCATTTCAGTGAAATTTTTCAAATTTAATAAAAAGTTGTAATCTGTAAGGCAATTAAAACATAAACAAATTTATTTGACTAGAGGGAAGCAGGCGGGGAATGCTATCTTTTAAAGAAACAGTCGAACATAGGTAGCTTGTAATTTTTATTGTCTGGTCAATGAAATTGGAAGCTAAATTCTTCTAACTTCATTGATCAGATAATTAAAAATAATAGGCTGAAGGGATATACTCAGGAGGTTTAGGTCTTGTTGCGAGGATTGTAGTGAAGTCCTCCCAGAGTGTGTCTACTCCCATTTATTTTTCATACTCGTTTTTTCTTCAGCCTAACTCACTCCATTGTTGAATGGCGAGTTTATTTGCCTGAGAGGATCAAAAGATGTGTTGGGTTCGTGAGTTTCGTTTTATTTCTCGCTGTAGGGTGCTTTCTAAAGCTGTGCTACGCGCGGTAAGACTAACCTTGCTTACTTAACACTCTGTAATTTTGGGATTTCCCCACCCTTAGTGTTTCATACGAAAGCAGTTTTTCCATCCAGTTGACTCAATCGACCTTGGCTGAATTGTCTCCTCTGAGGGTAGATGTCTCTTCTTCTCTTCCTTGACCACCCCCATTAAAATACGAGGAAATTGCTGGTGCTTAACCGTTCCTCCTCTCAACTTTCCTCTTATTTCCCGCCAACGTCATCACCTTATTCGTCACTCCCCGATGATTTTTTTACTCTCTCCTTTCCCATTGGTCGAATGCGGTATACGGGTGGTAGAGAAGGGGTTAAAGATCGTGAGCGTTTCGTCGATCCTTACGTTCCAAGAGTGGCAGAACGAGTGAAGGAATCGAACGCACTAGCCATTCCATTCCTGATGATGTTATATCGTGAGCATTGAAGTCTCTACGGTGAGAACGTGTGACTCCGGCCGTTGAAGTCACTGGCGCTTACGAAGCTATGGCCCCTCCTGTCGTTCGTCTACTGTGCATGGGAGTCATTCGATCTCGATATTGTGGTTTCCCCCTTTTCTGGAGAAACTGGGTCTAACATCCGCTTGCCCAGCAGCAACCACGAATGGAGTCAGTATGACTACGTCCGTTGGAGTGTGCAGTGGGGCTGCGTGAGTCATTCGCGAGTGCATTTGCCACTGAGTTATAAGAAACGGGAAGAACGAACGAAGTGCGCTCTGGATTACTTCTTTAATGTGGGATTCGTGGGATATACGCTGGAATTAGGTGATGGAATCGAATAGTCTTAATCGGAGTGTGAATAGCATGGCTGTCGTGTTTCTGGGGAAGCTAGTGGTGGAACGGAAGAGATATCTGGTACGTGTGAAGAAGTTCGTTTTTATGGTTGATTAAGTGATTCTGAGAAAGTCGCCTAAAGTGATCTCTCCTTTGGTAGGTTGTAGGGAGAGGAGAATCCATTGCGCCTTCTATTAGTACACAAAACCCTGGGCATTTTTAACTTAATCAGTGCTAAATAAAACAGTTTCTGGCGTAACTTGTGGAAAATCTTCATATTGACGTTTTTTAAAAAACGTCAAAATTAATTAGTGCTGTCAAGACTTGTGTCAGTGAATGTGAATGGCTTTTATCGCATAAGTAAAAATTGATTGAGGAAATGTAATTTCATCGCTGATACTGAAAAACATTGAAGTTCTTGGGGTCCAGCACTTCAGTTTGAGTGATTGAGTGAAACATCTGATTAATTTGTTTACTTTCATGAAGTATCGCATTTGATATTTCGTATGGCTATTTCTGTTTTATTCATGCCTCAATTTTTTCTTGTAGACTGACAAAAGTGTAAGAGTTATCCCACTCTTTTATGTCCATTATTCTACATTTTAAGTATTAATTTATTTTAAGTACAAAATTTAATGTTGTCGTACTTGTTTCCGTGAAAACTTACCTGAAGCTCGGTTTGGTGAATGATCTAATAGCTTTAAACATGTAAGTGAAACCTTGATTTTCGTAACAGATCGTGGCGGTGTTAGGCTACATGTTTGAATGTATGAAGCTCTCGTGTAGATATGGAACTCAATAAAATACTGATGCATGCTTGAAAATGTACGGAAATTAATTTAAATGCGCCATGCCAACATTATATTTTCGTTTCGTTTTTAGCAATTTTGTTGAATATTCGGCGATCATAACCGAATACAAAAATAGACATTTGCTATCAATTACACAATACCGTCTCTCCAATCCACAACTCGTCACTTTTGGAACTACAATAATTTTTTTAGGGATAATATTTCACTTGTTCTGGTTGTAAATAGTTCTGGCTGCAACCGAATTGACTAATGTGGACTTATCACCTGGTGTGTTAACGGTTGTAGCCTGTAAAATTATTCCGTCAGTGTACATTTGTTTACTTGGTAAAAATTGACTACATTCCATTTCTTCTTCTTTTTATGCATAGTGCATCTGTATAGATTTTGAAGGTATTAAAAAGGCTCGAGTTCGCGGCCGCTCCTCTCTAGGTCTCCTCTCTTGCCTGAGTAATCTGAGACTATCATCTTCCATTGATAACGAATAGCTATTGTGTTTATTGGTATTATATTTATAATCACGCCAAAAGAGAAAATTAGCGGAATCGTTTCGAAGCTCGATTACGGTTTTATGAAAGGATTTTATAATACTCCCCGTAAATGCCACAATTCGTCATACGCAGCGGTAAGGTTAACAGACCGTGGCCTATTTTCTAAATGTTGAAATTCGATTGGCGTTCCATTGCGAATCAGTTTCCGCGCTGCTTAGCCTTCAGCTAAAGTTTTTAGTCATGTCAATCTGTAATTCTCTTCGTCTTCGTCCAACCTATTCCGTGGTTTCTTCAAGGTATGAAGCTTCGAGATATCCTTTTCATTTTCCTTGATAGTGCGCAAAACTTCATTTGAAAATAAATTAAGCAAATATATTTTGTATAGAGAAATGTAAGTGGTGTATTAAAAGTGCAATTTAAAACTTCACTATCGTCCATAACATAAACTTGAGAAAAACAAAACCTCGCATTTTCCACAATTCCTTTTTTTGAGCTTCAAATGAATACCAACAAGGAGTAGGTTTTGTAGGAGTAGGATGTGTTGATATTGTATTTGGTTTTGTTCTCTTTTACGGTTGGTGACATAACACCCTCCGCCACACGCTCTTTCGGCGGCTTGCGGGGGATTATGTATGTAGATATAGATGAGTAACATTCTTCCCTTGTGTTGAGTGCCGGCTGTCGAAGCAATGACGATTCGGAATGTGTAGGAGGCAAATAAGGCAGGTTAGGTGTTGGGTCGATCAAAGTTGGATTCTCATATTTCATTCTCATCCCCCCTCTCCCTCTTACAGCCTTCCGATGCATGGGTCAGCGTCCGGGCCCTCCGCTCACAGTCTGGCGGCGGAATATTGGATCCGGACGACCTCCTGAGCGACGTAGCTGATGACCGGGAGACCATCGTGGCGGCCTTCCGGGAGGAGGGCGGCAGCGTTGGCGCTGTGGTGGTGGGTGCGGGCGACGGGGCGGAGGAGGCGGACGGGGAGGAGGAGGAGAGGAATGGCGGTGGCGAGAGGGGCGGTGGCGACCGCCCCCCGCACGCCCACCATGGTGGCGGCGACGGCGCCAGTGGTTCTTCCTCCGTGGGCACCGGCAGCCCAGATATGTTTACGGTGAGTGAGTGAGTGACCCCACTATGAGTACCTAATCCCTCGCTCACCTCCCATTGTGATCCATGATTGTGATTATTCCCTCCCTATCTTGACAATTTTCTCTAGAAATTTCACGCGCAGGTGAAGTAATTAAAGCGATACCCATATTGCTCATTGTATGGAGTTGTCTATTTTCTGTTGGCAGTTCTGGATCTTTATTTCAGTAAATATCTTACACAAATGAAATAATTTTCTTTGTCAAGTTTGCTCCACATTTTAATTCGTATAATTGTCAAGTGGATTCTCATTTAAATTCTTTCCCTGATATGCCAAGAACTACTGAAATTGTAAAAAAATATAATAATGTTCAATATAATCTGATGAATTCCTTCCCTATTGAGAACTGAGCGTTCTACGCAATGTGACATGACAATAAAACTCTTGCACTTCCTAACATCGGGGATGCATACCAGTGATGGAAGCTTTGTATCCCTGCTACCAGGGTAGTCGGGTTGCTACATTTGCTTGACGAGGGTTTCGCTGGTTTGAACCTGAAGATGCTGATTTCAACGCCAGCGAAACCGTCGCAGAGTGGGGATGGACCAATGCGTGAACAACTCGGAAATCATGGTGCCAGAGGTACAAAAGATGTTGCTCATGCAAGAATTTATCGAGTGATTTGTAGCATATCATAAAGTTTGATTTGATTTGTCCTCGGTGGTAGAAATACACGGTCGGAGAAAATTGTTCAAAAATCTTTTATCTGTTTGTCTCCTCTAGTATTATAACTTAAAAGTTAGACAAGCGTTGTATTATTTGATAATGTTATTAATGGCTTGTCCGTCATATATTGTCTCCGGGAAGATATGCTTACGAATTCTGTAAGTTTCTGATGGAGGTGGCTAGAGGTATCCATAGGCATGTACAGTATGTGTTGAAAATAGGCAGTTTTGTATCATTCAATGGAGAATGAACTATAGTGATTTAACATGATGACATGTTAACCTACGAAACTTTGGAGCAAACTTTAAACTCATAGAGAGGGAGATATCCGTTACAAAATAACCAATTGCATTAAACCAAGGCCGAATTTTATGAATGAAGTAGCGTGATTATGGATTGCAATGTCATATCAACCTCGTGATTTCTTGTGGCCGAGGGTATCCTGTCACCAACGATTGGTGGTACCCTAACACCCCCCGCCACACACCCTTGCGGCGGCTTGCGGTGCATTGAGTTGATGTTGATAACCTTAATTACTAATTTTTTCATGTCAGAGCATGAGTCAATATTTTATTTTTATTAGTTCCATTGTTAACATGTGTTGTTTTCTGCTGATTCATTGTTGAATTATATAAGGAAAAGTAATTATTGTATCGGTTATCCGGAAGCCTGTTTCGCATAACTTCTAGTCGTGGTCACCGCTGCCAATGTAATGCGCGGCTGAAATTTTTCCCTCTGTATCAGCGTTCACTCAATTAATTTGTGAATACAATAGTTTGTCGTTCATGTAATGGTAGTGCTTTGGTAATTCCGATCTAGGATTTCTAAGGTTAGTGTACACGAACGTGAAATAGCATTTCCCCTTTGACAGCCAAATATTTCCCCACTCATCGATTGAAAAGGCAAGCTTTCTTTAATACACCTCCGCGGACGTTTTTAGACTTTTTCCCAAACTAGGTTCGATATTACTGTAGATATATAGGTTTTTAATTAGTCATTGTTTATCCTCTGTTTCCAGCGATATAAGAATTAATACATTTGTTTTTCCAGAAATGAAAAACTGCGCAAGTTTTCAGATGTAGCTAGTTCGGTATCACAATTCCGACTACAAGAATTAATATGCTTGAGATCCTTCGAAACGGTCTTGCATTTTGTTTTGCTTCATATGCCTCGATATATAGCTGTGTCATTGTCGAATGATAGGTTCCTATGTCCACATTTATTCATTCACCATCGCATACATTTGCAAGGAGTAACTAGCTAATTCCTCGAGTTTTACTCAAATTCATTATTGTTTTACCCTTTGGGTATAGAAAATTCATACTTTCTCACAGCTCTCGGCAATCCGAGGACAAATAATAAAATGTATTGGTGATATTTTATTATGAAATTCATAAGCGAGAGCTACCTGTACATTGTAAATGTTTTTTTTAGTTTTCTTCTTGGTATTATGCCATGAAAAAATCGTAATATAAGAGATATGGAACTTGTAGTGTGGCTTGGGCTTCCACAAAGATCTAAAGAAAGCGAAGATGACCTTTTTCATCAAACCTGATGCTGAAAATGAAGAGAAAGGCGGCCATTGTGGGCGAAACTTGCTAAACTTGGACATTGAGGGCGAAGTATTCAGCGAGAAAAACTGAAACGAAGACTTGAGAAATAGGATCATTTCTTTCGTAAGTTCAGCGTGAGTAGGCCGTATTAAGATGATACTCAATCACCCCCTTCGTCTGTTGACCAGTACTAGGTGTCCCGATAACGCTTTCATTAGAAAATTTTAAATCGATTCAAGGCTTGAGTTTTCGTTGAAGTACCAATCACAGCGATCGGTAGTTCCTGAAAAAAGTTTTTTATCTCATAAGAGCCCACCATTCCAATTCGTAAAAATGTTTTCCCCGGGAGCAGGTTCAGGATGTTCAATTACATTCAATTTTATTGGATTCAAACTCGCCTGAATTCCATTTATTATATTTAGTGCCATAATTTTCACCATTGCCCCCTCGCGGCATAAGAGCCTATTACTCACGTTTGCGCTCGCTGTTTAGTTTTTATAGTTGGGTGGATAAACTTCATTGTTTTATCTAATTTCCCACGGTTGATCCCATAAACGCTAAACCCATTGTATTGACCCTTTGAGCGGCATCGTATTGTTCCACTCTATGCTCATTTGAAATTCAAATTGTCATCGGCGCCCTTACGGCAAAATGCAAATGTATCGCGCGCGTTGCCATGAAGTGAGAAAGAACTTCCCCTGCAAATCATTCTTTTTTTCACTTTAATATTATTTACAAGAGATGTCCAATTTTCTGGTGCGTTTCGTTTCTCTGGACGCCTAGGTCCTACTACGGCTAGCATACTCGATATCATTCGTTCCAAATGCGTGCCCTTCTGGTATCGACGGAAAGGCAATGTGAAGTCAATAGCAGTAGTCGCGAATTGCGGCTCGCGACTTGTCCTCGTCGAGAGCACAGTTTCCTTGGGAGGGTTCGTTTCGAGATATGAATGAATCGATTTCCATCGTCCAAATCCCTTTCTCTCCTCTCTAGCTCCGAACATTTATCAGGCTGTATTGTTTTTCATGTCGAACTTAGGAAATTTTGCCCCTAGAAAAGCAGTGAATTATCATAATAAAACGAACATGGTTTATTCGGGTTAAATAATATTAAATTTTCCTTGATAATAATTAGTTTGCCTATATTTCTTGCTTCCATGATTTTGCTCCGGAAAATACACGAATAACTTGGAATCGTTAATTATTTTTCTTCGTGGTAAGGATAAATTGAGCATCTTACGGCCTATTTTTAGACTGATTAAGTTAAATAATATTTCCTTAAGCCGTATAAGGTTTTTTACACCGCTGTGAAGGTAAAAAGGGGGAAGGGGGAATAGAAGTTTGTGTGGTGACTTTCGGGGAAAGTTAATCCCTCCCAGTGAACATACACATACTAAAACGATATATATAAAAACATCTGAACGATCACATTTACACGGGGGTATTTCCCGAATAGGCTAACAAATGAGTTAATCCTATTGCCAGGGACCGTATTCGGGAATTTTCAAATAGACGCTCAGCCACACTGGTTACCCCAAGTAGTTTACCGAGAGTTTTTCCTCACCAGGGACCGGTTCTTGAGACCGAATAGATATTTTTTTTATTTATTTAGATATTTTTAGTACCCTGAAAGCCACCGCTGGGGTGTGTGGCAATAGTTTTGCGAAGAAATTAATCCAGACGTCAGGGACCTACTTGGGAGGAATAATACACTCCCACACACACACTCACTCACTCAGGGATTACAACAAAGCAATAGCAATACTCTGGAATATGAAGTGAACCGAATACTGGATGGTCTGATGGCGTTGATAAAATTGAAAATGGGAGTAAAACCCTGCATTCCAAAGAAAGAAATAAATGGAACATAAAGGAGGAAGGGGGGAAAACGTAAAAACTAGGGAAACACAATGATGTTAAAAGCGGATACGCGTATTTCGATCACAATGTGATCCTCTTCAGTGCTCTGGAGGTACAAATCACTGCAACGCAAAGTTGAAGTGAATCGGACGATCGGACGTGAATTATTGTACACTGAAATTGGATTTTCATATTACCATGAATGAATGAGACAACTTTGGTCAATTTTAAATATGAATTGTAAATATCCATAACGACATAAATACTCTACGTTTCTGCCTAATCGTATTGTACGGATATCGGTCAAAAGGACTCCTCATTCCTATGTTTCGTGAAAACGCATAGTTATATGCTGCCCAATGGCATGAGTTTGTCGAAAACACTTATTATGCTTGCCATCGCTATTCTGAACCACTCAGGTAATTTGCTATTTCTTAATTTTCCGTAAGTCTTCCCACTGTCGGTTTCGTTTTCATAAGAAGTGTCAAATGAGCGCAAAGAAGGAAAGAACAGGGCCGCTTATTCCGGGGAGTAGCGCGACCCAGTAAACCCGGGGTCAGTGATCCATGTCCTCTGTCTGGCCAGGCTACTTTGTGTTTTTCAAGTTCATTACACTTCGTTCATCGCTGCGAGAATATTTCATGGGGCGACTGAAACCCCTACCAAACTTTCAAATTAAAAAAACTCTTTCTTAAACGGACTTTGATTAGTTTCTTTTCAACTTAAATTCTTCGAACCTTACCAAAAGCAAGTCTATATAGGTGATAATTTCTTTATTGCATGTATCTTTCATCTTAAATTCCTACGATTTACGATAGGTCTCCGGCGGATCTTTTACTGCTGTGGAACAACACTGCATTATTTATCCATCCATCCATCTTTAAGAGGAACAAAGATAGCATGATTTTTTTAGTCCTTTATAGTGTTTTCCTTTCTTATCCTATATTCTTCTTTCCCAATATTTTCTGCAGATCTTGATAGTTTTATGGTTAGCATCGTCCTCCAAGAAGGTCGGTGTGGGTTCTGTAATAAATTTTCCACGAACTCATGTGAATGATAAGTAATCAATCGCCGTTCTGTCGCAGAAAATTAGTATTCCTCTCCATCTACGTCTCAAGTTTAGGCTTCATTTCGGCTGTCGAGCGTGTCACGTTCATAGGAGTAATGGACATCTACGAGCCGGGATGAACTATTTGTTTCGCCAGTATTGTGTTGTTTGTATTTGAGCGATATCAAACGATTTGGATCTCGCTTCCGTTGCACAGGACGGCGATCACAAGTACGCCTCACCACCGCCGACCCGGCCCAGGCCTCTTTCGGCGCCTCGGCCCAGACCGCATGGGCCCTCGACCGACATCGAAGTGACCGGAAGCGACCTGGCCAACGCCCCCCAACTCCAAGTCCGGCGGGGTTCCGAGCCAACCTTGAACCAACTGCTGCTGGATGAAGGGGTCACCGGGCCGTCGGACTCCGGGGACCCCGGGGCCGTGCCACAGTCCTCGCTGTCCCACCACCATCACCACCACCTGAACCCCCAGCCCAAGAGGTGGTCGGCCGCCGCCCCCGTGGGCCTCGGCGACGGCAGGAGGGGATCTGGAGACCTCACGGAGACCCTCGACCTCCCGGGCGAGGTGCGCTGACCACCCGACCACATTTTATACTGTACACGCCGATACCTATTTGTTGTCAGTTTTTCTAGAACAATTAGCATTGTGTGTGCTTAAGCCTGCCACTCAAGTTTCGGGGCTGCGATTACATAAATGAGCAGCGGGCTTGACGGTGTTATTTTCCACAATTATTTTCCGATTGTTTTTCTCCTATTCGAGTTGGTAGTTTTCATTAATGCGTACTTACGGTGAGAATATTAACTTAAGCGTAGTTTTACTCTTTAGCCGTTGTGTGTTACCTTTTGAGAAACTTCTGTGCCTGCATTAGGACCAACTGACACACAGAATAATCCAGTGCATATTGTACACAAAAATATGCATACTGTGTACACAGAATGATTCATTGGGTAGGATTATTCTCTGGCATTAGAATATGTCACTTACCGAGCATAATTACATATGTAATCACTTCTGAATCAGCGATTTGCATCTTAGTGAATAATAATTATAACAGACTGAATGTTTACTGGAGGTGGATTGATGGTAACAGGAATCTGTCAGTGACAATGTAAACTTCTTTAACATCCAAAATCATAAGAACTGTTGCCATAACTATCCTTCTTCTAAAGTTCTTCATCATTCTTTTCAATATAATCTCCATCATTTTCTCTTGCTTACAAATTTTCCCAACTCCCACCATGTATCCCCTTCCAGTTGTAGTGCCACTTCATTTCAGTTCCTCCATCTGCAGTTTATTTTTCTGTCTAAACCTATGCCCACATCTATCTATACTCATCTTTCTTCAAAGACCAATCTTATGAAAATGATAATCCTCAATACTCTGAATAAAAGTCTTACTTGATATTTTCTTGATGACTTTAGATACTTGACAGTATATAAAAGTCCTTGTTGTCAATTCCCTGATCTTTATAAATAATTCTTATAATAGTTTTTAGTTGCATAGGCTGTGCTAAATAGATGTTGCAAGCAATAATTTCAGAAACACCCATAACTTGAACTACCTAACCAAATTTGGTTAGGTGAATAATCAAACTTGCTGGGATTTTTCATTCCCAACCATTTTCAAGCTCCTACCGCAATTCCCTTGGATAGTATTGATTTAAAATATGGATACCAGTTCTCCTTTGGCTCCCCATATTTCTGCAGTGTAATTGATTTAAGTAAATAGTTGTGAACAAGACAGGACATTTTACTAATTAGCCTTGATAGACATAAATATTAATTACTTGCCATTAACTTGATAAACAAATTGTTAGGAGAAAGGATTTTGTCAGAAATGATGTGGAACTCTTGTGAATATTTTTAAAATCTCTCTGTTCTCTTCCAGAATAAACATTCTTCCAGCAATGGGTTGAGTGCAGCAAATGTGTACCTGAGTAGTGAATGGGACTCTCGGAGGAATGCCCTGCACGAAGGGGTGGAGGGTACGGAGGAAGGGAGGGAGCGGGGGAAGGGTGGTGGCGTTGGTGCAGCTCAAAGGGCAGGAGTGGGTGGCAGCCAAAGGTCATCAGCATTCACTAGATTTGTCAGAGATAGCAATCGACTGTCAGTGCAGTTTTTAGGTAATGTTGTGACAGAAATGAGTTCTTCTTAAGTGATCTTTATTGGCTTTTGGTGACTGGGTTTCTGTGACAGCTAGTGCACTGTGTTATAGTACAGGGGTCCTAGCTTCAGTGGACCCTAGATGGACCATTTCTAGTGCATCTGTACAAAATGTTTCAACAACTGAATATGATCTCTATAATAGTATATTTAATTGTGGATTCTAAGTAATTATTTTTGGAAGCTGCCCAATGGCTCATCTTTATCTCTGATCTGTTACTCACCTGATCTGACTCTTGCAAATGACACTAACAATCTTGTGTTTTCTGTTATAACCACTAATATTATCGCAGATTTCTTGGTGGCCCTTTGGAGTTTTTCAATAAAATTAAGGAAATGTGAATATTTTGCAAAATGTATTGAAATACCCTTTTTTGTTCTCAGTCTACAGCATTGCAAACGACTTTGCATAATTCATTGTTCCCATTAAATATCCCAATGAAGTAAAAATTTTTTATTATTTCACTCTTCGAAGTAATACCTTCATGGTAATGGTCACATTATGTCACGTTAGGTAATACATTTTACAAGATGTAATATTGTACAGGGGTAATGTTACTAAAATGTGTTTCAACAAGAATTAGAAATTGATAACTCAAGGAAATAAATTAGTAATAATTCCTAATAATTTCTATGGCAATGAATAATTAATGGTTTTGAGATAGTTTTGTTCACGAGCATAATGAAAGTGTAGGTACTTGTCAATTGAATAGTTAAACAGCTTTGCTTTTTTTGTAGGAATACTATGAAGTGCATACCCTATAATATGATACATTTTATTGTAAGCAAATAATGAAAGAAATACAAGTAACTCATTAAGAAAACATGATAGGGATGAATTAGTAAGAGAGATACTGTAATTATATCACATAGCAGCATAATTTTGAGGTAATATTTAACGGGCATAAGGTTTATGCTATAATTTGAGCAATGTGGCAATTTCTGTCTTTCGTCATCAGGTGATAGCCCAGGTGGTTGGAAGTGGGCTGAAGCAGCAGAGAGGGCAGCAACTGGAAGTCTCCCCTCTTCGGGAATGGGTGTAGGTCGGAGGGAGCCCCTCGGTGCACCACACCATCCCAGTCCTACCCCATCACCCAAGTTACCAATTGTGACTGGTGTGACAACATCTGATCCAGAGGATGACTTGACATCTTCTGATGAGTATGTGATCTGTTACTCAATGGATAATAAATCCTTTGCTTTGCACCATTGTCTGCTTCTCAAAAAACATACTGAGCACTTTAAACAGTTGGGTATTGTGGAAGTGATGTGAAAACTACCAAAGTGTGGCTGAATTCCATTGCTCTTTCTCAAGTATCCATTTCACATGAGAAACTAAAATAAGATTCTCATGAATCAATGTGATTGTCTGATGTTTTGTTTAATTACATCAATTTGAATTAATTGCTTGCATCATCAAATATGTTGTTTTAAGCCCATGGAGACTTGCCAAGAACTTTCTTAAAAGTTTTGGTACATAAGCATCACTTTCACTTCAATGTCACTGTGTCCTGGATCATCACTGCATCTCATGAATTAATAAGCTGTACCTTTAAAATTTATTTAAAATATAATTTTAGATCCAAAGCTTTTTTTGCTCGTTAAAACCACTTTCAACACTGTATAATAATATGCTTTTCACACCTGTGAATCAATTATTCTTTTTGTAGTTTTCTAACACTTAAATTGCTAGCCTAATTAATGTCAAGCATTCTTCCTTTTTTCATGAAAAGATAGGAAAATTTTGCACTCACACAGTTTCCTCATGTAATTTAATTATCCTGAATTTCCTTAGCTTTCCAACCACCCTCTCGCTGTGTATTATTCAGAACGTTTCTTTTTTACTGAGAGTTAAATAAGTAAATATACTGATTCCTTTTCTATTGTTGATGCTTTTATCATTTTGCATCTTTTACAAGAATTGTGGTTGTAAGAAGTTATTGAAATTTTAATTTACAATCCTGACTCACAAAATTAGTTTTGACATTAAAAATCTGTTTTTACAATAGGCCATTATGGCTGCTGATATGCAACAAAATAATGTTTAATGTAATACATATTTTTAAAAAAGTAAATGACTTTTTGATGGTTGCAGAAACAAAATACCTAAATGGAGAACTTGATGTTGTATTAATGAAATTTTGTGTAGAAAAATAATTCCCAAATGCAGCAAAGCTTTTTTTCTAGAGAGAGAGAACTTGTAGAAAGTTAAAGAATATTGGAGAGACTTTCTAAAAAATATTCTTTCATTGTGTTGTTCACATAGTCACCAACTCCTTGGGCATAAGTTCGAATTAGCCATGATCGACGTTGTACTTGCTGAGGCTGCTTCATCCTGTTGTAAGCATGTCACACCTCTTGCCATTGTGGAATATGAGCGGTACGACCTATAGTGATGACTCTCTAATCAGCAACCTGCTAGACTCAAGTTCCCTTCAAATTTCTAAACTCAATCTCAAGGACTTACATAATTTCTTCACCTTTATGGTTTATGGAGGAATTGCTGTTTATTGACCTGACTAGATATCTTTAAAAGATTGGTTTCACAGGTCATACACACACACTCTCTCTCACACACACACACATCACAAAATTGGGATAATGTAAAACCTACATGCATTTGTGGCATGGGAGTTGCTGCATCTTAAACAGTGCTTTATTGCGGAAGGATCTTTTGTTGCTTTGGGTCTGTTTTTGGTTGGCTTCCATGTTCACTCTGAGGAATCCATGTGTAGTGCAAAACTAATCGAGTGTGTGAGTCTGTATATTGCTTCCTTCAAAATTTGGTTATGGTTTATTGAGATGGGTGCTGATATTTAACTGAATTTGCATTTTTCTTATGCCTTAATTAAAAAATAATTACCTTTGCTATCACCAATAACTAAGAACTTGATTGATCTGTTACTTTTCATATTAATTTTTATGGTCCCTTATTCCCTTGATCATTATTATTACACTTGGTCCTGCAAATGTTTAAGCGGTTTTATGAGTGAAGTAATGGACTTGCTATTTGAATTAAAATATAAAAACTTCATTTGATGTGTTGCTTTGAGATGCTGTGGGATTTTTCTTACAACTCTCTGACGATCAATTTTTAAGAGACTTTACACCTTGAATAACTTAAAATATTCAAAATCCCTTGATATTACTCATAAAATCCGGTGATACATGCTTTCATTTTAATGGATTTTCATGACTGAGGAGGTAGTGTTTCATCTTCTTATATCAAACTGTTTACTTTAATCCAGGCTGGAGTATGTTGCAATGCGCAATGAAAGTGGACCGCTTGGTATTCATGTAGTGCCTGACTATGATCGGCTTGGTAAAGATAGGGGCCTACTAGTTCAAGGTATTGAGCCTGGAGGTCGCATTGATAGAGATGGACGACTTGCTATCTATGATCGCATAATTGAGATAAATGGTGAAAACCTATTGGATATGCCATTCCACAGGTAATTAATATTTTATGTATGAAGTAACAAAGGGTTGCACCTTTAACGATTTATGTAGGTAACAATATACCCTGAAGTTAAAAAAAATAATTTGCTATTCACCACCTCCTTCTTGCTTGATCCCTCCAAGCTATTTATTTGTTTCTTGTCATTCATAATGCTTCAGTGGAATTTTTGACTAACTTTCCAGTTCTATGTTAACTAACTTACTCATTGATAGTTATTAAAATATGTAGTAATTTCTCCTGATGTTAATGCGGTGTTGTAATTTTTAAAAATCATACTATAGCTGAAATTTAAATTCGAATGTATTATTATGTAGCCATAAAGATTAAATATCAGTTATACGAAAACAGGATTGTAGTGGGTTTTTTCTCTTGCTTCTTGAATGCATCCTCTCATCATATTTGACGTTGCTGTGCATTATCTCAGAATTTTGATGTACTCTAATTGAAGGGTGTAATTGATCAAATTATTAACTGGGAAGGTTTTGGAAAATATGGTCTTTTTACACTGTGCACTGTTGACATTTCCTCTTAAATAGGGTTCAAGAGATATTTAAGAATTCTTTAAAAGCTCCGGAACTTCAACTTAGGGTGGTGAAGCACAAGAGCACTGTTGGAACCTTGAAAAAGCCACCTCCTCCTGTATTTCCCAAATCTATTAGTCGTGAGCAGTTATCTTCCCTGAATTCATCTCAGCAAAGTCAGTCTCATTCCCACCAAGAAACTCAGCAGCAGCAGAAAACAACACAGAAACCAGTAATAAGGCCAAAGCCAAGGGGTGAGATCTCATCTCATGAAGAAAAGGAAAATTGCATGGGAATGGTTGAGGCTGAAGAAAGACGTAAGTCCCTTTAGTATTTATTAATTAAAATACATTCCACTCAGCCCTGTTAATTGTAGTGCTTCCGTTTAAATATTTTTTGCAATATGAAGTCAATAAGCTGTGGTCATATCACATTCCTTAGCATGCTGAATAAAAAACCACAATCACTTTGCAAAAATTATTAAGGAAGAATGAAATAAAAATCTTAACTTTAGGTTTGCCAATTAATTTTTGTTTTTTTAAGCATGAAGTCACCTTTACAATTTGTGCAATGAAAGATAAGTAATATTAAGTCTTTGCACTGCATTTTCATGTTGGGTTTGGAGACATTGTTGAGTGGCATTGGGTTGTCCTTAGTTGTATCACTTGTTATTGAATCGCATTCCTCTGTGCCCAACTCCACTCTAAGTGGCAATTCAGTTGAGGAATTTGAGAAAAGTTGGGATTTATTCAACTTCTTCAAAAGCTCTGCAAAAAAAATGGGAAAAGGGCTGAATTAAAAAAATGAAAAAGTATAGTAATAGAATTGGGAATTCTCAACTAGAATAATGTACCATTTAGTTGTCAGGTCAGTTGATATTTGCCATAGACCATTCCCATCCATTGGCATTGTTCATTCGACATAAATTTTGGACCAAATTCAGTGATACTAGGTGCATAGCAAGAGAGGGATGGTCTAAAAATAAAATACCTGATCAGGTTCCAAGTACTAAGGAGAAAAATCAGGAAAAAGTAATAAGTTTATTGGGACAATGTGGAAAAACCATGAAATGGGATTCCATAAATGAGTTTCCACCATTAATCCTATAACTGATTAACTTGTAATGCATTGATAACTTTTTATTTCATTTGTGTCTATTTTACTCTGTATATTTTTGTCAGGTTTTGCAGTTGATTGGATTTTAATTCTATTTTGTCTGCATTTAATTAAAGTAGTCAGTGCAGACACAAAGATGGCAACTGTTTCACCTACAAAGAAAGTTCCTCAGCCAGCTCCAGGTGCTAGAAACGCCAATAGTTTGCTCCATGCGAATACCCGGAAAATAGGTAATGGCTAACTGCACTTAAGCATGCGTAAACTTCATTGATGTGAAAGGACCCATAATTTTACCCATTTTAGCAAAATCTGAGTTTATTTATTTTCTATTTCAGGAAAGAAGATAGAAATTGAACTTCTGAAAGGGCAGCATGGGCTTGGATTCAGTATTACAACGAGAGATAACCCAGCAGGAGGAAACTGCCCTATATATATAAAAAATATTTTACCAAAGGTAGGAAACTAATCACCTGTTTCTCTGGCATACTTCATGTAGAGATGTTTTCTTACGTACCAGATATGCTGTATAATATCCAAGATACTGAATTCTCCCATTGTACAATTTTTCGAAAGTTTGAAAGAACTAAAAACCAAAAATTTCTGAAGACTAGTTGAAGTTGAATTATGACATATTTTTTCATATTTTTTTATTTTTATTTGATATAATCTGTGAACTCCAGAAATTATCCAGCCTCTAGCATTAATTTAAAGTAGTTGTAATAACTGAGAAAATTCTGAGAAATTTTAAGAGATGTTTTCCAAGATTATTCGGGTCTCCCACCAGGTCCACGTTTGTAGGTTTGCTGACGTTTCGATGGATGACTCAGCCATAGAAACGTCAGAAAACCTACAAACGTGGGAGACCTGATTTAATCTTGGAAAACACTATTCACCGGAAAAGTATCAGATCATTCTTTAAGAGATGTTAATGTCACATTCTGTAGTAATAGCAATAATGTAAAGTATCAATGAACTTCTTTATAAAAATTCCAAAAGGAATTGGTTTTACATTTTTAGGATTAATTGGTTTTTTATTACCAGAACCATACCTTATTTTTCGTAATCATTATTTTAATGTATTATTGCAAGCTTACTAAATTCCATGTTTACCTTAATAATAAACTGATTTTTACCATGCTTTCAGAAATGGTCACATGAAACTTTATCAAAGGCACATGTATAAAGATTACTCGTAGTGTAGGGTAAGACTATTGTTTCACCTTAACACATCAGCTTTGTGTTCCCCAGTACCCATTTAAAAGATAATCTTTCTCCTATCATGAATCCTCCATGTAGGGTAATATCATATCTCATTGTGGATAAACTATTCTGATGATCTCACAGAAGACAATAGTATCATTTTTGTTTAATTTCTGACCTGGTTTCTGCTGTCATCGATATTAGGCTTTCCATAGTATTATATGGCTATACATACTTGGAGTTGTAGTGGTCAATTCCATTTACTTTGAGAAGCAAGAGAAATTATATTTGTAAAAATAAATTTCATTGCATTGGTTTATTTCAGGGGGCTGCAGTGGAGGATGGTAGACTAAAGCCAGGAGACCGTCTGTTAGAAGTTAATGGAGTGGAAATGACAGGGAAGTCACAATCGGAAGCTGTAGCAGTGCTCAGAAATGCTCCCCAAGGAAGTAAGGTGCTTCTGGTTGTATCTCGTCAGCAGGCAGAGAGGGTATCTCCCACGGGTGCGGCTTCATCCCCCGCCTCAAATGAAGCTGAGAGTAGTGGAGAATCGGGGACTTCTAGAGAGGAGATCAAGAATGTTTCCAATCGAAGTTCCAGTCCGCGACTCCCTAGGAAATTGGTAAATATATTGTTTATAGGGTTGATTAGGGCTGGTCAAAACTGAAATAGTATGAAAATGTTTGGGCATAGGGCCAATTGTGTGCTCCTATAATAGATCATATTATTAAGGTGATCAAGAATGTTGATATAATTGTGAACGATTGTTAAGCATATTGATTATGTATTGGATATAATATGGTTCTATAAAAGAAGCATTACAGAAAATTGTAATTTTATCCAGCTATGTAGTAATATTAGGTATATATGAATTACCATATCTGCATTTATTTTTGGTAACAGTTGAATTTAGAATGGTTGTGGATTTTCTCTCGTACATAAGAGAGATTTGGTATTCGTTTTTGACTCATTGTAGCGAAACCACATTGTTTTCCTGGGCAGATATTTTACTCATAACAACTGCTAGGTAGAGATCAGGAAATGTTTTTTGCAGTTTTAATGATGAATGTTAAATTGGAAGAAGTTAGAAAGAAGTGGGCGACTTGTGTATAACAGCATGTAGAGAATGGGAAGAGTGGTGTCATGACCAAAATTTCCTTTAGAGGAGGTGGTATGCTGTGAATTTTGCTTTGTCCCACCTCCCTTAAGTGTGATCTCTTTGTGTTGCTATGTGCTTACCATTTAAAATGGACGTATGCTTGCTACTGGCATAACTAAGAAGTGGGTTCAACCACCAGTTAAGACCAAGCATTTCCTCCACCTTGTTACCTCTTGCCCATATTCTTCTTTGAAGTTTGTTTTTGGAGCTTTCATCTTGGCATGGAGGATATTTCAAATAATTCAAACATTTTGAGGTATTTAGTAACTCCAGTGGTGCTTAGTTTTTGTCATGTGTCATTTGCTTTGCTAAAATGTTTTACAGCTTCAAAAAAAATTGTCGAAGCTTTTCTTTACCTATGCATTTATTCGGTCGGATAAGTATTTTAATTTACTGCTTAAGAGAATGGTAATTTACATTTTGAATGAGTACTAACCTTGGTTGGATCCTGGAATGTATCATATATTGAATAACATTAAGTTGAAAAGGAGCACATTCCATGAAATAGAATAGCTAAGATGATATCAAATATGAATTCAAATGGTAAAATAATTTACTAAGTAAACAGTCATCCAAGCACCTCAACTTACAAATAATGGGTACAAGAATGGTCATAATGAAAACTAGGAAGAAAAATTTGATATTATCAAGTATTTTTCTACATCAAATCTTGAATCTGAATCCTAGTTTGTTTTGTTTCAGTTTTTAATTCCACACAGAGATTTTATTTAGTGTTTGACTTGATTTCAAATTAATTTATAAATATTTGATATTTTGTATCCAATAGTAGTTAATTCATTTTACTCCATCAAGAATTTACTTAAGTAATTTAACAAAAAGAATTATGTTATTGAGTACACAATTATATTAGCTCTTAATTGCATTATAATATTATTAATTTATTTTCACTTTGACTGGGTTTCAGAGCATAATGGTGGTGTGCAATTATAATTACCATGGAATACAATATGTACTTCATACATCCATCTCATGAATTTTCTATTGGATGTTAATTCATTATTATTCAATTTCATTCGGGAAAATAAGCTTAAATGGTCATGTGAATGGGAGAGAATATTGAAGCTCAATGAAAACAAAAGCAAGAATGTATGGCAAAGCTGCCAGATTTGGAAAAAATATTAAATTAAAATTAATCAAGGGAGTTTTGGTTGGTTTTATTAGGTCATAATGAAGGATTATCAAACAGATTTTCTTAGTAGCAGTACAAGTATGTTTGATGGTTTGGAATGTTTGATGGATGCCTGATATCCATTGATTTGCATCGCCTGGATGAAAAAAACTCATCCAGCCATTTGCCTATCTAGATGTACAAATGTTGGAGTAATCCCAAAGAATGGTGATTGTTGAAAGGATATAGTGTCACCAGTCCTCTCCTCTACTGGATATTATCTGGTGTATCCTCTCCTCTATGGTATATCCTCTTTCAGGCATTCCTTTGGAACCCTAGACTAAAAATTACCTCATAAAATTCCTCTGTGTCTCTTGTATAAAAATTATGATTTTCAATTTTATAGCTTAACAGATAAAATTAAGAGCTTACTTGCTCCATGTATGTTTACCTCATTAAATTTTTACTGATTGTGAATTGAAATTGAACAAGTAGAGACAACTAAATTCCACTGTTATTATGATACAACATAGAGGTTCAGGACACATGCAATCCAAACAAGAATCAGCATTTATGATTCCATTAAAGAATATGATTCAGAAAAATAGGAACTGACAGAATTCCCATATCCTGACTCCATTTTTAATCCAAACTTTTTTTTAATCCAAACTTTTTAATATTTGAATTGAAGAATTAAATGTAGCTTTATTATATTGAAGAATCTGAGAAACAGAGTGAAATAATCGAAAATGGTAGCAATATATTGAATTTCCTGAAGTTGTCGGCGATATTTGCTTGTTGATTTCCAGTGATGTTTCAACATGGTATAAGTTAGTTGTAGCATATAGTTTGCATTTTGTGCAGTTTATGCTATAAGATATTTGAAAATAATACCAGTCATTCAAAGAATAATTTCTTTAATTGCTGCCTTATTTTGGAAACTTGTTCCTTAAATTTTTAATTTGAGTTTGGTAGACTGACTTCTTGCAATATATCTATCTCAGTTTATTTACTTATTACTTCATTTAATTAGATTTACATGGCATGAATAGTTAGAACTCATGATTTTGATTATACTTGTCACTGTAATTTTCACAATTCTACAAAGAGCATGATTAAAAGGGTAACTACTTACTGGGTAACTAATTCAGTTACTTTTAACGTGTGAAGGATATTTGTGAGATGGTATTATCTATTATTGTAGCTGATTTCATAGTAAAAAGTCTGCACCAGTGAAATGCACTGTGTCCCTCCTATTAATTAATTTACTGAAATTAGTATATTTTGTACAAGAATTACTATTTTGCACATTGTACTTTCACAATAGTGTCTGCATAAAAAATTGCTGTATGCAATTAAATTGTTGATAAACGGACTTTTATTATGTGAAATTATATAAATTTGAATTATTTTCCTTGAATCAAGTTGCAAATAGTCTCGCTCTCAATTGTGTATGTGACTTAGTTTGGTGACCAGCTGGAATGAAATGTATTTGCTGTAAATTTAATTTGCATGTTTGCATTATGTAAGCTTTGTTTTGGTTTGTAAAAACTATGATTTTATTTGCAAAAGGTTGAAGGCATGTATTTGGTTAATTTATTTTGGGAGTTTTATACAGCTGTTTTGCTTTAATCATCTGGTAAAATTTGCTAATGTGCTATTCTGCCTGTAGGGGTCTCCTGTACCTGCTGGCACGAGTCCAGACGAGAGGATGACACATATTAATGAGGTTCTCATATTACTTTCTTTGTGTTTTATCTTGTGTCAAATCATGCATGCTGGGCTGAGGTGTAAAATTTTGTAGATACTATGTATTTTTGTAACTTGAAGGTTCAGAGAAAAAAGTCCCAAAATCAGAGAAACTGGAATATGGAAGAAAAGAGGAAGAATTTAAGAGGAAGAGGGTGAAGTTTAAATGGTAAACAGTTTCATTTCCCCTTGAGTGTCAGCTTTAAGCACATTGTTATTTAAGTGCTGTGCTGCAATGGGCATATGTGGGTGACTAGCAACTAGGAAATTAGGAAAACTAGGAGTATGTCAGTAATTTGTAAGAAGCCAGGAAAACCTGAGAATTGAACAGGAACTTGTTCTCCAATTAGAGATATGGGATAAATGTGAACATTTGCTATGAGAACAATAATTTAAGTATAAGAAAGGTGTTTAAGTATTATCTGTTAGACTGCAGATGGTTTGTCTGTGGCATCCAATGGTTACGTTGGCTGGTGTAAAATGTTTGCGTGAACAGAACATAGGTCTGATTAGCCTATTAGCAGTGCTGTTAGTGGGTAGAGTCCCATGTGCAAGATATTGTGTGTGGATAGTGTAGGATTGCAATAGATATGGGATGAGAATCAACATTAGTAAAACAAAGGTTATGCGATTTTCAAGAAAGAAAAAGGCTAAGCTAAACATTAAAATAGGAGGGGAAAAAAAGAGCAGGAAGAACAGTTCACGTTTCTTGGAAGTGTTTTGGATCAATATGGTGAAAGTGGTAGGGACGTAAGGAGAAGAATTGCGCTAGGCAAAGAGGTTTTCACAAGGGGGAAAGAGTTGATGATGGGGTCATTGAGTAGGGAGGTAAAGAAAAGACTCGTAAAAACTTGGATATGGAGCGTAGCTATATACGGCACGAAAACGTGGTCGCTGAAGCAGGATGATAGATGTAGATTGGAGGCTTTTGAAATGTGGGTGTGGAGAAGAATGGAGAAGGTGAAATGGATGGAAAGGAAAACAAATGAGGAAGCACTAGGGATGGTGGGTAAGGAAAGAGGTTTGTTGAGAGAAATCCTATGGAGGCAGGAAAAATGGATGAAGGGAATATTGAGCAGCAGTGGGATGTTGAAGGTAATAGAGGTGAGAAAGTTAGTCAAACAAGGTAGGGGCAGGAACAGGATATGGATGTTGGACAGGATGAAGGGAGGAAGGAAGTACACAGAGATGAAGACGGACCTGATGTTGAATAGGTTGCTGGATTGGGTTTTGTAAGGAGTCACAAAATATTTATTTGGTAGTTGTGTCCATCCAAAAACCTACCTTAACAGGTAGATTACCAAAAAAAATTTTGGATTGAAGCTAGTGGTATTTGGGTGAATCATCATTTTATTTTTTTAACTAGCCTAGAGAGACTATTTCTCATGAATACAAATTTTTCATTATTCAGCAACAATTTGGAATGTTTAAATTGTGCATGGAGTAGAAATACATGAATAATTTTGTTGTGTATTTGTATGTTGTTAATGGGAAAAGGCAAGCTGGTTATGTAGCTCTTGCCTCATATGAAATTCAGTGAAAATATCGGGTGGGGTTTTTGGATACATTCAGATAAATAAATAAAAAAATCAGGGTACACAAATTGGTACTACAATTTGCCCATCTGAAACAACTATGAATTTTCCCAAGCACTCCAGAAAAATCGTGGAAAAAGCCAAGTACCCTACTGGGCCATTGTGCTAGACACTCCATGTAGGCACATTGTTTCTTTTCCATTAAATGATCATGACCGTAGTGTCACAAGAAATCTTTGATTCTCATTCAAAATTTTCCTTCTCATGTGGATAAAATGCTGCATGAGGTGATGGGCTTTTTATCCAGGGCACATGATGTGCATGATAATGCTGCACTTGTTTCCCCTTGAGATGACCTTGACTTTTGGAGAGTGGAAACCTTCATAGCTACAAATTGCAACCCAAATTTTGCCCCACCCTTTATCACAAAAATAGTTTCAAATGGCATAGCAATGACTTGTTAACCCTGTGCATACATTTTCCTCATTCAGTGAATTATAAATATTCTTCACCAATGAACTTAAAATCTTCTTGCAAACCCTAAAAAATTCCTTACGTTCCTTATTGTAGTCAGCTTTGAACTGGATCTCTTGTAAAATTATTTCAAAATGTTCTGTGAACTTTTTTGAATTTTTAGTTAATTTCTTGAGGAAAATCTACCTTTTGAGAGGTTTCATTAATAAAAAGCATTATCTTGTAACTCCTTTAAGGGTGTGATTTCTTTTCCTTCACTTCTTGAAAGTAGAACATTGTTTTTTGTTTGATTTCATAGTACTATACAAGCCAATTCAATGGCACTCTTGGGTTAATTGAATGATAGACATGTTGGCTAACCCAGATAGCATGGTTGAATCCTTGCTAGAACTTGGATACGTAGGGGTTTATATCCTAGCAAAGAAAGCTTCTGGCATTTGCACCTGACTCATTGGGGTAACATCAAATAAAGAATTTGCTGTAAGAAAAAAATTCCACCTATGAATCCAATTAAATTATGAAAATTTGTTCAACTTCAATTTTTTAATAAACCATATGATAAGCTGAATAATTCAAATCTTGATACATAATACAAATGAGATAGGTTTAATAAAGTTATGAAAGCTCATGATTCAGGATCATCTGAAGAGATATTTAGCAAAGTAAAAATTCATATTTTTGGCTACAAGTACACCCAAATCCATCACAACACAGCAATAACTATATCTGCAGGAGAAGAAAGGTTTCAAATTTTACTCCTGAGTATACATATATATTCTGCAATTGTATACATGCTCATGACATTACTCTTTTTCATTCTCCTAATTTATATCTGATTTCATTTCAGCCATTTGAATGCTGACTGTTATTTTCACTATCAGATCTTTCATAATTTTCAGTTATGGCATTCAAGAATTATGTTTCTAGAATGCTACCGATTAGAGTTTAGTCTATTGCTCCATTTTTCACAGAATATATCATTCTTGGAATCCTTACCATCAAAACATGATTCAAGTGATTAAATTAAATAAATTTATATATCCTTGATACAGTGTGTACTTGGAGAAATTTTAACTTATGCATCCAACAGATATTTCACTATGCAATCACTGTACATTTACATTCATCATGATTCAATATTAGTTTATGTTCAACTTAGCTGACCAGGTTTTACTCCTGGGGCATATCTGTCATCTTGTCACTAGGGTTACAATAAGCCACTCTTGGCTTGCCATTTGGTTACCCAGGAACTGAAACAACAGAGTTTGCATAACACTAAGGCCCTAGATGGAAAAAAAGCCCATGACCTTTTCAGTTACAGGGGAAATCAGCTGGTATAAGTGTTGTATGCAAAGGAAAAGTGCTCAAGGGGCCTCTTTTTTAAACTGAACTGGGGATTTGGCAGTTTTCCTAGATGGTGGAAGCTTAACAATAAAACTCTGGTTGCTAAAAGTTACTGGAAAAGAGGGCATTCTTTTTAGTTTTAAAAGGATTGAAATAGGAGTAATTCTTTTGTTGGTAACTAACTATTTGGTTGCAATATGAAAATTATGTATGCATATTTTTAAATTTAATTTTCATAAATTAATGCAGGCAGAATTGTATAAATTTAATGTGATTTTCCTCAAAATAAATCTAAATATATTTTTTTAAATCAGTCTTTGTTGTCTCCTCTTTTTTGCAGTTTGCATCAGATATTGCTGGTGTAAATTTTGAGTTTCTTGTAGTGTTCAAAGAAAATATTTGCATTTATGTTTAATTTTCTGCTCATTAGTCAGCCATCCACTGTGTTTTTGGCTTCATCTCTGAATATTTGATCAGTTTTAAACACGTTTAATGCATACATTTGTATTTGTTTTATGTGATACATTTTTGATGTTGTATCCATTTCACAAATAGAAATTCAATATTTTGTCTCGTGGAAATCATCCTAATGGAAATGGAAACAAGTTGAATAAATTTTGAATTCAGTGTTTTAAATTATTTGAATTAGTTGATCAATCAAGCTGATTTTTATATGTATGTAATTGTGCATCTAATATTTTAAATATTATATGTGTGTGTACTTCAGATAAAACAGAAAAAACTGTGTGCATTACTTTCACACATAATTTTTATGTCTGCCTGTATCTACTTCTTTATTTCATAATCAGTGAATATGTCTGAAAAAATAGCTGTGTGGTGTAGGTACCTCTGCATGCTACAAAGCCATACACTACATTTGCTGGCATATAAATCAACCTAATTAAAAATGGTGACATAAATGAGTGGCATTAGGTTCATGAGTAGTTGCATACTTATAGCAAAAGCCAACCTTTTAGCATTCCCTTAAAGTATAATTCGTCACAGGAAAAAGTTCCCTCTGCTAATTATGATCACACTTGATTTTTCGTGGAATTTCCTGGAAGTAATGAAATGTTATCAATTTTTGCTGTTCATCTCAAGTTTAACATTTGGCAATGCATTTTCATTCAAGCAAAAAATTAATTTGGGATCTCCAACTGTGACATGGAACTTTTCAACCAATGGAATGCAATGAAATGTCATCCAAATATGTCTATGAGTATCCGAATACATAGTTTTATTCCTTGTACAATATTATTCCATGGGAAAGTATGTCTGATTGTTAATTGATATTTCAGCTCCATGCCATTGGTATTCATATTTGGATTATAATGGAATTGGCATATTAATTAAATGTGGTCAAATCAAGAACAAACACATTTCCTGGGCTAATACATTAACATTTTTCCTGGAATTCACGCTTGGGGCATAGGGATTTGTCCATTTTCATTGGAACCTGACCAGACATAGCACAGGTGAAGCACATCTCATCAGGTGCCCATCGAGTGTAGACCATTGTAGTTTAAAAATATCTAATTCCAACATAAGGACCTAGGATGAAGGTTTGAAAGTCTGTGTTCAATGAATATGGGCCTCCTTTTTTGTCTTTTCTAAAGTTCAAAGGTTGACTGAGATGCCAGCATATGTGGTAGTGCACTATAAAATGTCACTAGAGCTAGAAGAATGACAAGGCCGAAAATGACCTTGTGGGATATTGAAAATTCACATTAATAAATATAATGTTCCAGCTTTTGTAAATTATCTCTAATGAATTTTTCATATTAAATCTTCAGCCTCCTGAAAAAGTTAATGATGACAGTCTGCTATTTCCATGGAAACAACGTGAAATAATTACTTTTGATATTCCTGTTCATGATACTGAAAAGGCTGGACTAGGTAAGATAAAAAACTGAAAGGACTCTTTCCATAATGAGCATTTTCCATATATATTCAGGCATGCCATGGGCACGTAGCAAGTGTATTTATTTTGAAGTGCTTGAACCCTTATTAATCTCTGTTTGAAATAAAATATTTTAAAAAATTTAATTTTCCGTGAAGTTTCAAATAGAATTTGTAGAATTGATCTGTATGAAATACTGAATGTAATGGGCATTGTGTTTTTAATGAGTATTTTCGTAAATTTGTGCTTTTGGAGAAACATAGTTAATATTATCTTTTTGATATACATGTGCTGGAATTTCTTTAATCAGGGATGTTCATTTATAATTGTGTGCTCTTGTGTGTGCTACCTTTGGTTTTTACTCTGCAAAGGTTAATACTTTTGCAGAGTAAAACTGTGTAATGGGAAAAAAACTGCACAATAAGGAAAATATTTTTTGCCTTAAATCTTTTTTTTTAAGAAAAAGTTCAAGGTCCTCTATGAGATTTGAATGTTTGTTCACATCGATAAATATGCTATAGTGGCTATTTAAAATTATCTGAAATGCATTTAATGCTAAATATTGCCTCTTGATTTATGATTTCATTGCTGCTGAAACTCTAGGTGTCAGTGTGAAAGGAAAGACAACATGCAATGATAGTGGTCGTCCTGTAGACTTGGGAATCTTTGTAAAGAGTGTCATCCATGGTGGTGCAGCTTCTAGAGATGGCCGCCTTCGCACTAATGATCAGCTTGGTAAGCTTTTTCTAAATATATATAGTATTTATCATTTCTTACTATTTTGAAATTTTTTAATTGTGGGAGTGAATGTTTGATAATGTAATATTCCAAAAACTGAAATTTTAGCCCTTTTTTGTGGCACATGTCAATTTTCTGTTTTTAGTTGGCACTATGAATTTTAATTTTTTGTAAATTTGTTTCTTACATTGGCATATGTCTTGAATATTAATTATTTTTGGCTGCTTAATTTAAAAAAAATTGATTATGTGAATTAATAATTCATTTGCAATCAGGAAAAGGATATTTTATTTTGTTAGTGGCATGATACTGCTTATTTTGGTGATTTGTTCGATTTTCTAGAAATATTTTGGATTTTTGTTTCCGTAGTTGATGTGAATGGTGTGTCACTACTTGGATGCTCAAACTCAGATGCCATGGAGACACTTAGACGAGTGATGATGATGAGTGATGGGCCTAAACCTGGAGTAATCACTCTCACAGTTGCTCGTAGGGTTCCAACTGCTGGGGAATCTGGAAGGGATTCTGTATCTAGTCTTCTTACCAACTCTTCTGGTAAATAAAATCTTTAAGATTAAGCTCATGGGATTTTAGTACTTTATTGTATGGCATTTTGTACACTATTTTCCCCTGGTTATGGTTTCATGAGAGCATATGGTTTTTTTTACGGAAGTCATGAGTGAATGCATGTCAGCCATTAATGCAGAAAGACAGCTTTGGTGTATGTAGAGGCACTGCCCAAAGTGTAATTGTTTAATTTTTAACCAAATTAGAAATTTGAGTTAAATGACTTCTGGTTAAATAATTACTGGCACTGGCATCTTGACAGCTTTGTTAAAGCTTTTTGGCTTATTTAACAATTGCTTTTCACACCATAAGTAACTGTGGAATGTGACCTGCCAAGGATATAGTCTACATGGATTTTATACTCATCATTTATTTGAAATTCTTGCATTACGATACACATAATATTGAAACTTTTTAGAAGCTTCATAACTATTGATAATGAAATGATTGTTTTAATTTTAGCAAATTAAATGGAGTATTATGATGATTCACTAACTAAAATTTAAGTTGGAATGCATGCAAACTTTTCGATGTTAAATCTGATAGACAGAAAACTGCCTTTATTTTTTATAACAATAATAATATTTATTTATTACATGCCAACATTTACATGAATAAGATACCTAAGTAAAAAACGTATGCTGGTTTACAATGCATAATATATTAGCACAATGGTCACTACAGCATATTATTGTTAAGATGCTCACAAGTAGATTGTTATCATGTTCATATCAAATCCCTGAAAGTTATATATCAGGGATTTGATACTGCGAACATGTTTTGCAGACTGAGGAAGTTTATTAAAAAGTCTCTCACATATCTCATTCAGACCATTGGCAGTTTTTTCAGGTTAATTAAAGGGAGTTGTTATTTATTTTTCCTTTTGAATTGTGTAATTATGGATACTGAAATTTTTAGACATCAAGTAAAACAATTTTTATGTCAAACATGGAGAATAATGACACACAGTTGCCAATATTTCTTAAAGTAATAGTTATGACTAAAGCCTAAAGCAGTGCTTAAAATTATTTTTCCTAGGTATTGTCTAAAATTTTCTTGTCAATTAAACCAAATCACAGTTATCAAACAGAAAATTAGTATGATAGGTGATTGTGGATCTCACTTACAGTACTTAAGCCTGATGGCATGTGAAATCCATACCTCAGGGTAAACAGGGCTAGTTCCTTTTCCTCTGCTGCCTATGGGGCCCTAGGAAAATTAGGTACCTGAAAAATCCCTCAACTTTGGTGAAATTTAGGGTGTGCAGAGACATCACCTAGTATTCAACTGTGGCCCTCTGGACTGTAGCCCAGTGCTCTACTTGCTGGAATACCATATAACCTCTTCTCTTGTAATGTGAAAAATAAAATCAGGTAATAGATATATTTAATTCAAATTGTAATAATAATAAACAGGTTGCCTTGAGAATAAGAGTAATGATAGATTGCTTATCTCTGTTAAGTCCAATTAATAAATGTTCTGCAATAAACAAAATTTTTGTGTAATTTGTACAAATAATATCATAAAAGTGGACAGTTTAGAGATATATGGAAAATACAATCTCATACATACTCATTTGCTTCAGATCCAGAGATTGCCAACAGTTTTATGGCTGTTTAGATGATTTAACTACCTGTACTTTCATTAAGTATTACTGTTATTTATCACCTATTATGAAATAGAAATGAATGGTATATGAAACAAATAATAACTATGAAAATCACTTATATGTAAGATAGACTTTGAATTAAATTTTCATTTTAAAATATTGAATGACTTATATAAATATTCCAAATTGATTCTTTGGAAATGTCATAGTGTTGAAAAAAGATGTATGTAGTGAATGTTACTACATACATAACATACATACGTGTTACTACATACATCTTTACATATATGGCATATGTATGTATGTGTTATTACATACATCTTTATGTATGTAGTAACCCATAAATAACATAACAACAACAAAAATATTACCATACATTTTAACATTTTAATGAAGAATAATGCAAATAAAGTATTCTGGTGGTTAGTATTTACTCAGGTTGTACTAGTACTCAGAACCAAAATTGCACATTGAAATCCTAAAATACTCATTATGGCAGTACCATATCATCTATAAAGGTATTTCATTTTCATTAGGTGTTAAATATATGTATTTAGAAAGCCGGCATACTTTCTACTTAGTAGTAGTTTAAAAATGGGATTTTTTACATACCTTTTTGTTTGTGCCATTGGCATGAGTTTTGGAGTGACTAAGTAGTGCACCAATATTCTTAATTTGTTAATAAATGCATTAATTTTAACATTCATGTAATCTTAAATGAATTTAAATTCATTTTTATTCTCTTTCCCAAAAGGAACTGAAACATTTGGTGCCAAATCAGAAAGTGAGTCTCACACTCCAGACCATTCTGGAGCAAGTGAAAACTCAGAAAATACTGTGATATTCCTACCATGCAACAATCAAGGAAGAAATCTGACAAATGGAAGTGGTAAAGATTTTGTTGATTCTCCGATTGAGGATAATTTGAATATGAAGTCGACTTATTCAGCTAAAGTTGAAGATAAAAATCTTGGTAAGAATTTAACCCTTTGCTTTCTAATAAAAACTATTTTATTACTTTGAATGGATTTTTGGATGAATTTTGGTCACTTTGAAATGCCATAATGCCCATGTATTCTTTGAACTGCAGGTGATTTAGATCCGATGAATACTAGAAATCCAGTAATTGATCGACTGACTGGGCAGAATGCATTGAGGAATGAGAGCTACTATAGGGTAAGTCAGCATATATAATATACATTTACATATGCCGTATATCACACTGCTCTCAAGTAGTTACCTACCACTCTTGGACATTTTCAAATATGTATTTTAATAATAATACATTTTTTGTCCAGCAATCAAGTTGTTACAACTGTACACTTGATATAAGACATGTCAGAGTAAGTAACAGAATACATACATGGAGAAAATCACATGTGGACAAAAACACATATCAGGCATTATCAAGAAATTCAGCCGCTGAATAAATTATTTTTAATTTTAAGAACCTAAGTAGATTGACCTTAAATGCAGCCACACTTTTTTGGGCCTTAATCTCAGCTTGGATTATTATAAAGTTGGAAACCCATAAAATTTGGGCCAGCACCTGCATTTTTTGTATGTACATATAAAACATGCAGCTGCTCATTTTGCAAGTAGAATATTTGTGGATATCACAATTTTTCACATACTCAGATTTCTTTTTGTATGTACTACTACATGAAAAATATAAGTACATGGCACTGGCAGTACATCCAATTTTTTAAACAGGGGACAGCAAAATGACCAGGGCCTTAGATGATGAGCCCCAGTAAAGGACACTATAGGCTATGTGAGAATAAAATTCTCCATAGTATAGTATACAGACAACGGCCACTGAAACTGTGGATCTAATGGACCTTATTAAAAAGCAGGCTGAGCTTAACTTACTAGTTAAAGTAGTTATATTTTCATCCCAAGAGATTTGAGAATTTATGTGGAAACCCAAAAACTTGGTATTTTGTACCTGTGGGGTCATCTTCCCATCAAATTCAATAGAAAGTACTTTGCTTGCTTTATTTTTATTTGAAAAGTAGATTAGGTGAGACTTTTCTATATTCAAATCTAGTAAATTATTATGATACCAGTAAAGTAAGGTGTGACTAACCTGTTTACACTTAACTATCAATTCGTCAAAAGTAGGTAATACAAGAATAATGTTGGTGTCATCAGCAGATAACAAGGGGTTAGCACCATTTATATGTTGAAAACTATCTACAAGGTCATTTATATGAGAAAGAAACTAGACAGGCCCAAAAATAGAGCCTTGAGGAACACCTTGATTAAGGACGTTACTTGGGGAAACAAAAGATGCACCATTTTTAGAAGCAACCACATGTTGTAAACCATCAATAGGTAGGATTTAATCCACATATTAGGTATGCCACAAATACCCATCCTGTGGAGTTTCTTGAGAAGTAATTGGTCGTCAATACAATCGAAAGCTTTTGAGAAATCAAAAAACATTGCCGCAACTTCCATTTTTTTATCTAGAGCATTTAAAGTCTGGGTTAGTAACTGATAGTTAGTAGAGGTTGTAGATTTATGTTCCCTAAAACCATGCTAAGATGGTGAAAGGAGATTGGAAATCTCTAGATAGGAAATTAACCTAACATTGAATGCCTTCTCAAATATTTTGCTGAGTTGGTTCAGCAGAGAAATTGGATGGTAGGAGTTAATGTCATGTCTATCTCCCTTGTTTTTATAAAGTGGAATGACTTTTGACACCTTCAGAGGAGATGGAAACACCCCTAATTGGAAAGATTCATTTATGGGAAAATGAGGAGGCTGCATAATAAGTCAATAGATTGCTTAATAATGTAACTGAGAATTCCATCAAAACCAGAGCTTTGTTTTGTGCCTAGATTCTTCAATATCTTTCAGTTCAGGTTTTGTGAGGGGATAGAGAAATAGAGACTTTGGGTAGGTGGCAGCAATGGCTTCTAAATTAGGAGAGTTGCTCTGCTTAGCAATAGAAGAAGGTTAAAAGTGATCAGCAAAGTTACGGGCAAGTTTGGAAAAGTCTGATATAACAATTCCTGATGAATTATTAATCTGAATTGGAGACTGGGTTTGTTTCAGGAGGTATTAATGATTTTCCAGATTTCTCTAGAATTATTGTCAGAGTTAATGATCCTATGGTCATTTTTACAATGGTTAGCTGACTGTAGCATTTGATGGTAATGCTTTTTCCTTCTTGCATATTCAGTCTGAAGTTTGCAATTAGTTTTACTAGGAATGGCCAACTCTTAAAATATTGGGCCATGAAATGTGTTTCATTACTTTTCCAAGGTTTACACTTAGGAGATCTTTTCTTGTACTGGAGAGGAAATGACACGTTTAAGTAATGCAGAAATCTAGTATAAAAATTATCAAAGCTTTCATCAAAAGAGGCAGTGTTATACTCATTATGGCACCCCTGAGGTGCCAAGAGGTTCATAAAATGATGAATGTTAGAGCTATTGAAAGATTGAGTGGGATAAACCTCCAAAGGAGTGTTAGCATTCATTAGAAAAGTAGCAACAGTGGGGTAATGGTCGGAAAGATGTGAGGGGATTGTCCTAGTAGTTACTTCATTACCATCAAAATTAGAAATGGAAACATCAAGTGAGGTAGAAGAATGTGTAGTTATGCAAGTGGGTTCCTTATTATGTACACGTAAGTTATAAGATTGAAGAATATTCAACAATTCAGTTTTATCAGTTGTGTTAGACAACATGTCAATGGTAAGATCACCAGTAATAATTATCATACCATTGGGATACTTAGCGATTATAACTTCTAAAAGACTGACAAATTTATCTAAAAACAAAGGGAAGTTTTCTATGGGTGACCTGTATGAAGAACAAAGAGTCACAGAAAATTTGTTAATAATTAAAACCATTTCAGAGCATTCATCTAACAAGTGTTTGTAGGGAATCACATTTATGAGATACTCAAAAATTTCTTTTGAAAGCAACATGAGACCATCATTTTTACAGTTGGATCAGCAGAACACATCAAGAAATCTATAACCTTAGAGTTTAAAGAATGGCGATTCCTGGTTTAACAGCTAATGTTCACATAAACATAGAGTCAGGTTGATAGTCATCTAGCAGTGTTTCCAATTCATAAATTTTGTTTCTAACACATTGAATATTTATATGCAAGATCTTGATAGGGAAAATCCTCTCAGATTTTATGTAGCTTAGTCAGATCAAAATTTTCACGTTTTTGTGAGGTTCCTCTTTCGATGTGGAGGCCATACCGTTGTTTTGAGTGGTCATACTCTTTACTTGAGCAGACGAGCAGTTAATTGATATTGAGTTGACCATAGGCTCAATGCCATGATTATCTTAAAATGGAGGTTTTCAAAGCTTCTTTTATCAATTACGTATATTGCACCATCTCTGGTTGGCTGCTAGTCCTTAGAAATAACTGGTTTCTTTCTCTTTTAATGATTCTTCTGGTAAGAGGAATGAAATGGGTACTTTCTTTAATTATTCTCAGCTAATCCCGAAAATGAGTAATGCAATTCCAAAAGAATTTTGTAAACTCAGCTGAACTTCTCTCATCTGGCACTTTAAACAACAAACCAGCACAAAAAAATATTTTTCATGGTCATGTCTTATTACAGGACTCTTTGAAATCTGAGTTATTTCAAATGATCTCAAACTTTTGGGTATTTTTCTTTTGAAGGCCACGAATGATACCTGGAATGCTACCATGTTAATGAATGGAGGGCCAGTAGAAAAGGTTCCAGGTGGGAGTCCAACAGTCAACTGCCCATCAGGAGACATGGTTCTCATTGAAGAAGAGTATGTCCCCTCACACCACCATCATAGCCAGCCTCATGGGCAGTCTCAGAATCAAAATAAGGCCCCACATCATCACCAGCAAAACCATCATGGACAGTACAATCAAAATCAAGTGACTACTGAAAAGGAACGGTAAGTTTTATACACCAAAAATGATAAATTTCTCACTGCACTTATGGATTTTTAATGTAAAAATTGGCTGCATTCTTAGATTTTGTATTTTTGGTAACAGCTTCTTTAGCATGTCTCTTTAATTTCATAAATATTATATATGTTCCCATAAGTTAATGCCAGTTATAATTGGGTCCATTAAAATAAGGCCACTTCATTGTTGTTTAATATTTATAGGTGTGGATATAATTTGACCTCAAAATATTATTGAAGTATAAACTGTATCTGTCCAAATTCAAAAAAACCCAATTTTGTACAGACACCCAAAATTACAACAACTTTTGAAAATCCTAGGCTGAAGAAATTTAGGTATCCACAAATAGCCTAGAATATTCTCTAATCACCTTTCATAAATACTGTGCAGGAAATAATAGTACTCATGCTGTTTAAATTTCCATAGCCTTATTCTTCTTGTGCAAACTCATAGGAGTCTGCAACTGCAGTCAACTGATCAGTTATTGTTAATATTGTGATAGATGGCCCTAAGGCATAGGGGCTCTTTAAGTCTGAGTAGAGAAAATAATTGTGCCATGTTTAATATCTAATAATAATTATCTATGAACATTTCATATTGCATTTTTGTGATAAAATACAACCCTTGCCATGCAATTGCTCAATTCATTGGATGGAACTCCATATTTTTGCTATTGGAATTCAAACATTTGAGCCTCACAACATGCAATCTATTTATCCCTCAAGATCTCTTTAATTTGTATCTGTATGCATTTTGAATGCATCCTAAGAATTATGTACAGTAATTTGAATAATAGGTATCAAGTAAAAGGAGTATGAATGTTGCAAGAAAAAATACTGCTTAGTTGCTATTTTTCTCAATGCCCTCAGAAACAAAAGAATTTTTCTAAGCCTCAAATTTAAGCCAATTGGCAATTCTTTTCATTTCTAATTAAGACTAAAAACATTGCATACATTTGATAAGTCATTTCTTTTGTTGTGATTTGCAATTGATAATATTAAAGCCTTTAAAAACAATAATTTTTAAAGCATGGAAGGTTAGGCTTACGTATTAATGATTTCCATGTGAACCAATTCCGATTGTGATAGTTCATCTCAAAGGAATCATGGTGTAAATTTAGGGCTACATTCATATACTTAGGATGTACCATCTCTCTATTTCACCTTATATCTTCTAAATTTATTAAAATGCTCCACCATTCCCTTGTTCATGTCATTTTGATAAACTGTTTGCCAGTTCATGTTGCCATTGCCCAGTCAAGTCTTATCTGACTTGAATGTGTTCCCATGAAGTTGTATTTTTATTTTTTTTCAAATATACATGTTAAACAGTGACATACTGTTATTTAGTTGAAGCAAAAGCACAAGAGTTTGGAGGTAGGGTTGTGGAGGGGACAGGGGTATGGGAGTTTTTGGGAGTGAAAATATTGAAATTTTGGAAGATTAAAGCCACAGGTCTCAAAAGAAATAATAGCATGGAAAGGTTTCCAACCATCTATGCGTCAGCCTACCACCTGACTTCAATGCCATCAGAACTCTCCTATCAGAACACTACTGTCACAGACATTAGAAACAATAAATTGGAAAATTGGTGGTGAGCACTCAGAAACTGCTTGGCTGAGGGTATTTTTTTCAACATGATGACTCATACCCATCACATTGCTCCAAGATTGAGGAGTGCATAAAGTGAAGAGGGACTAAGATGAGGGAGAAATTGTGAAGGAAGGCCAAATCTTGAAAGTGTGTACTAGATGTCTGAGCAACCCCATTTAAGGTTTTGGATTTGCAGTATCCATGAAACAACTTTTCCTTTGGTTTATATCTCAGGTAGGCCTGCTTGGAAATATTTAAATCAACAATATCCAAAGAATGCTCGAGACCCCCTTGATTGAACCTTGCAGTGACTTTTACTGTTAAACAATTGATTTGCTAATATGCATTCCACAGAATAATGAGGCATAATTTCTGAATCATTTTTAAGAACTCTTAAAATTTATCTTGGCTTTCCTCTGCTCTCCCATGTTCATCTTCATAATCCAGCAAAATGTGGAAAATGAGTGCCTTTATGTCTCCTCTCATATCCAAAGCCTTAGGTTTTTGAGTTTTATTTGAATTTTCATAAATGTTGGCATTTGTAGTCTGGTCAATTGTGGCAAATGATTGGTGATTCACAATAAGAATTAATTGGTGTACAGCATTGCGTTATTTCCCGAAGAGAGGATAAGTAGTAATGTTTTCAGGGCAGCTAGGAAGATGGTGAAGGGTTCCTGCTTAATATCAGCTGATGCAATGAGGAGGAAAAGAGGATGGGAAGAAGGTGACAAGAGTGTTCTTCATAGGAATTGGAGAAGCAATTGAATCCCAGCATATGCCTCAAATTACCACTACTCTCTTATCTTCATTCTGATACCCACACCATCCCAAAGGCAGGCAACCTTTCCTTGTCCCTTTTTCCCACAAGACCACTTTAATTTTTCTCCCTAGTATCATCTTGAGAATCTTGTGATATTCCTTTACTGGCAGCCACATTTTATTTAACCAAATCTGACCACCCATTGGTACTCAGTCAACAGTCTTCATACACCCTTCCCTTAGTGCATTTGAAATTTTGGTATTATGGAGAATGACAACAAAACAACAAACAACCACTTTAAGGCCAACTGGGATGTAAAAAATCTAGTTTTTGTAACTTTCATACATTTCTGAATTCACATGACAGGGTTGTCGTCCAAGGGAGGGCATTAGTAGTATATTTGTGCATTTTAATTTCAAGTAAAAGGTTATTTTTATTAAATGCAAAGATCTGAATCATTAAAATTGATAAAACTATTGAGTATTTATTGTTAAGCTTTTGGGTAAAACTGTAGTATATGGTACTGTATTCCTTTTTTGCAGTTAAGGATTTTTCAGAGAAATTTTTCTGTGTCTATTAGAAGGTAGTGTGTATTCATTTGGATAGTCTTAATGCAATACTTTCCAAAGCAACAGGAGTTGAAAGATGAATAGATATAAACTTGTAAGTGACATTTCTACCAGCAGTATGCAGATCTCTATCAGTTGCTCAATTTCTTCTTGGATCACAAGGTGTCCTCTATGCAATTAGTATTTATCTTTGTAGTATCTACTCACAAACACTTATAATATTTCAATCAAATTCACTCACATGCAGACAAGAATTACCAACAAAAAGGCATGGTGACCAACAGCATGCAAGTGGCCCAAATGGATCAGACATCACATATGAAAGCCAGTGGGTATTACCATTTTTGTAGAAGAGTAACTATACTTATGTCTCTTTTCCAAAATTGTTATTTTAACTTAAAAGACTATACTTCTAGATTGCATCCCACAATTATTATTCTTGGTGATGGTACACTATCTTCTAACCTTTAAAATTTAATTGAGACCTGTGAATTGTTACTGATATTGATTTTATTTAAGTGTTCTCATTGCCAAAGAATTTTCACATTTTATCAAAATTTCATCACCTGAAATTTTTTTTTCCTATTTGAAAGACCTCCATTAGTTTTTCAAATATTTTTAAGTATCTACATATATTTTACATTAAATCACTAATTTCAAATTTATAAATTAATGGTTATGCTAAATTGCATGAGTGACTACTGACAGCTGTATTTTCAATAATCTTTATCAATACAAATTTTGTCTCCTTTAATCAATACAATATTGAAATAATCGCGAAGGAATTTTAAAAAAATTTCAAGGTTTGTTTTGATCATGAATACCTATATATAAATTTCTTTTTGGTCAAAATGGTAAAAATTGTTTTCTGATGATTTTAGTGAAATATTTTCTACCTTTATGATGATACATTCAATTATTTGCCCAAAACTTTTTCTGCAAACCAACCTATTGTAATTTTGCTAATTCATCCTTGCAAAATTTGACAAACCCCTAAAAAAATTTCAGTGCACTCCACCATCCATATTGTTGCATCTAATATGGAGTGTATCATTAAACCATTATCCCTTAACAGTACTTCCTTTATGCCATTAAGGACTTCTTTGGAAGAAGCTGATGCTGCTGGATTTTCAAGGGATGCTTTTGGAAGGCAAAGCATGTCTGAAAAGAGGCATGCCACGTTGGATGCAAAGAACACTGATACTTATCAGAGGAACAAACGCCTGAGGTAATACTTAATTCTGATGCAAATGGTGTACTGTGAGCACATTTTGCACTGACTGTATAAAACTGCTTGGATAAAATTAAATTAAATAAATGTAAATTTTTAAAGTATCATGCTCTGAAAGTTTTCTGCTTTAATGACAAAAGTTTTGGAGAAACTCTTACTGTTTGTCACCTGATGCAATGTGGCATTATTTCTAGTTTCCCTGAGAGCTGATGAGCATTATGTGGGTTCACAAAATCTACATAAACTAATTAGGTATATGACACCTAGGTAGAATATGTACTGCCATGTAGTGATAATGGTGTTAGCTTTGGAGATATTTGGTGTCACTTGAAACACAAATGTGTTCCCTGATGGTCATGTTTCTGATCTGTTCAGCATTAAACCTCATACTGATGTTGCCGGCCCCGGTGGAGGTGGGGTAACATCCTCGTCTGCCAATCCAAGGGTCGCGGGTTTGATTCCTGCCAGGGTGGGACTTTTTCCACCTCGGGCTTGGGTGTTGGTATTGTTGTTACTGTTGTGTTGTCATTGTTGTCCGATGTAAAGGCCAAAAAGTGCTATTTTCGGACCAAGACGAATAAATAAATCATTCAAGCTTTGAAAAGTACTCTATAATTACCTAAGCTGATTCAAACGCATGATTCATTCTCGCAGGGAGGAGAGGGAGCGCCAACGTCAGATGCAAATGCAGCAGCAGCAGATGAATGACCTAAAGAGAGCTGAGAAAGAGACGCAGAGAGACCATACTGAAGGTAATGACCACGTCAATATTTGTGCTATTTTATGTTTGTGTTATGTTAATCTTTTCTCTATGTAATCTCTTCAAACTAACTCTGTGCAGACAGAATGTGAAATGAGCCCTAACATATGCATGACTCTCTTTTTTAAGTTTCCATCACATCATATCTTGTCCATTTTTAGTCTTTTTTTAACATTCGGAGGGATCGATTTCTGTGTGTATTAGGGATGCACGGGTACCAGAGAAGAGATCATTTTATTCCAAGAGACCAAGGAATTGGAATGGCGAGAGCCAACTCAGCCGAGTCAATCATCAGCCTGACTAGGTCACATGCAGAATCAGATGGTATGTTGTGGCTCCTATGTAGCATTTCCAAACAGGACCTGGCATTCTATGCTGTTTTTATGGAAAAGATAATTTGGGCTCATTATTGACATAACAGCCATGAAGAGGGTGGTATACAATTAATATTTGCTATTTTCAAAGATATGTAATATCTGCTTTTTCTGCTTGTAGAAAATTGATGATAGTCAAAAAAATGTTAAGGGATTTTGTACATTTGTAACTGTGAAAAGTTATTTTTTTATTAAGTAGGGGAAATGCTTGTTAATCTGGTTTGTATGACTGCATCAATTGTATTCTTTGCATGTGAGAAATATTGCTTTGTAACCCATTGGTAGAATGCATGTCTCTGCATGAAAAGTCACTTGAAGATGGACTGACATGGTGGTTAATTGATAGCATAAGAATTAATTTTCTATTTGTCATATCCAGATTGTGCATGTTTCATTCAATTCATTCTCAACTTTGACATTATGTGAATATCATAATGTAGGGGATGTTAAATGACCCTCTTTATGAAAACTTTCTCTTCCCAAGAGTACTACCTATTTGAGTAGGTGTTTATTATGATAAGGTTGTTTGATTTGATAAAAGGCATTCTTATAGATAACATATGTCTATGATTGTTCATCTTATCAATATTCTATTTGTAGAATCTCCATCATTGACATGGCAATTTGGAATTTTTGTCAAGTTTTGTTTTCATCTTCAACCTAATAACTTATCCTAAATTGCTGGAAACTCTGCGCAGATAATGCACTACATTTACAATGCATCTGATTTTTATTGACTCTCAAGTCTATTTTACAATGAGTTCCCACTTACATATTAAGATGGATAATTTGTATTATCATTGTAGATATAGAAAAATAAGGATAATTGTATTTACCTCTGTGCATGTTTATATTTATATTCAGCTTTGACTGTATAATTAAATTCTATATATGTTGCAATTTATTTCCTGAGTGGGTTATGGAGGATGATATTTACTTACACATTTTTTTTTAACTTAATTTATCTAGGTATTATTTGAAAAATAAGGTCTGCATGAAATACAACTTTGGAATCTTATTGGTAAATGCAAATATGCACAACTCATAAAATGTACAGTGTATCAAGTTTAACTTATTTCAAATTTTCAAGTCCCTATGGGTGAAAAAGTTGTTGTTTGGGGTGCTAAAATCCCATACACCACCAAAGTGACTAAAATTCAAATAAAAGTGCATTGGTATCAACTTTCAATGAATAATGAGTTTATTAGATTTGTGCACACAAAATATATGCTTATAAAACATGTATTTTGTGTAGAAATCTAATAAATCTTTGTGTGCAGACAACAACTCTGAGAGAGTTTGATATTGGTGTCTCAATCCCACATTAACTAAGCAATGTTCTACAAGTGTACAGTATATTGTGAGTATAAGGAATTAAATATTTTTATCTTGGAGCTTATATCTATTAGAATAATAAATTTATCTCATTAAAGAATGGCACGTGTGAAGATACTGGTACACATAAAAACTATGAAGCTGATTTAGAATAAATTTAAATGAAATATAGACTCCTTTATAAAAGTGAAAGAAAATTTTGATAATCTCTCATAGGTGTAAGTACTGCAATGCTACATTCTACTGCTATGAATGGGAAGGATTAAAAAAATATTATTATTAGGTAATCTACCGTTTAAGGTAGGTTTTTGGATGGACACAACTATCAAATAAACATTTTGTGACTCCCCACCTATCAAACTAATCTATATCAGGTCCTTCTTCATCTCGGTGTACTTCTTTCCTCCCTTCATCCCGTCCAACATCCCTATCCTGTTCCTGCCCTTACCTCGCTTGCCCAACATTCTCCCCTCTATTACCCTCTTCAACATTCCACTACCGCTCAATACGCCTTTCATCCATTTTTCCTGCCTCCATAGGATTTCTCTCAACAAACCCCTCTCCTCACCCACCACCTCTAGTACTTCCTCATTTGTTTTCCTTTCGGTCCATTTCACCTTCTCCATTCTTCTCCACACCCACATTTCAAAAGCCTCCAATCTACGTCTATCCTCCTGCTTCAGCGACCACGTTTCCGCGCCGTACATAGCTACGCTCCATATCAGAGTTTTTACGAGTCTTGTCTTAACATCCCTACTCAACGTCCCCGTCATCAACTCCCTCCTCCTTGAGAAAGCCTCCTTGCCTAGCGCAATTCTTCTCCTTACGTCCCTACCACTTAGACCGTATTGGTCCAAAACACTTCCGAGATATGTAAACTGCTCTACCTGCTCTATTCTTTCCCCGCCTATTTTAATATTTAGCTTAGCCTTTGTATTTCTGGAAAATCGCATAACCTTTGTTTTATTAATATTGATTCTCATCCCATATTTATCGCACTGAACCTCCAATTCACTCAGCAATGCTTGCAACCCCTTGGCTGACTGAGAAACTAATGCTTGGTCATCAGCAAACCTAACCGATTTTACGAATTCCCCTCCGACTTTCATTCCTACCTCCAGTTCTTCCCATGCCTCTTTAATCATTTCCTCCACATATACGTTGAACAGCACCGGTGACAATGGACAACCCTGCCTTACCCCTCTTCTTAATACTGCCCATCCGGACTCTCCGTTCCCCACTCGCACCTGAGCAGTCTGAGACATGTACAGGTTGCGGATCAGTCTCCTGTCCCTCCAATCCATTCCTATTTTCTGCAATACACGCATTAATTTTTCCCAATTCACTCTATCAAACGCTTTTTCAAAATCTACAAAACAGGCAAAAACGTCCTTGTTGTATTCTATATTCCTCTCGTTTAGTGATCTCATTACTGCAATGGCATCACGCATACCTCTTCCCTTCCTAAACCCAAACTGATCATCCCCTAAGTAATCATTTGCCTTACTCTCTATCCTTTTGTTGATGATCCTGAGAATAACTTTAGCAGCGTGGGATATCAAACTTATTGTTCTGTAATCCTCGCATGATATAGACTTTGCCTTTTTTGGAATAGGAACTAACACCGATCTCACAAAAATCTTCCAGCCAGATTCCTTCTTCATAGATACTACGAATCAGTCCATATAGGGCCTTCTTCCCGCATTTTCCTAAACATTTCAACAGTTCTACGGGTATGTTGTCCACCCCCACAGCCTTATTTGCTTTCATCTCCTTTCATGCCCTTTCTATTTCATCGTCGAGTATTTATTTATTTATTTATTTATTTATTTATTTACATACTTTGTTGCAATTAGGCAATTTTCCTGATGGCAACGGTCCAGTGTGATCACTGGTCACTCTTACAATGCACATACATACACACACAAGAAGAACAGATATGAGACAAAATGCTCGTATATTCAATGACACTTTCAAGATTACCGACCTCTCCTTTACCATCACACAAGGATTAGGTGTACAACACACGAGTACATACTACGCACCGTCCATCGCCACACTTCGTCCGTAATCACATACTCTTCAATTTCATATACCGTTCAAAATCGCGTCCCGTGAACACATTATTCATAGCACAAGTACATACGGTTTTATTTCTCACTCACACGTTTTTAAGGCGAGCATACACCTCGTTTTAAATTTATTTAATGAATAAGGTAAGGACTTAAAGATATCCTCAGGTAACTCATTCCATTCTTTTATTCCACGATTGAGGAAGGAGTTTTTTTTAATGTTTGTTTTGTGCCCTCTATGTTTTATTTTGAACTGATGGTCCTTCCGCCCAATGTAATTTGGTTTGTCTAATCTTTCTGAGAGCTCCTCCCACTTCTTCTCTTTATTTACTATCTTGAACATCCCTCATAGCCTGTTCAGCTTCCTTCTGAGTCGGAGCGGTGTCCATCCTAGTGTCTCTAACATTTCTGTCACACTATCTGTCCTGTTATGTCTTCCTAGAGCGTACCTAGCTGCCTTTCTCTGTACTTTCTCAAGCTTATTTATATGCACCTTTACCATAGGGTCCCATACTGTTGTTGCGTACTCCATTATTGGTCTTACAACTGAAGTGTATGCTAATTCTTTAGTGGATTTGTTGCTCCCCTTAAGGTTCCTCATGACCCAGTGTAGAGTTTTAAAAGCCTTACCTGCCACCTTATCTATATGATGTCCCCATTCTAAGTTAGCTGTGAGATAGACACCTAAATATGTACATTTCTCAACTCTTACTAGATTTTCACCTAGCAAGTTATAATTTGTATTTTCCCTTCTCCATTTCCTACTAAATGTTATTAGTTTACACTTTTTTGTGTAAGTATGCCTGAACCTAAGCTATCTTCATCTACGTCATGTTCCTTTTCTATGTCTAACCTTGTCAGCCTATGTTCTTTACCATACAGTGTTTCTATATATTCCTTTCATCTCTCTTGGATTTTTCCTGGTTCAACTATTATCTTACCCCACTTATCTTTAACTGTTGGCACAGATCTTGCCTTCTTACTTCCCGATAATAACTTAACCTTGCTGTATAGAGCACCAATTTCACCCTTCTTCTGTAAACTTTCCATATCCTCGCATTGTGTTTTCCACCATTCTTCTTTTGCTTTATTTGTGGCCCTTCTCAATTTATTGTTTAACTCTTTGTACTTCATTTTGCCTAACTCTGTGCTTACATTCTTCCATCTTCTTCTCTCATCCATCTTTGCAATCATCTCATCCGTGACCCATGGTTTCCTTATTCTTTTCCCCTTAACGGCTCCTATAGTGTCTTTTGCTGCTTCCGATATCCCTTGCTTGATACATTCCCATTTTTCTTCGATTGTACTCAGTTCTTTACCATCATCCATTATTTTCTCTACAGCCTGCTGATACTCCTTCCTTGTTAATCCATTTAATGCTTCTACGTTCCATTTCCTAACCCGCCGCCCTTGCCTTATCTTCTTGAAATGGATGTTACATTTCATAACAACTAAATTGTGGTCAGAGTCCGCATCCACTCCTGGGAAACTGTGCGAATTTATCACAATGTTCCTAAACCTGTGCCTAACCATAATATAATCTAACTGATACCTTTCTGAGTCACCTGGCATTTTCCATGTATACCTTTGCCTTTTGTGATGTCTAAACCATGTGTTGGTGATGACTAACCCCTGTCTCCTACAGAATTCAATCGCTTTCTCCCCGCGTTCATTCCTCGTGCCTAACCCATAGTCCCCCACCTCACCACCCTCTCTTCCTTCGCCTACCGTCGCATGCCAATCCCCCATCACAACATTCAAATGTTTCCCTGCAGGAACACCCGCGATTATATCCTCTAACTCATCGTACATCCTATCGACTTCTTCCTCCTTGTGATTGCTCAGTGGCATGTATACCTGAACAATGACCAAGTTCGTCGGCTCTGCTTTAATCTCTAAGAGTAAAATTCTATCTCTCGCTTGCTCTATGTTGACTATGCTTCTTTACCCCTTTATTTAATATTATGGCAACCTCTCGTTGGCTCTCGTCCCCGCCGCTGTATATCACTCTATAATTGTCACTCCAGTAATCCCCGCTATTTTTCCACCTCACCTCGCAGAGACCAAAAACATCTATCTTACCTCTTTCCATCTCTCGCTTAATATTTTCTAATTTTCCTGTCCTCAACATTGTCCTGACGTTCCATGTTCCTATTCTAACTACTTTCGTCTTCTTCTGCGTCTTCTGTCATGCTGCTGTTATTTCTCCCCTGCAAGGGTTTCGTGGGATTACGACCGCGGAAGCCTTGCCTCCCCCACTGCCGGGCACGACACACGGCCCCTTGGGCCGAGTCCCGCAGTTGCCAGGACTCAATTTCTGTTTTGCATCCATCATTATTTTCTTGGGAATGATAATTGAGGTGGTTTCCCGTTGCCTTCCTCAATAGTGTTTTTAACGTGACACCATCACTTAATGGCCGCCCCACTGGGGTCAGACGCCTTTGCAGCCGCCTCACTGAGGAACAGACACTGCGTGGACTACCTTTCGTCTGGCTCCTAACCTTCGACCTATCTGGCATGGGTGACCCTACCAGGAGCAATTATATTTACTCCCGCCAGCACAACTCTAGGGGTCATCGGAACACACAAGCCCTTCCACCACAAAAAGGTTGTAGTCCATGGGAGGGTAAAAAAAAAAAGTGTGTGGAATAAATTTCTATAGCTATAAAGTGAGCATTTTTAGGGTTCAAACACAGGCATGATAAGAGAGAGGATGGAGCATTTAATTTATTTTGTGACAAATTTAGTTTTCATTTGAGATGGAAAAACATGTCAGGATATTGTACTGAAAACCAATGAATCTTAATGAATGGAAAAATGTTTGCTTTTACGTGTGAAATAAATTAGAGAATAAAAAATATATCTTCACCAGATATTTGAGTGCAATATTATCCTTGCTCCCTGAAAGTAACCTGATGAAATATTGAAGAAAATAAATTTAAATATACCCTGACAATGTATATTAAATGCATTTCTGAAGTTCCATTAAATATCCATATTGTCTACCATGAGACCACTTGAGACACTGCAAATGTCCTGATGTACAATCTACATGTAATGCGCAAAATATGGGACAAAAATACCCTGTTAATGCACATTGGGAAAACGTATTTTATTCTCTTTGTAGCTGGTTGGGATTTTCATGCAAAATTTCATTAATGTCAAAATATGGCACAGGCTACAAACCCTTTGAATTTTGACATTTTTGCCACATTTAGGCAAAATCTGTCTGGCACTCCTGATAGAATCTGCTATTTGTTTAATATGGAATTGTAATGCTCTATAGAGTGACTTATAATTTCTAATTAAAATATCAAAAATCATAGTTTATCTCATAAAAAAATTGTCCTCATGACAACCCCAAAATGTTGAGATATTTTGTCATGTAGGTAATTCACATAAAACAAAGTGTTTTGTTTTCAGAACAGTAAAATAAATGTTAAATTAGAAAATATTTCTCTTTACAGTTTTTAACATAACCATTTATTCAAAGTGTACTGGTATCTCGAGGCAGATAAATGTTATTAAAATTAAAAAAAAAACAACTGCTGCATAGCAATTAATAATTTTATGTAGTTATTACTAGAGATGCAAGATTCTCCCTAAGAAGTTCACTGCATGCCAATTCCACCTGTCCCTTGAACATTCATCCATACATCATGGCCACATCAATAATAATAATTGTTTTATAGTAATTTTTCCTTCTTCAGATACAATGATTAGATGATGTGTATCTTATGCTATACAATTTTTAAATTAGAAATATCTCCATTTGGTCATTTCTCCTCTGTCTCTTGGGATGCTACTAAATGGTAATTGAGAAATGCTTGTCAAATTTAGATTGACAGAAAATTACAATCCACTAAACCACTTATTTAAAAAAAACAATGTATGCCAAAAGCATATTTTTATGATAAAGCTATTTAAATTTCCCAAAAATTGAGTTCTATGAAACATTTTGAGCTATCACTGTGGTCTGCTAAATTCTGTGATTGTGTAATTATTAACATTTCATTGTCCATACAAACCTCATATTTGCTATATATCCTCATTTAATTTGATTATTTAATTTCAACTACATTATTTATAACTACATGTTTTCCTAACATGAATTTTATTTTACAATTGTTTGAATGCTCATTATCTATTGCATTTGGTTGTTGTCACTCAATGCATACACCTTATCTAGATGTTTCCTTATTGATATGGGTGCCTATAATAATATCACAGAGGTCTAAAATAAGATTTAATGCTGGAGTTTGTCCTCTATCTACTCAGCATGAAGAATGTCGTGGAGAGGTGGTCAAGTGTTCCCCATTGGAGATATTCTCTCAGGGTCATTGACTGCAATAAATAAAGGCACAAACATTGTAAATAGGATTGAATGCTCTCCCATTAGCAGAACAGAAAATTTACAAAGTATGGTGAAGACAGTGAGAGAGGAGGGATGTACCACATAGGCATTGATATTTGATACATTTTTAATTATTGTGAAGAATGGTCATTTGACGGTTTTATTGACGAGGGAGATATTGAGATTTATAATACATTTGTTGAGAAAGAACACAATGGAGGAAGCTCATCATGAGAAAGAATGCAAACTTAACGAAAGTGGATCATTAAACACTTATAAAAAGAGTTATGTAATCATCAAATAGGTTAGGGCAAAATTGGTTTGTATTCATGGAGAAAATAGGCATTCTTCCATTATGAATACATATAAATAAATGGTTACAATATGACTATGAAAAATTATTTTTTTGTTAATGTGAATGCATTTCCTTCGGCTGTATATGCAGTTGATTTTTGATAGTTAACGACAATTACAGATAAAATTTTACTTTTGCTGCTGTGAGTTCCTGAAAATTATAATTTTTAATTTAGTTGGATAAAAAATTTTGAATTTAGAATTGTATCTACTTCAATTCAATTAGTATGGTGTAATAGAACTTTGGAGAATTTCAGGTAAAACTCCTGATGCTACTCAGCAAGGACTGGTATCAAAGCTTTGTCAGAACAGGAGTTTCCTTCTGTGGTAGGATTGGTAATAATATCAATTATCGATGCAAACTTTTTCTTACTCTCATTTGATTAGTTGGATGACATCATGACCCACATCCACATAAAGTTTGGATGTTCAGGGTCATTAAATAGCTCAATATTGTAGGTCACATCTAGTTAAGCTCATGGAATACCCCCATTCCTCTCTATGATAAGGCACTTTTTATCATTCTATCCTCTGGCATTGTCTGATTAGAGGGGTGTTAATGACCTCAGCGGTTGGCACCCCATAATTAACCATAGGTACTGATTTAGAGACATATAATTCTGCATTTCACTGGAGCATTAAGATTGGGCAGTGTTGAAGGCACTTATCTATTTTATCTAAATATATAAAAATCTATTTTTATAATTCTGAATTTAAGGTGGTACATAATGTACTTCTGCACTCCCCTTCACATTGCAGCTAGTTTGAAATAATACTCTTTTATGTATATTAAAAGTGTTTAGAGTATTTTCTGGGCATCCTATTCTTATATAATTTTTGTAATTTTAAATTAGTGCACTACTTGCAATACTTAACCTGTTTAATTCACCAAAATTGAATAATGTTGAAGTATCCACATGACAGCTATGCTTATAGGGCATTAAAAATTTCTGTGTTAAATAATTGGTGACTGTTACCTACATTTCATATCACATTTACCTTATGGGCAATAAGTTTTCAATTATTTTAGTATGCATCTCTTAACAGTTTAAATAATGATTTGTTTTCATTGCACTTTATTATTAAAATGTGCACTTTTTGAATCCAAGGTTTTTATAATGGACTTCACTCATATGAAATCATTTTTTACTATTAGGTTAGTTTATATTAGTGGTTGTTGGTCATTTTGAAGTGGTACATTGAAATCTATAGAGAGATGGGAATAGATTTATTTATGCTTTTTAATGGTTGTTACCTTTTGGTGCATTTTCAAATTGAAGTTAGTGAGTTCTGGCGTTTTTCATTGCATTTAAAAAATAATGGGTGGTTTGAATAACTGGGGTAAGCAAGCTTACATTAGAAAATTTAGACTTGGCAAGGCACTTGAATAAATGTACTCAAATTCTATTCAGTCCCAGAATACAATTTTACATTTTATTTTGAAATCAACTGTGCCTATGTAAATCAAGGAGTGATTCATGAATAGTATGATTTTAACCCATACATTGTTTTTTAGTTTTTACAATATTTTTATTAATGTACTGTTTTTAAGAATAATTTATTGTTGAAAGTCCATATTTATGCTCTTCTTTCTTCATAATTTGCAGGGAATGAACTTAGGAAGCATGACCTTGGACCCTCATTAGGAATGAAGAAGTCATCCAGTTTAGAATCCTTGCAAACCATGGTTCAAGAAGTATGATAATTTTGATAATAACATGGATTCTGATAATTTGTGTTACAATTTAGTTTATGCAAAATTTCTTTTGTTTTTAAATTTTATTAGGGACTTGTGTGTACAGTATTAAATGTTGTATTCATACTCTCCATAAATATCATAAAAATATACAAAAGAGTTAAATGAAAATATGTGATGTCAAATCATTTCCCATCATTGAGAAATTGAAATGCATAATAATACCCTCAAAAAGTGTTCATAGGTTGCTTGCAAAAGTGCATTATTTGATCCTTGGTAATTTACTTTTTTATAGATCCAAATGCAGGAGGATCCTGAAAATCCTTATAACTACCATCACCATGGAGTTGGAACTATTAGTGCTGGAGGTAGTGGATCATCTCGGGTAGTTGTGAGGGGAAGAGGATGTAATGAAAGTTTCAGGGCTGCTGTTGATCGGAGTTATGAGGCTCCATTAGGCCTTGCTGAGTTTCGTAGCCGAATGGAGACATGTACGTGATAACATTAGTGCATGTCTAGATTTCGAAAATTAGTTCTTCCCCATCAAAACTCTTCAGTAATTGATTCCACTTTACCAATCAATGTGTTTGAATGTTCTTTTGCATAACAATGCCTATGTCCACATTATATTTTCTTTTTTCTCATACTTTAGAAGTATGGTAAATTTAACCCAAAACTCCATTTCAAGTGTAATAGTAAATTACCATGAATAAATATATAAAAGGAATTCTATGCACACTTTGGTAAAATTTGTCTGAAAAGTCAAGAAAATTACTTTGACTCCCAACCACTTGTCTTAATAAGGAGATTATACTCTTTTTTGAGATATATTTCATTTTCTCTTATGTAATTGAAATTTGTAGCCTATTTGTAATTACGGTACTAGTAAATGTTTCTTCAACTGTAATTAGAAAACTAATATTTCCCTGTTTCCTCTTCTCTTTTTCTAACCCATTCCTTACCCCTCCTGATATTGCATTTGAAAAAATGGTGAAATGATATAATGCTTTGAAACTTGTTCACATAAATTTTTCTCTACATTGGCAAAAAACCTTAATGCATTTCATTTGCAAATGATGGATGGCAATGCATATGAATGGTTTTTGTTTTTCCTATTTCACCAAATTGCATGTTTCTTGTTTTAAATGTAAATTAATGATGTTGATTTCTCTAATTTGTTTTACACTGTACCTTTATATTTTCATGATCACTCATTGCTTGGCCCAAAATGTATAACCATGACAAAAAATATTATTTTTTTACCGTTGCTATTGGCATGCATCGTGATGACCTAAAAATAATTGGTAAAAAATTGAAATTGTGCAATGAAAATATCTTATGGTTTACATGACATTATTTTATGCATGGAAAAAAAATTCATTTTTATCAAATTTCCTATGAACCTATGGATCATAATAAATTCATGCATTTTTATTGTGTTAATTGTGATTATTTTTTAAAATTTGCACCATTGCTGATGATAAAAATTTTGTATGGCTCACTTTTGCCACCCACTGTCCACTTGCACAACAATTTGCTATCTATCAACAAAATGCCATCTCACAACTTCTCTCTACTTCCTCACAATTCTGTCCCACTGTCTTTGTTTGCTTAAAAATAAATAAAATTTCACACCCATTGCCTCATAAAAACCCCAACCTGGACCCAATTTTGCCCTCTGTGTGAATGCCTGACAGGTATTGACTTTAGCATCCTGCGCTTCTTGTTTCGACCAGTGGCTGAGGAAGACAATGATGGTGGTGGCACATTAGGGATGAACAGGGTGGGCTCAGACAGAGGAGGCATGACGGGCCATCGTGCAGATGGGGGCAATGTTCCTGGTGGGCCATATCTTACTCGTGGTGGCACTAGACAATCTTCATTGGGTGCCGAAGGCATCTCCAAAAAAGGCATCGGAGGGAAGCATTCCAAAAAGACATCCTCATCTGTAGGCAGTGGTGGACTTCTCAAAGGAATTGGATCAATGTTTAGGTATGCAAATATCTAAAACTTTTCATTTACTGGTGAATTTTAATTTGTATTTTCATTTTAATTAAGTCAATTTAATATTTATGTAGCTGGTATGAAAAAAACACAGTTATCAACCTAAAAAATTTGAAGGTGAGGATAGAGCTCACTCGATACTAAGTCCAACAACATGTGACATTTATGCATTAAGGTAGGTGAACCAGTTCCTTTCCTTATGGTTTACAAGAAAGTTCTGGTACCCAACAAATCATACAGCTTGGGTAAAGCTTAGTGTGCATAGAGACATCCCTGGGGTTTAAACTTGGTCCCTCTGGTTAGTATTCTAATAATCCAATCCCTGAACTACTATGTCCCCATAACTGGCATTTTTTTTATTAGGTAATCTACCGCTTAAGGTAAGTTTTTGGATGGACACAACTATCAAATAAATATTTTGTAACTCAAACACAACCCAATCCAGCAACCTACTCTACATCAGGTCTCTCTTCATCTCTGTGCACTTCTTTCCTCCCTTCATCCCATCCAACATCCCTATCCTGTTCCTACCCTTTCCTCGTTTGCCTAACATTCTCCCCTCTATTACCTTCTTCAACATTCCACTACCACTCAATACGCCTTTCATCCATTTTTCCTGCCTCCATAGGACATCTCCCAACAAACCCCTCTTCTCACTCATTGATAACTGGCATATATGATATTAATTGTGCTGTTACTTGATCGCCAGAATGCTGGAATTGGAGTAATAGCCTCATAATCCTTCGCCTAAAGCAATGCTTTGTCAGGCATTGTTTCTCGCTTTGCTCTACCTGAATAGCTCAAAATAATTTTGTGCTGTGTGCTTTGAAAGTTACCAAAGCACATTGAGAGAACTGGCACTCTTATCATTAACAAATTATTGCGACTATGAAGTATTATTAAAAAAAATAATGCAACCCTAATTGGCTATAGTGGAAGAAAGTTAGTGAGCATTATATTTTTTTCAGTTTTAATCTAGCAATGTATTTTTATTTGTGATGTTTCATCAGCATAGATTTTTTTATTTAAAGAGACATAAACTCCTTTAAAATTAGTTTGTTCAGTTAGCTCTTAGCGTGCCTAACTGTTGAATTTTTGAGTTTTATTCATAGTAATAAAATATTATTTTTTAACTCCCAAAAGTGCAATCCTCCAAAATTATTTCTGTTTGTCTCTTTCACTGATCAAGGTTTGGTAAACATAGGAAAACTGTTGAAGTTCCTCCTCAGATTGGTACTGGCAAGGAAGAGCGTGAAGTTGAAGGAGGGAACAGTGTGGGTGGGTCAGGTAATATGGGCCTGGGGAGGAGTGAGAGCATGGAGAATGCCATTGATGTGCCTGGTGGGCCAGGGATGAGGGGTAATGGAGGAGGCCCTCCCAGGGATGTGTCGACTATGACGAATGAAAGGCCACCAGACAACAGAGACAGGGAGCGGGAGCAGGCAAGGCTGGATGCACAGGAAGAGCAGCAAAGGATACAGGAGCAGTATAGGAGGCTTATGCAGAGGCAGAGGTTGGAACAGCAGGTGTGTGTTTTACTACGATAAATTATTACGTCTGCTCACTTTGGGTTGGATCATTTCAGGATTATTATAAGGTAATATACCAGTCAAGGTAGGTTTTTGGATGGATGCAACTCCCAAAGAAATATTTTGTGACTTATAACAAAACACAATCCAGCAAGGATATCTAGAGTGAAATTCTAAGCTTTGACATCATATTCTTGTGGCTCAAAAAAACTTCAGCTGGCTATTTGATCATGACTATTTTTACATCCACTTAAGTAAATGAGCCTAAAAAAATTGGAGTATTTTTTTACTTACTCATTGATTTCCTTATCTTTGAATGCAGTTTCCTAGTTTTTAATTGCAATAAATAGGGGCATATATTCTTTTAAATTTAAAAGTGAGCCACAATAGCAATAAAAAAATCACTTTTTAGGAGAAAAATAATGTTGTATGCTGAAGAACCAATGTTTAATCAATGGTTAAACTCATGATATTTATGGCTTTTTTATGAATTTAATTGTAAACTTTTTTGGGGTTAACTTCATCAAGACCACATCACTTTTCTCCAGGATTAACTAGTCTTCAGATTATTTAGCAGATTCCCCTCCCCTACTCCTTAAAGGTTGTTAAACAATATTATCCTTTAGTTATAATAAATTTAAATATTTTGTGTAAATGGTATTCTTTAAATACAAAGTGTGTATTCACATTTAAATACAAAAATGCCATTGTGCTCTTTGTATGCTCAGCTCAGTGTGGCATGAATCTTGCTTAAAGAAAATCCTCAATATTATTGTCCCAGGGGTTCATCCAAGTGTAAATCAAATAATACCATCTTAATCAATTATGGGATTTTTATATTTTTGGTAAAATCAGCAGAACAATGACATGGATGCTAGCTGTCTTAATGGAAATGACCAACCAGAACCTTACCACCACATGCAGCATCACCAAGTACCACAGCATCCAGGGAATCAAGTAATGATGGCCTGTGGTGAAAGAGAGGTTGGGATGGAAGGTGGTAATTCAAGAGCCGAGAGGATCCAACAGTTGCGTGCCCAGCACCAGAGGCGGCATGCAGAGCGAAGAGGGCAATACCCAATGGATGACAGAGAAGAGAGATATGAAGAAGCAATTCGTCAAGTGAGCTTAATGTTACTTCAGTTCAATGTGTGTGTTTACTGGAGCAAAGCTTTCTGGTTTTTATTCTGGTAATTTGAAAAAGTAGTGTACTATTCTCATTTTGAGAATTCTGGATTAATGAATACTACTGAACTTAAAAGTTAGAACATCTAGGGTGCATCAATAAAGTTTTTAGTCCAATTATACTGTTATAATTTGACACATTATTGGGGGGAAATCTCTGGTGGAGAATTTGGAAATTTTTCAATTGAAAAACATCAATAATATTTCATCCATAAAAATAAATATTTCATCATTAACCTTTTGCACTCGCATGTCAAGTGTGACTCAACACGGTTAGTAACGGCAGCAGCTTGTACGTCGAGCCACACTCGACACGGAATTTCACCACGAGAGGAATTGGGATTTTTGTCTATTTTTCCAAAAACTTTACTTGTATTCATCTGCATGAAAGGACAAGTAAAGTAAAGCTTAATTAGTAGCATAGTTTTATAAATGAATAGTATCGATCCATGTCGTTGTCGACATGAATGCCATCTCCAAAGGATGCCACCACCTATGCAGATGTTTGTTGTTATCTATTTACTGTGTTGCGAGTTCTTTTTCATTTGCATTGTTTGCCATTCATTACTTGGAAGTCAGCTAAATGTAAAGAAATGCCTTTGAGAGATGATCTGTTTCTGAAAAAAAGATCGCCAGAATGTGAAGTTACCTCAGTCAGGTGTTCTGTAGTACATTGCTTTCTAGTTTGGATACTTTCGTTTCCTTTTCTCCCTAGTTTCAGCTGTCTCATCAAACATTAGGGTTTTTTTCTATCTATTGCATAATCAGGAATCTTGAGTAGGAGGGTGTGAATTCATATATATAGTACAAAGAATGCCAACAAAGAAAAAATGAAAAACTGATCTTGCATGTGAAATTTATTGCGAAACTAGTACACTATCTCGTTGGAGAATTCTGAGATGTGTCACAAACTGCCAGTGTTAGATTACGAGGGTTAAAGAGCATCCTTAAGATGGGAAATTCCATATAATCACACCTCACACTAACAAAAATCATAAAGATTTTGCGGTTTGCTATAACCAAAAAATCAAAGGTTGAAGAAGAGAGACGATATATATCAGTGAGACATGTGAAGGTAACCCAGGCCTTCATGTTGGTGAATGCTTCCAAAATTATCATACAATGAAAAATTATAGTTTAAATTATGGTTTATCAATAAATTTATCAATAATTATGTAAAAAGATCCAATTAAGTTAGTTTGTATGAAAAGGAACTCCAGTTTTCAATTCTAGTGCCATGCTTAGTAAATTTGGGGTACTTAAAAAATTTCATCCCGAGTAGACTAAGGAAATCGAGGAAAAAGGAACCCGAGTGCAAAGGGTTAAAAAAAGCTGATATGAAAAATTGATTTTTGATAAATATGGATATAATGTCACCTGACTAGATATCTTGTCAGGTGATACAATTTGAAAAAGTCTCAGGGTTACCTACCAATAAGTTTCTTCATTTTTCAAATTATACTAACATTTGCAGAATAACTGTGCAAATTATCCATTGTATACACATATATGCAGGGTATAAATAATGGCCATTAGTGGTGGTGTTGTAGGGAAGAAAGGAGACACTGGGTAGGTTGATTGAAATATTGAGGAACCATGCAAGAAATACAAGCATGGCAATACTACCTTGATCAAAAAGTTCCCGGAATAACCACCGTGTGGCGCTCCCATCGTTCCGATTTGAGTTCTGTTTTTTTTGTTAAATTGGTACATCTGTTGTTGATATTCCCTTTAAATCTTAGTGTCATAACTTGACATTTGCAAAAGTTACGTAGCCAAGAGTACATCTATCTCTGTGTGTGTTGGCGATTTTTTACAATTGCAGAAATGGATTTAAATTTGTAACAACGAACTTGTATTAAATTTTGCGTAAAAAACGGATTAAGTGGCGCACGGACGTTGGAAATGTTGGAAAAGTGTTTCGGCAACGATTCTCTAAAAAAACGGTCGTTTACCAGTGGCACGAGCGGTTCAGAAGTGGTCGTGAGTCAATCAAAGATGATGAACGCAGTGGCAGACCATCGACATCGAAAGTCGGTGAAAAAATTGATAAAGTAAAAGAAATGTTGATCAATAACCGCAAATTAACCATCAGAGAAATAGCGGAGGACTTGAACATTGCCTATGGATCCGCCCAAGACATTGTGGTTAATGATTTGGGTTTCCGTCGTGTAGCAGCAAAGTTGGTGCCAAAAGACCTCAATTTCATGCAAAAAAGAGACCGTGTTGACGTCGCAAAAGACATGATTTGCGAGGCTGAATCCGATCCCACATTCATCAAAAGGATCATTACTGGAGACGAGATGTGGGTTTATGAGTACGACACGCAATCCAGACATCAGGCAAGTGAATGGCGTTCACCAAATGAGCCGAGACCAAAAAAACCACGTCGTTTTCAGTCAAAAAAGAAGGCAATGCTGACGGTTTTCATGGATTACAACGGTGTAGTGCATCATGAATTTTTGCCAGAAGGCCAGACAGTAAACAAAGAGTATTATTTGGGTGTTATGAGACGTTTGCGTGAAGCAATTCGCCAAAAGAGACCAGAAATGTGGGCAGAAAACTCGTGGATTTTGCACCATGATAACGCACCGTCGCACAGTGCTATCATTATTCATAATTTTTTGACGAAAAATGCAACAAATACCATCCAACAGCCACCGAATTCACCTGATTTGGCTCCCTGTGACTTCTTTCTGTTCAATCGAGTTAAAAAACCATTACGGGGAACGCGTTTTAGCAGCCGAGAGGAAGTAATGGAAAAATCGCAGGAAGCACTGATGGACATACCGAAAACCGAATATAAAAAATGTTTCGAGGATTGGATCAAGCGCTGGCATAAGTGTGTTGCAGTCGATGGGGATTACTTTGAAGGGGACAATATAGATTTAGATGAATAAACTTGTATTTTTAATTTTCTGAATAAATTCCAGGAACTTTTTGATCAAGGTAGTATGTGTTAAATTAAACTTTGAGATTATGCATTCTGTACCACTGGTGTTGAGTCTCAAGATGTTCATTCACAAGAGGAATTTTTCATTCTCACTCCTAGCTACCCATAAAACTGAGTGTTTGATCTGTGAAGTCTGTGATTGGACTGAGATTTCCTGATGTACATTTTTTTAAGTTTCAGCCTCTGCCATACCCTTTCTCCATTGGTGTTCCCATTCCAATTTAGAAAATGAAAGCTTGGAGACATTTATGTGACTAATACTTGCAGTATTGCAAGCACTGTGCTCCTTTTAAAACTTGCTAGACTGTCTGATCTTGTGCTATAGTGACACATTTGATATGAGGTGATGTGAAAACATTGCTGCATGGTGGTTAAATGAAAATAAGGCTGCTCGTAGTGAGAATTCAATGGAGCTGTTCTTATTTTGCAGAGTTTGGACCACCATGCAGATGCAGCTGGCTTTGCTGCTCATGACAGGCTTCGAAGCAGGCTCCCACAGCCGCAAGTGATGCTTGGCAGGGAAGGTGGCTCAAGTTATGATGGTGGTCACTATGGAGGAGGGCGTGTGAGTGGTGGCAATGTGGTGCGAGTGGTTGATGGCAGCAGTAGGGTCCGTGGCAGTGAAGCAGTGTGCGACGGGAGGGATGAAGGTGGGAGCAGGCCAGGAAGTCGACTCGGAACTCCTTCTGACCCCGCACAATTTTCCCACTATGTAAATTATGAGGAAATTCAGCAGCATTTGAGGTGAGTAGGTCAGATGTATTGGCCCCCCTGCAGAAAACAAAATCTGCTAACGTATCAGGGGTCTGATTATTGAAAGTGAAAATAAGTTTGCAAGTCACCTGAAACCTATTGCAAACACAGCTTTTTGATACTTGATTTATTCAAACAGCAAGACTTTTCAATGACTTGTGCTAATGTGAAATGGGCCCTAGGTCGTTCAATTGAGGAATTCATTCTGCTGTTACGTGATTTTGAAAATCAACTGTGATAATGTAGGAAGGTGGTGTCAAATAAATATTCATTCATTTGGCACTATTTGTTATCACGTAACATTTTATATAGAATGATTTGGCATTATTAAGAAATTTATGTGCCAAAATGCATTCTCATTAAGTGGCAGTTCTTCAAGGAAGGCACGTGGCAGAACTCGGCGTTAAGTGGGGAAATTTATGAGTGAAAAATTATTATTTTGATGTTACTTAATTTGAAATTGTGTTATTCAAAGTTGAGAGCAGTCTCTAAGAAAGTGTACTTATTAGTATGGATAAATTATACAACCTCTGCAATGAAATTTGAAGCCATTATTTAGTCTCATAGGTTGAAAACATACTTTATTTTGAAGTCATTCCTATCATTCAATTTTTAGTATTGTTTCATTGAAAATAGATTTGTGTTTGGTCCTCATTCATTATAAAGGAAAATTCTTTATAAAATAAATAAATTGGCTGAAATTCCCTGAAAGAAATAAATTTGTTTGCATATTCAGCAATCCTGGCAGCAGGGTAATGTCCTTGCCTGCCAACCCAGAGATCATGGGTTCAATCCTAGCCTAGGTGGGCTTTCCTCCAATTAGGGCTTTGGTATTTGTAATTTTCTTAATGTAATATGTAGAGGTTAGGTGTAAGAAGGGACTATAAAGTCTTAATCTTGCTCTAATGAAGTTGTTAGGTAGATGAATAAAATAAATAAATAGAGTGAAATGATATCAGATGTGATATAAATGAATGCAGATTGCATCTTAACTTGAATTACTAAACCTAGTGTATGTTAATACATATAAAAGGAATGTTACTAATGCTCAGCAGCTTGTTTTCCAAAGAAATTAATAGAAAGATGTCTTATCTAATGCTTTGAGTAAGTATGAGCTCTACCTCTTGTTATTAATAACAGAAAAATATGAAATATGTTGTGTGAAAAATGATGGGTGGTTCGAAAGTGATTGCAAAAAATATTGTTGAAAGAGAACACTCACTTATTCATGATAATTTGACTTCCACTAATGACTCCTAGCATAAGATATCATGTAACTAGAAGTATGTCATCCTATTTTTCTCATATTAGAGTACCTATAAGATTGTTATATTATATAATATTATGCCTATAAGACTTGCTTTCAAAGATGGAATAATGCATCTGGATTAAGGGATAGTTCTAGGAAACAATGGAGCATCAACCCTACTCAAATGTGAGCCCTTCTGCCTTTGACTTGCTGTACCTCACTATCAGATACGAAATATTACCAGAAATGACTTGCTACCGAAAAAAGATTGAACCTCTCTGAGAACAATGGTTTTGTAGGTTGTGATGGCTAAATTCATGTTAATATTTGGATCATAATTTGCGTACAAATATCAACAACAGCCGGATAGCTGAGCGGTCTTGCTACTCACACAGGTTTGGGTGGTTTCAGTCAAGGCATGGAAAGTTATAATAATTTTATATAAGGTGCCAGATGCACCTGTTAAAACCTCTTAAAAATTTAATATATAACATATTCTAGGCTGCCTAATTAAGGCTGGAATGATTCTTCAAAAATAACATTTTTCCGAAAAAATGTTAGAAATTTTTAGCCATTTGACAGGGGAGGGTAGAACTTGCCAAGTACCCAATGGCAAGTGAAATTCACACATAAGGGTAGGGGGCAGTTCCTTTCCCTGGACCACCTATGGTTTCCCAGGAATATTTGGAAAGTGAAAAAAAAGTGAAGCTTAGATGAGGCTGAGGATTCCCAGAGAGCAATCAAAACTTGAGGCTTCCGTAATCAGTAATCCAGCACTCTTCCCACTGGATAGACACACCCTGTGGGTGCAGGTCATGGCTTTAAATTGCACTGTAGATGAATTTTAGTGTATCTGAACTAAAAAGCATGCAAAGTCATATGCTTTTTAACCCTTTGCACTTGGGTGTTTTTTTTCTCGATTGCCCTAGTCTACTCAGGATTTAATTATTTAAATACCCCAAATTTACTAAGAGTGGCACTAGAATGAAAAACTGGAGTTTCTTTTTATACAAACTTATTTATTTGGATTTTTTTACATAATTATTGATAAATTTATTGATAAACTGCAATTTAAACAATAATTTTTCATGGTATGATATTTTTGGAAGCATTCACCAACATGAAGACCTGGTTTAGATTCACATATCTCACAGATATATATCGTCTCTCTTCTTCAACCTTAGATTTTTCGGTTAGAGCAAATCTTTATGATTTTTGTTAGGGTGAGGTGTGATTATATGGAATTTCCCATCTAAACGTTGCTCTTTAACCCTGGTAATCTAACCCTGGAAGTTTGTGACACATCTCAGAATTCTCCAACGAGATCGTGTACTAGTTTCGTAATAAATTTCACATGCGAGATCGGTTTTTCATTTTTTATTTGTTGGCATTCTTTGTACAAAATATATGAATTTACAACACTGACCTCAAACCCCCAGAAAAACAATTTACGCCACCATTTTAGAGTCCTCCTCATGAAACAGTATGTGCTTTTGTAATGATCAGCTATATCAACTCCCCCCATAAACTTTGTATAGTTTGTCACAACCTTGGGATTGAAAACTATTTCATTCCCACAACCACAAACTCTCCTTTCCACGGACTCAGTCTCTGCAGTGTCCCATGTACTGAGCTTTGTGGCTATCTTCTTGTCTTTCCATGCAAGGAGCATTACATTTTCATCCCTGTAAGCCACTATCTCTCCTTTGTTTAGCTTGGATGTTTTATCACAGGCAGATTATCTTTCCTAGTATGCCCAATATTGTCTCTCTCAAGTGTGTCCTTTCCTTTAGCATTTCCTTTGCAAGAGTGATACCAGTGTAATACCTGTCAGCGAAGAAATGACAGCCTTGAGAACCAGATACTGAGTTTTTCAATCTTTCATGCAGTGCTAAAACTATTCTGCTGGTAAAAGGGAGATCAGGTATCACCAATGTTTCAGTTGTTATTCCTCCATAATAGGGGACAAATGAACGTACAGAAACACATTTGGAATCTGAGAGGACATATAGACGAATACCCCATTTTGTTGGCTTTTTTGGATTATACGTGATGAAGTGTATCCCTTGAAACCAACAACAGCCTCATCAAGAGAAATCTCCCTTCCAGGGGAGAATCTCTCCCTAAATTTTATTTCAAGGTATGACAAGAAGCAGTTTACCTTCTTGGTTCTTGTTCTCAAATCTTTACTTGACTTTTGATCATTTTGCAAGCAAGTAACATCCAAAATATTTTCAAGAACCTTTCTCTTTTGAAAGCAGCTCCAAAAAATGGTATATGAGGCTCAAAAGCCATGGATCAATAACTCTATAAGTTAGGGTGATTCAATGCACCCATATTTAGTATTACGCCAAGAAAAGCCTTCCTTTCCTCAATCGTCACATCTTTCCAATTATTTCAAGTGGATCGCCATGATAGTTCTTTCTGGCTAATTTTATGCCTTGCATACTTGCTTTTTTCTTCCGTTATATTTTGTATCAATGTGTCTGTAAAAAACAACTGAAAAAACTCTATTGGTGTGGCACATCCAGAAGGAACTTAAGGTCCAACCCATAGCTGACCAGTGGAGAAGGGGATTTTGCTAGGCTCGTGGACATTCACAGATACAGCTCGAAAGCATTCCACTTTTCTTTTTCTGGTTTTCCACTATAAACACTACTTTCACTGGGCCTTATGCCCGAATGCACAATGCTATCACCTATATCTTCATCACTATCTCAGGAATAAACAATTGTGCGTCTTCATTTTGTCGGTATGAATTCAACATCATTGTCACTGTCAGTACATTCACCCTGATCTTTGGGTGAAGCAAGGGATGTTTTCCTTTCCATAGTTCCACTTGGACCAGCGACTGGTTCATCATCTTCATATGCATTCTCAGATAACTCACTTTCGTGACTATTATATTTGTCAATAAATTCATCAGTTTTGATGTAAAATTCATCGCCGCTGCTTTCTAATTCTTTGGAATACTTATTCATTGTAAGGAGGTGAAATTCGTTCAGAATGAGCGAATACTAGCTGGCAAACCATTCGTCCAACAAAACGGAAAGCATCTGTTGTAAGAGAACCCTGTGTCATCAGGGAAAACATCTGCGTTATGCTTCTAGAAACATAGCAAACCTCAGGGACTAAAAAAAAGGAAGATTCTTTACCATGGGAGGCTCAAAAAAGCACGACAAAGAAAAAGTGCTAGGGTTCCAGTTACTATGAATCAATGACTCTCCTCAAACAACGATGATGCAACTTCAAAAAAGTATGACTCAAGGAAAAGGGCTAAGGTTCGTGTTTTACTATGAATATAATAGACTCATGTCTTGGACCCTCCTCCTCAAGATTCCTGACTATGCAATAGATAGGAAAAGAGCAGGCAGAATGTTTGATCAGACAGCTGACACTAGGAAGAAAAGGAAATGAAAGAGTCCAAATTAGAAAGCAATGAACTATGGAACAGCTGACTGAGCTAACTTTACATTCTGGCAATCTTTTTTTCAGACACAGATCATATCTCAGAGGCATTTCTTTACATTTAGCCGACTTCCAAGTAATGAATGGCAAACAATGCAAATGAAAAAGAACTCACAACACAGTAAATAGATAAAACAAACATCTACATAGGTGGTGGCATCCTTTGGAGATGGCATTTATGTTGGGTCAATACTATTCATTTATAAAACAGGCCATGCTAATAATTAAGTTTTACTTTACTTGTCCTTTCATGCAGATGATTACAAGTAAAGTTTTTGGAAAAATAGACAAAAATCCCAATTCCTCTCGTGGTGAAATTCCGTGTCGAGTGTGACTCGATGTACAAGCTGCTGGTGTTGCTAACCATGTCGAGTCACACTCGACATCCGAGTGCAAAAGGTTAATAGGGATGAAATTTTTTTAGTTTCAAATTACATGATATTTTGAATTTTGAGCTTGTAGCAGTAATTTACTTAATGTGATGAATTATAGTTACAATTAAGTGAACAATAGTGTATAATAGGTAATTTATTATGAGACTTGTATTCTTATTGGCACTGATTGTTTTCAAATTTAGGTATGAGATAAGGATAAGATGTTGATACCGTGGGAAATTAGATTATAATTTGTGGAATGTTTGCATGTTAATTTTTAGAAGTTATCCGGTAATCTTAAGAGTAAAATAAGTTAATTTAGTGGATTTAGGCATGCTTTTCCTCTGCATATTTGTCTTAGAAGTCTGTGGTTCCCTTTCCTGCATGGTGCATGAAATGTGTGAGGAGGAAGTAAATGATTTATGTTTTGTTCATCTCTTGCAAATTTATTCATATCTACTGTATTTCCCAGCTATAATTTGCATCATAAATGTCATTAAGAAGGCTATTTTCAGGATATCTAATTGCATGTATTTTTGTAATCTGTAGTTCATTAATAAAAGGCATATCTATTTTTAGGAGATTTTTGCTTAATAATTGTGTTTTTTATGTAATGGGAATGGTACAGTGACCTGTGTGTTATGTAATGTGTTGCACTTCCATTCAATGCTAGTTTCATCAAATTGGGTTGGAATGTAAGAAAAATTTCATTTTTTAAAATTTTGGATTTTGTGGGAGGTGCGCAGGGCTTCTACCAAGTGACTTTTTGAGAATCTACTATGTAATATTATGTATTACATTCATTAAATAGCCATTACTGGATTGGATTGTCTGTAGTGAAATGTTTTAATCTGATAACACAGGCCAACAGTGGTTTTGGTGCCGGAGCTTTTAATGTTGATTTAAAGAACAATTGGGGTGCTGAATCCAATTATGACACTAGGTTTTTCCTATCAGCTATAGTTTTCAAGATATAGATATGTTGTTACTTACGTAAAAAAATCTTCTACATGATGATATGGGAATATTATATTAATAATAAAACCCACTAAATATAAAGACTTGATTTATTTCTAGGGCTGTTAAATCACCCACAAACACAACAGAATTTTACAATACAATTGAACACAAATACTAACATTTTTTACTGTAATAAAACACATTGAAAAGAAAAAAATACATAAAAACATCACTCAACACATCGGAAGCTTCTTTTGAGCGATTTTCTTGAGTGCACTTTGTTCAAACAGTCTCGTTTTAAGCACCAGCAGTAATCTGCCATCATATGGTTATCCCATCTTCCTTGGTAGCGAGCTTCCATTGTTTTTATATCCTGTTGAAATCTTTCACCTTGTTCTTCACTTGTGTATCCTAAATTTCCAAGAAAATTGTATAAGTGGCTGTGTAGGTAGTGAACTTTTGTGCTCATGTGCTCATCCAAGTGATTTGAAGTTACTGAGCATAATGTTTACCAGCTCAATATAATTTTCACTTTTGTGATTTCCTAGAAAATTTTTTATGACCTCAACAAATGACATCCAACTAATTTTTTCAATCTCATTCATTGACTTGACAAAAGTAGGATCCTTTGTAAGTTCTCCCTCAAAAATACCAGTTTTAAGTTTTTCAATACTTATATGGGGCATCTTTAGTCTTAAGTAGCCGAAGCATGGTCCATCCTTGTCAAGAGCCTTTACAAATTGCTTCATTAGGCCTAGTTTAATATGTAGAGGTGGTAAGATGATTTTCTCTCTTTCAACTAAAGATTCAGCAATGATGTTTTCTTTCCCAACAACCAAGTTTTCTCTCTTAGGCCACTCCTTCTTAATCGAGTGGTTTTGTCTGTCCCTGCTATCCCAGAGGCACAGAAACAAGGATATTTTGTGTTGCCACTTTGCTGCCCAAGAAGAAAGTTCACCATTTTTAAATCTACACAAATCACCCAGCGATGTTCCTGGTATTTTATCTTCTGTTAGACCAATGCTATTGTATCGTATTCTTCTTTCATTTTAGTTGAATGAGCGATTGGTATTGTGCCAAACCTGTTACCATTGTGAAGAAGTACACATTTTAAACTACGCTTGGAGCTATCAATAAACAAACGCCAATCACTAGCATCATATTGTGATAGTAGTCCCATTTTTTCCGAAAGACCCTTAACGTCTAAACAAAATGTAAGATTGTCTTCTTGAGTAAAGAAGGGTAGCATATCCTTTTCCCTTGTGCGATTAAAAACTTATTTTTGTACCGGGTTGCAGTAAATTCTTTTCATGCAGTCTTGATGCTAGTAGTTCGGATGCTTCCTTCGATAAATTCAGTTCTCTAGCAAGACCGCTTAGTTCATCTTGATTAAATAGTTGAGGAATTGTTGATACCCCCTCGTAGTCACTGCCACTATCGTCAATAGAATGAGAAATGTTTTCAAATAACTCAAATTCTTCCTTAGATATATCTGGTAACGTCTGAAAAATTGTGATCGGTATTTCTTCTGAATGGGGTACCAGGCGTCTAGCTGAAGGCAAATCTGGATATGTCCACTTGTGGCGATTTTTTCGATTAATTCCCGAAACATTTACTATGCAAAAATAACAGTCGTCAATATGGTTCACAGGTTCTCTCCACACCATTGGCACGCCAAATTTCAGACCTTTGCCTTTGTCCTGTTGTCCATTGCCGCAGATGTTCAGTACATGTTTTACACACAAAATGCGGTGCCCATGTTTTATCTTGGTCACCAAGCTTAACACCAAAATATCCCAAGTATGCACGTTTCACAAAGTCTGTAATATTTTTCCTATTTTCTTTTACCATATATTCCCATGTATACTTATAGATTTATTTAACTTTGTAAATTATTTTCCGGAATATATCAAATATTAAAACAACTAATCGTAAGATGTGCCAGATCTAAAAAAGTAGAGCTGTTAAATAAATATGGATTTCATATTTGGATTCAGATCTACAAATATAGTTAAAATCAACACAAAGATTCCCGGCACCAAAAAAAAATTTTTTTTTGTAGGCCTGTGTAATATTTTCAATTTTTCTTGATGAGGCCAAAAATGCAATAAAAATATGCATATAGTGATTGTGTATGCTCTTGTTAATCTTTATATTGTGAAGGATGAGAGTTTAATGAAAAAATTGAGGGCATTAATGTTAAATATTAAAAAATTATCATTAAAGATTTTTACTCAGCGTACTCAGTCCTATAGAATTTAATGTTCAATGTTTGGAAAGTCAAAGCACCACAGTCTTGTCATAACTCAAGTTTATTCTAAATTAGAACATGAAATCTCAGCAAGAATGTGTGTATTCTGTATGTGCTGATCTCATTTCTGAGCTGAAGTTAAATCAGGAAGCATAATTTTTTTTCAGTCAGCATATTTCTTCAGATCTTGTTTTCCTTTCATCTGGTCACACAAGGTTTTACATAAAATGAATTATTAATATGTATTATTGCTATTGCCACTTGATTCTCTTTTGGAGAAACCCAGAACAGTAAGACATGCCATACAACATTACCAATTAGAGAGCAAATATATTAGAGAGATTGTACTGTACAATGTGAACAATTTACCAATAGAAAAGGGAAGTGATTCTTAAATAATAGCGAAAGTGGAAGCCATAAGCAATCTGGTTTTGGCTATTCTGCTTTGTAGTTTCATGAATATGTTTGGGGAATATATTATTATCCTAACAGATGTTGGACCAAATTGGTATTTAAGTCTACCCCATTTGATGGTACCATGTAGTAGAATTCTTTTAGACCTTTTAAATGTGGCCTTGGTCAAATTTTGCCAAATTAAATGTTCATATCTAGATTGCAAAGCGTTGGTCTTCTCTCTCTTTCTTTGAGTGAAGAATCTCTTTCTGTTAGGTTGTCGATTAATTTTTTGTAATTAACATAATAATTAGGAATGAGTATGTATTTGTGGATCTCTTGGTATTTGGTACAATTTTTATTACATTATTTTCGATGGAACTGTTACTCTTTACTAACACTTTGCATTAAAATATGAAGAAATGTCACTGGTTTGCATTAAGAGTATAAATATTTTTTTGTATCTTTGAAATAGCATACTTTCATATAAAATATATTGGAAGCTTAAATCACAACTCACTGAGGAGATTTTGGGAAGTTTGGCACTTCATGATCTGTAAAAAATCACTTGATGCATCTAGTTCTCATTATTACTTATGATGATTTAATAATCACAGAGTAGCTAATTATTATGACTTTTCAGGATATTATAACCATTTTACATCTTGGTTACAAATTTTTGAAAATTTTCTGAAGAAGGAGAGCAAATAGGTCCAATCAAATGGGTGTCCTTTTATTCCATTTGTCTTTTAATATTCATGATGCAAAAATATTTATTTGAAAACTAAATTTCTTCATGAAAGTTTTGCTTTTTAATTTTTTTGCCTACATTACAAAATTCTGTTGTAATGGAAATGAATAAATGAATGATGAGTTATGAAATGAATAAATGTACCATAATTTGAGCATCGATCATTCCTTGGAGGTATCTCCTTGGGCAGATATAATGGAGACATTATTTAATAAATGAACTAAACAACCTGATGTTTTAATAAGGTTCAAAAAAGAAACATTAACATGTTTCTGGGAAAAACTTCAAAATGCCATTTTGCCTATTAGCCATAACTTCTAAGAATTTAGCTAATGTATTACTTTATGCCAAATTTCCTTAATTATCGCCCTGGTACCTTCATATTAAAAAGCTTAAGAATCTTCAATTGATAGTTTTAATGAAAAAATTTTTCTTGTCTTAAATTTTCTCCTTCAATAATGCCCACAATCTTGTTTTGTGTAAATCTTTTTCTCATTTCCTAAGTAATTGAGATTTCAACTGAGAATCAACAAAGGTTTTTTCAAACCTGGTGTATTTTCAAATTCATGTGACATTTCTTCATTCATCTTACTCTTTTAAATTCTCCTTTTATATTTCTTGTTAAAGAGTTTATGTTGCACTAACTATCTTCTTCTTTTTCTTGCAACACAAGCAAACGCAAAGAACAGCTCACTGAGCAACAGATATTGCAAATGAGACTGCAGGTTCAACATCAGAGGTTAAAAGTTGAGGAAGAAAGGTATGGATTGAACACAGTTAGCAACATGTATTTCCTTTTATATTTCTTTTTGTCCTAAATGTATGGCCATGGACTAAATTTTCAAATGAAACTTGCTAATATTAGTTGTATGTGTGTATGTACTCTAGAAAGGGTATTATCACAGGGCAATATGTGAATGAAAATATTGGTAAGTTAGCTGTGTTTTTACATTTTCAACTAATGTTGATCGCAGCATTTGTTTTTGTGTGTAATACAGTTCAAGGTAAAATTATTGCTGCTACTTAAAAACATGTAGATTTGTTTGGAGATTTGGTGTGAAACAATTACATATGGTCTTCTTATTATATTAAGTGGGTGCCTTTATAGATAAGAGCTTCCTTTTTTGTTTTAGTCATTGGTTGTAGTGAATGCTTCTGGTCCTTGTGTTTGTACTATGCATGTGTACTTCATTGTTGATTGTTTATGAAATAATATATAATTTAAATTGTGGTGTGGGTTATTAGGAGGGGTTGCCTGGGCAGGTATGCTGAAAATGAAACTCCAGCTTTTGAAGAATATTTTGGTCACATCTGATCATGGGTTATGCTTTTATTTGAAGTAGAAAATGTGTTCCAGTAGTTAGTTTAAAGGATATGGTCACTATTTTTTCTTGAAATTTGGAATACAACCCAAGGGTTTTCTAGTTGTGGATTCAGAGTTGGCAGGCAGTTGCTCTTGCAGTCCAAAGTAATGAAAATAATATAATTCAGTGAAAAATTATTATTTTTGTAGATGACCTACAATAATAGAGGAACATATATGATGCATAGCATATGTTATATACAAGCATACATGATGCTCCAAAACAGTAATAGGAATTTCCCTGAATTAGTGACCCTTAACCCTACAATGAAAATGGCCAGCCTCTTATCCTGGACAAATCAAGTTAAAGACAAGAGTATCAAGACAAATCAATGTCCAGTATTCCTCAGGCAACTGATCTGGATCCACCTGTGAAAAGAGTGTGGTGACCATAGGAGGTGACTTAATAAAAGGACATCTTCCTAGAACTCTACAGTTGAAGTCTAGCTTGAAATATACTCCTCTTGGCCATAAGCATATTGGCGGAAATCAATCATTAGCAGATCATATTATTGTCGTGCATTAAACTATTTGTTTTGGTAGTCTTTGAGGCTAATTAGTTTTTAATGCATTCCTGTAGTCGACGTCAGCAGCACTACCACTCTCAACGGAGGGACAATCGTGACTCTCCCTTCCACCATGCTCGCCCTGTGTCCAACTTCTATGAATATGAGAGTGTCCTTCAAGGGGCTTCGGCAGGAGGTGGCCTGGGGCCACCTCACCTGCACCACCACAACCATGACCATCCTCACCACCAGCTGCCAGCAAGGCGACAGGTGGCCGATGAGAGCATAAGGCAAATAGGGGTGGCCTGGCAGCAGCCTCCCCTTGGCCATAGGGGGATTATCGAAGGTGGATCTGGATCTCTTCCCAAGAGGCTAGGTGGCGTGGCTGGCAGCGTTGGAAAGATAGGTGGTATGTATAAGAGTTATGTAATTATGGACCAATAATTTGGTCGCAGTACCTCTTGTAATTTCTTGTATCGTGCTGAAATTAATCTCATAACTTCCAACCAATACAGCTTCCAATCCATGATTGTAAAAAATTGTTTGTGTCTCAAGCTCAAAATCTGACTGCCAAGCCATTCATATATTTATGCTGCATCCAGATTGCAATTGCATCATTATCTATTCTATTTAATTCTCCATAGCTAGATTGGTTTAAACTTAAACTTAAAAAAATAAACTTTTAATTAGTCTCTTTGATGCTTTGAAGTCATCAAGGTTAGTCTAGTCTGGTGTAGGGAAATATAAGCAATCCAGAACAAAGATATTGTGTCTTAAGCCCTGAGGGAATTTCAATTCAGTCTGTATCAACTACAGCGGTCATTAGGTTAGCCAAATCCATGAGGTTGATGCCTGCCTCTGTAAGCATTCATCTACATCTACATCTACATAAGTACCCTGCGAGCCACCAAAAAGGTGTGTGGCAGGGGGTGTAGCACCATGAGGGAAGGGTAAGGGTTGGGGGGGTTGGGAGTTAGGTGAGGAAAGGTGGGGGGAACCTGTAGGAAAAAAAAATATATATACATATATATATATATGTATATATACACACATACATATACATACATACATACACACATGTATACACATCCTCGCGAAGTCCCTAACCTGTACGTTAATACTTATTGTAATGAACTAAGTCCTGGGGAATTTCGACTACGAGCATTCTGTTCCCTTATCGTTCTTGGAAAAAATGACATTTTAAACCTGTCAGTCTTGCAGTCTATCTCTCTAGTCTTATATTCGTGATCCCTTCGACCGTAATACGTTGGGGTTCGTATTATATCCTTGATGTCATCGGAAAAGGGCCCATCTTTAAATGTTTTTAATAAGTTTAATCTATATTGGAAACGCCGCTGTGTAAGAGAATCCCAACCTTAATTGTCTAACAAAGTGGATACGCTGCTGAGTTGGTCATAACAATGTTTGACAAATCTAGCCCCCCTCCGCTGAACTCGATCTAATTCCGAAACCAAATTTATGTTGTGAGGATCCCATATACTGGCAGCATACTCTAGGTGGGGCCTGACCAAGGCAAGGAAACATCGTTCTTTCACCTTTTCGTCGCATTTACCTAGCACTCTTTTCACAAATCCCAATTTTTTATTAGCACGACCGCATATTTCTCGTATGTGTTTTTCCCAGGACAGATCGTGAGTAATTGTTACACCCAAGTATTTAAAGGAATCTACCCTCGCGATTTTGGTTTGTTTCACTTTGTAACTATAAGGGAGGGAATTACTCTTTTCCCAAAAATGTATTACTACGCATTTTTTAAAATTCAATTCCAATTGCCATGTATCGCACCAATTTTGAATTGCATCTAGGTCGTTGGCTAACACGACTCTGTCTTCGTGACTTCGGATGTCCCCATAAATTACTGCATCATCGGCGAAAAGACGGAGCTTGCTATTAACTACGGTACTGAGGTCATTTATGTAAATAAGGAAAAGGAGGGGGCCTATGACACTTCCTTGTGGTACCCCCGACGTGACCTTGACAGTATCGGATGATACACCGTCCAGGACGACTGTTTGGACACGATCACTTAAAAATTGTTTAATCCAGTTAATAATACTTTCGTGTATTCCATAGGTTTCCAATTTCGCCAGTAATTTGCAATGAGGGACTTTATCGAAAGCTTTCTTAAAATCTAGGAATATCGCATCAACTGGAATATTACTTTCACCGGAGTTTAATACATCATGTACAAAAAGTGCGAGTTGAGTTTCGCAGGATCTACCCTTACGGAAGCCGTGTTGGTTATTAATTAATAAATCTTGGCTATCGAGGTGCCTCATCATGGAACTAACAATGATGTGTTCAAGAATCTTACAGGAAATGGAAGTCAGCGATATTGGCCTATAATTACTGGGGTCCTCCCTGTCTCCGTTTTTAAATATGGGTGTTACCGAAGCTACCTTCCAGCCGTTTGGCACGCTTTCTTCTGCTAATGATTTCTTAAATATTATATCTAGATATGGGGCAATTTCAGCCGACAGTTCTTTATACACACGTGCCGGTATCTCATCAGGTCCCGGAGATTTGTTGGGGTCTATGTTTTTAAGGAGTAATTCTATTCCGCGGGTGGAAATATTGATTGCTTCCATTGAATGCTGAAATATTTTCGGAAGGTTCTCGGGTGTATTTTGTGAGGATATGTTGAAAACACTCTGGAAAAATGAGTTTAATATGTTGGCTTTATCTAAACTACTCGTTACTTTATTCCCCTTTTTGATATTCAATGAGTTTACGGTGGACTTGTTTCCCTGCACTTCCCTGACGTAGGACCAAAACATCTTTGGGTTATCGTTCAAATGTTCGCCTAATTTTTTCCTTTTGAATTCCGCTAGCGCCTTCCGGAAGGCCTTCTTGGCAGTGGACCTAGATGCTTTGTAGTTCTGTATGGTTTCGTTGATTTTATCAGGGGAGGAATCTTTAACTGCATTTTTCATTCTGGCATGGCACACCCTTTGCCGCCTAAGAGATTTCCGTACTTCAGAGTTGTACCATCGGGGTTCCTTATTCTCTTTTATATATTTACTAGGTATGAACCTCTGTATTGCTGAACGTGTTATCCTAAGAAAATTATTCCAAGTATCCTCGACACTACTAGTTTTGCTTAATTCGTCAAATATAAAAAAAGAACTTTTTAATTCACATTTTAAGCCATCATAGTCCGCTTTATTGAACAAGTACACCTTTCTCTTAGGTTTGTTGACTTTATCTACACTTAGAGAAAATTTAGCGTTTACAGCCCTGTGATCACTGATTCCGTCAACAACTTCTATATTTAAGACCTTTTCGGGTATATTTGTGGCTAACAGATCAAGAATGTTCTTTCCCCTTGTTGGTGAAGTGACTAATTGATGTAGGGAATTCGAGGTGAACGCGAATAAGAGGGACTCGCATAGATCCTTGTCTTTACCTCCATTTATAAAATTGTACGAATCCCAATCTATTGTGGGAATATTAAAATCACTTCCGCTAATTAGGCTATGCTCACTGTTGTGGGATGTAAAGCGTTGTATCTGTTTTTCTAGGTCTGGTATTGAGTTAATGCTAACGTGGGGTGGTCTATAATACGCACAGATATATATTCTTTTCGATCTGGGTGTTTTCACTGAGCACCATACACTTTCTATACAGCTATCAGGAAATAACTCGGCTCTACTGACGTTAGAGTTCTTAACCGCAATAAACACTCCTCCTCCGGCTCTATTTTTTCTGTCGTTTCTATAAACTATGAAGGACTTGGGAAATATTTCGCAATCTGCGATGTCATCTGTTAACCAACTTTCAGTTCCTATAATGATATCCGACTCTGTGCTATGACTGAGGTGGTGAAATTCCGGTATTTTATTTTTTAAACTTCGGCAGTTAACTACTACTACGGAAAAATTTCAAAAAATTTCAAAAATTCATCTGGAATTTGAATATGCAGAACGAAGGAGAGGATTAGTAGAGAAAAGGATACAAGGCGCAAAGTAGAGAAAGGAGTTGGATTCAAGACACACAGTGTATCAAAGAAATGGGAGGTTTTGGGTAATATGGTAGGAACCAGGTGGCAATGAAATTGCAGGTTCAACAGGTTATAAATTGAGAAAGAAGGTATTAGTTGCCACTCAATTGGCAAGATGTCTCAGTACTATTTTTACTCCTAATGGGATCATAACATAATATGGGATATAACATTGCAATAATAATGAATCTTGGGAAACTTGGTGATTGGAATGTCGATGTGGGCACATCTTGGGTGGATGAAGGCATGTAACATATTTAAGCTTACTAGATATTTTTCCTCGATTGAATGAGGCATTGCACATTTTGGCTTTTGAACATGCAGATTCAAAGTTCTTCAGCCCTTTACAGTTGATATACTTACTGAGTTAGTTTTCTTTTAATGTGTTCAAACTGGAGTAATGCAACCAGAATGGCAAAAAGAAAAATTTACTCATTATGACAATATGGCCATAATAAAATTTTTTCATAACTTAATAATAATTTTTTTAATGCAAGTACAGTTACTAACCCTTTTTTGCTTAACGTTACTTTGTAGGATTTGATTCTTGCAGAATCTCATGCTTGCCACAATGGATTTGTGTCATCAGCACAACATAGTATATTCAGTTACACAAGTATATGTAGTATTCCTGGTCATGAGAGCTTTTCAGCAATGAATTTTATTATCTCCATAAAGTGCTCTAGAAAGCTATTGGCACTCTCTGATTCATTAGTGTGGGGATACAGAAATGTTAATTTTACAAGAAAATGCTGCGTGACTGTGAAATGTGGGACTGTAGCACACTTTGATAGGGAATTGAAACTTTTCTGATCTATGAAATTCACTGAAGTTAGTTGGATTGCTATGTAAATGCACAAAGAAGAGGACTTCCAATTTATATCAGAGCATTTTGATTAGTGTGATTTGCATCTTAGAAGATGGATGTGATATTTGTGGAGGGATGGGTTATTCGGGGGAGAATCAGGCCATTAATTATTCAACTTAGCAAATGTATTGGGAATATTGGAGAAAACATTGGGTAGATTCAAGTGGAGGTTAGAGAAACTTCCCCAAGAGTCTATGAATATACCTTATAAGTAAGTATACCTCATTTGGAAGATGCCAGAGTCAATTTGTAAAGAATCTGCATGAGCAGAAAAGGCTGCTAGGATAGATAAGACATTAGGCTGCCAAAGCATGTGCTCCACTAAACTATCACAATACCTGTTTGAGAATTGAGACCAAATGGGACCATTTGGTCTCAATTCCAACCAAATAAAATCCATCTAGGTCTATCTATCTGGTGTATTTTTTTATATATATTCCATAATTTCCCCTTAAATGAGTGAGATATGAGTCAAGCTGTTCCCATATACTTAATTTATTATAACATTGCAATAAATATTAAATGAAACATGGGTTCAGCTAAGTTTTTCACATTTGTAACACAGGTTTTCATTAATGTTTTCAAATTTTCATTTTGTCAAAAAAGTCTTTTCTCTGGAGGAGACCAACCGGGAAAGTTTTTCCCTTCCTTCACGAAAATCATATTATAGTATAATTTAAATAAATACCAATGAGACTAGGCGAAACCCCATCTAACCTTGGGAAAAATGCTGTCTTGCAGGTGGGAATTACCTTCACCCTCGAATATACCAGCCAGCCTCAGTGTCAAGCTCTGGGTCAAAGTCTCAGGTGTATTCAGTTGGCAGCTCGCACCGAGGAAGCAGTGCGGGGATGCAGCCACACCTCCAGCAGCCTCTGCACGAGGGCAGGCATGGTCCACATCAGTCATCGCCATCGGCTGTCATTCATCACACTCACAGTGGGAGTACGGGTGTTGTGGGCTCAGGGCCACCACCACCACAGTTGTCAGGGCACTGGAGGGGGCCATATGTCACCACAACTAGGATCAGGCCAGTGGAGGCCTGTGGGCCCCCACAGCCTGGGTCAAAAGTATGACACTGGCCTCGAGGGATGCAGGAGAGTTACTGCACCAAGTTTTACTCCAGATGGGATCGTGATAATGAATCTCGGGAAGCTTGGTGGTTGGAAAGTGGAGCCTCTTGGGTGGATGCAGGCACATCACATGTTTAAGCTGTCTGTACCTGATAGTTTTTGCACTATTGAATGAGACATAAATGGTCAAGAAGGCTGCTTTACAAAAGTATTTTTCTCAAGCATTCCAGCAAGAACACTACAATGTAGGTTACCATTAACCAGTGTGATTAGTAAAACATTTGTGTAACCAGTAGTGGTGAAGTTGACTGGTGAAGGGATTAGTGAGGGTCTGCCAAAGTAATCTTGAAAGTATCCAGAATGATGTGCAATTCATATAATGAAGATTGATCCTGTTACCAAGGTGATTGTAGAGAAGTGTTGTGTGATATGTTTATGTTAGGAAGCATTGTATTGGTGTCTTGTTTCTAGATTGCTGTTGACTGTGAGCAGCTATGGCAGTAGCGTGCTTGGCTTAAGTGTTCATCGAGATAGAATATATTTGAATGTGATAGTTGTTGGATATCTTCCATAGCAGATGGTTATGCAATATTACATTAAATGGTACCTGAGATTTTTAGTGGGCCATATGTTGAATATTCAGTTGTTTTTTGCTCAGATAAGTCTGTTTTAAACTGTATTGGCAGTGCTGGAGGCAAATTTGTGTGGTCTGCCTATCACATGTCTTCTTTTCTGAAGGGTAGAATTATTAGTGGGGTAATAAGTCAGTCTCAAGCATTTATTCTACTACTAATATCCAGTGTGTTTCCCTTCCATTTTGTGTTTTAGTCAGGTTAAGGCACATTTTGCAACTGGAAATGTGCCTACTCTTGATTAATGAGCTGCTGTTATGGGTGGTAAATATAGAATTTATAAACTTTCAACCCTACTCCAGTGGTTCAAACTCTGTCTGAAATGGAGTAAGCTGGCAGCTATACAAAACTTTGAAGTGTACATATGGCAAGGAAAATGAAATGTTAGCCTTGAATTTATGGAATATTTATGAATTTATGGCATATGTATGTGTGTGTATATATATATTATATATATATATATATTTCCTTATCCGGGATACATATATATATATATGTTGGGTGGTCCAGTGGGTAGAGCGTTGGACTACTGACCGGAGGGTCCCGGGTTCGATTCCCGGGCAAGGCACTCTGGACACCTGCAGCTCCACCCAAGCTTGTTGATTTTTCGGGTACCAGATCTTCCTGGGAAACCATAACCGACACAGGGAAAGGAACTGGCCCCCCTACCCTGATGTGTGAATATTCACACGCCGTCGGGCTTAGTACATGGGTGAGCTCTACCATCACCTACTAAACCGACCTTCGGGTTGATTACTGTGTTTATGGTTTTTATATATATATATGTGTGCGTGTGTGTATAAAAGCACACATTTATATAACATATATATATTAGAAATACCTTGAAACTTAAGTACTGAGTTTTGAGTAGCCATTCATTTGCATTACACCCCTTCATCAGAATTCATAATTTCATTTACCACTGTTCCAATAAATGTGTTGACATTTTTACTTCTGTTACCATCCTGTATTTTTATAGATAATATTTTACTGCTAGTGAATTTGTACATTTTACCCAGGAATCAGTTGTATAGGCAGAGAGATATTATAAATATTAATGAAATGAAGTGGTTTCAGAAATGTATAAAAAGTCATTAAATTTATACTTTTTGGATAAATTGATAAATTTTATGCCTTTTCCTTTTCTCACCACGGTCCTTTTTTTAAAAAGTAAAGCTGAGAGCTTTTGGGCTACAAGGAACAAAAAAAGAAGTTTCTTACCAGTCATCTCATTTTATACCTCTATTCTACTTCTTGCTTTGTAAGAATTTTCAAATTTCATTGAGAGGATGGATCACGATTTTTACCACCATTGATCACCATTTTTATCAGCATACATGATATTTCTAACCCCCCTTTTTAGGGTTATTAAGGCTGATGACTTAAGCCTTTTGGAGTAGTCAAAGACTTAAAAAATTGATGAAAATAAATACAGCCACATAATAGAATCCCGTTCAGCTCAAGTCCCCCACACCACATTTTTATTGGATGTTTCAGCTCTGTGTTCAGTATTTGATTGGCATTCATTCCACTCCCCATTCTAAACATTGTGACATAAACTGGCCTCATAGTAGCCAGACAAAATGAAGAAATATACCTTGTAGACCAAATGACTGAAAATGGGAAAACTGTCAATGAGTATGACCTTATGAGTCTCAACTTTAAGTGTACCACTGCACATATGCATTTAGTTGAGGTGAAAAAATCGATTGTTTTCTGTATTGGTTTTTTTATGTGAAAAACTTTTCAATTAGTTGTCAACATCTTTCATATGCTCACTTTTGAAACCCTGCGGACATTCTCCTGGATTACAGTTTGGATTGCATATTGTTGAAAAATGTCATTATATGTCAAACACTTCAACATACTCGAAATAAATAAAACAGTTTCTGGCGTAACTTGGTGGAAAATCTTCATACCGACTTTTAATAATCAAACCACTTTACTTTTCCACATAAACTTTTTAATTTTTACAACCCAAGTTTCGTTATAGCATAACCTGATGATGTTATACTATATACATATAACCTGATGATGTTATGCTATAACGAAACGTGGGTTGTAAAAATAAAAAAGTTTATGTGGAAAAGTAAAGTGGTTTGATTATTAAAAGTCAATACTCAAAATAAGTGCATTACATGAAAATTATAATGCATTTATTGAATTTCAGTAATTTACAGTATTTAAAGTGACTTTATTTCCACTCTTTTGCTCTGAAATCTCTTTCTGATCCTCTTTCACAAGTAACTAAATTGGTCAGAAGGCATAATCATCAATTTTTGACTTTTTCATTTTTTACCTTTTTCTCTGAAAACTTTGGCATCCTGTGGAATTTTTAATTGCTAACAATCGATCAATTTGGATTCTAAATTGTTGAAAAGTTTTCACTATTCCTCAAACACTTCAAAATACTCAAAATAAGTCCATTGAAACAAAATAATAATGCATTTGTTGAGTTCAGTAATTTTCTGGATTTGTAAGAATGGCTTTATTTGGACCCTGCATGTTTGCATGCATGATTTTGTTCTGGAGATGGAATGGAGAAGGGTTCCCTTCGCCTCCCTAAAAAGCATTTTAAAGTAATGATGAGATGAGATGACGGTGGTGGTATACGATAATGGTATTCCGAGAGGGGTCAGATGACCCTGCAAGGAACAGCCACATCAATACTTGTATTTTTCGCTTGACTCCAAAACATTGACCTAAGGAACAGCCGACCCTACCAAAAGCGGTCAAAAATATCCTTCATCAATACTTAAAAAACAAAAGCCCTTTCCCTCAGCAGTGAACTTCTGGTGATCGGCCGTGATACATGTCATATCATGCCAATCAGCAAGGATTTTCTAACAGTCATATTACTATGACATGGAATAACATATTACATAAATAACTAAAGATTGCAACTACCGGTGCGGTTATTAAATTCATCCCTACTTTACTCTTATCCTCCTCCTTTACGAAACTTCTCAATAGTTACTTGTTTTGATTTCCATTTCAAAAGCAGCCGTTTCAAAACATTTGAGCTTTGAAAAAATATTTACATGTACTTCAATGAGGACTTCGGAAAAAATATGCCCAAGAAACATCATCTATTTATGTTTTTTGGAGGAAAGGTAAGCGGAACTCGCCATGCGAAGCAAGTTAGCCGCTAGAGAAAAAATCGGGGTGAATAAAATTTAGCACTTAGCAGTGAGGTGGCTGAAGTAGGGTAGCCGTTCACGGATTTTTGGGGGCCGGGTGGCTTTAATTTGCCCGCGTCGAGCGGCGGCGCGAGGAAAGGTCCGTTTTAATCCCGAATGTCCACCATCCCTAGAGCTGAACAGCCCTGGATTAATTTGAAGCCTGATTTTATTTGCCTCCCACAGTCGCATGAGAATTTAATGCATATGTAAAACAGTGCTTCGGTCTTTGTTTAATATTTCCAGTTACATTGGTGGCACATGTCCCAAATGTGTAGAGAGTGTATTTCAGCGAAAATATCACGCCAGTTCTGGGAAACATAGATATGCAGACAATTTTGATAAATTTTGAGGTGAATCGATTTTTACAAAAATTTTATTCATACGTATGTTTCTCAGCACTTTGATTATAGCCACATAAGAAAAAGTCAAATATTTTGTTATGCAAAGCTCTTCCTTTCATTTAAAGTATAATAATACGCAAACACACGCACAAAACAAAACATGCACACACGCACGCACCCACAGACTACGAAATGTATTAGAATAGGAACAAGGAACAGCTGGACTATCGTGTTCTCCCTCGGTCTCTTGATCTCCCTCTCTCACGATCTATCCCCTCTCATAACCGATGCCTACCACTCTCTTCCAATCTCTCTCTCTTACACTTCAGATTTCTCTTTACCGATCTCTCTTTACTTTCCCCCTCTCTCCCAATTTCCCTCAAACCCAAACTCCTTCCCTCTCTCTCTCGATCTCCCAGGCTCTCATACCCGCACTCTCTCTCCATATCTCCCTCTGTCTCCCGATTTCCATCTCTCTCTGTCCATCCATCAAACCCATTGCGATGAAAAAGTGAAAGAACGATGTTTCCTTGCCTTGGTCAGGCCCCACCTAGAGTATGCTGCCAGTATATGGGATCCTCATAATATAAATTTGGTTTCGGAATCAGATCGAGTTCAGCGGAGGGGGGCTAGATTTGTCAAACATTGTTATGACCAACTCAGCAGCGTATCCACTTTGCTAGACAATTAAGGTTGGGATTCTCTTACACAGCGGCGTTTCCAATATAAACTTATTAAAAACATTTAAAGATGGGCCCTTTTCCGATGACATCAAGGATATAATACGAACCCCAACGTATTACGGTGGAAGGGATCACGAATATAAGACTAGAGAGATAGACTGCAAGACTGACAGGTTTAAAATGTCATTTTTTCCAAGAACGATAAGGGACCAGAATGCTTGTAGCCGAAATTCTCCTGGATTTAGTTCATTACAATAAGTATTAAAGTAGAGATTAGGGACTTCGCGAGGATGTGTATACATGTGTGTATGTATGTATGTATATATATGTGTGTATGTATGTATATATATATGTGTGTGTATATATATATATATGTGTGTATATATATATATATATGTGTGTGTGTATATATATATATTTTTTTCTTACAGGTTCCCCCCACCTTTCCTCACCTAACCCCCAACCCCCTCAACCCTCACCCTTCCCTCATAGTGCTACACCCCCTGCCACACACCTTTTTGGTGGCTCGCAGGGTATTTATGCAGATGTAGATGTAGAACCCTCCGTCCATCGAACTCTCCATCTCTCCCTCTGTCCCTATCACCTAGCATCTCCCTCCCTCCCCCCACCATGCCCTCTCCCTTCTTCTTCCTCATTCTCCCTCATTCTCCCTCCCTCTCCCTCGCCATATCTCCCCCTCTCACTATCCCACCCTCCCTCCATCACCCTCTTCCCCCTCTCCCTGCCTCCTTCCATCTCCCTCTTCCCCTTCTTCTCCCCTCCCCCTCAATCCCGCCCTCTCCCTTCACGCCCATCCCGCCTTCTCCCGCCCCTCCAGCCCCCACCCTCCGTCATCCACTCCTTCGCCCTCCCTATCATCCCCCCCGCCCTCTCTTTCTCCCTCCCCCTCTGATCCTCCCACTCTCTCTCTCCGTCACCCTCCCTCTCCCTCGCCCTCCCTCTCCCTTCCCCTTCCTCTCCCCCTCTCCCCCTACCTCTCCCTCTCCCCTTATTCCCCTCCATCTCCCGCCCTCCCGCTCCCTCTCCCTCCCTCCCTACCCCTACATCATGTGAGGATTACAGAACCAATAGTTTGATATCCCACGCAGCTAAAGTTATTCTCAGGATCATCAACAAAAGGATAGAGAGTAGGGCAAATGATTACTTAGGGGATGATCAGTTTGGGTTTAGGAAGGGAAGAGATACGCGTGATGCCATTGCAGTAATGAGATCACTAAACGAGAGGAATACAGAATACAATCAGGATGTATTTGCCTGTTTTGTAGATTTCGAAACAGCGCTTGATAGAGTGAATTGGGAAAAATTAATGCGTGTGTTGCAGAAAATAAGAATGGATTGGAGGGACAGGAGACTGATTCACAACCTGTACATGTCTCAGACTGCTCAGGTGCGAGTAGGGATCGGAGAGTCCGGATGGGCAGTGTTAGGAAGAGGGGTAAGGCAGGGTTGCCCATTGTCACCGGTGCTGTTCAACGTATATGTGGAGGAAATGATTAAAGAGGCATGGGAAGAACTGGAGGTAGGAATGAAAGTCGGAGGGGAATTTGTAAAATCGGTTAGGTTTGCTGATGACCAAGAATTAGTTGCTCAGTCAGCCAAGGGGTTGCAAGCATTGCTGAGTGAATTGGAGGTTCGGTGCGATAGATATGGGATGAGAATCAATATTAATAAAACAAAGGTTATGCGATTTTTCAGAAAGAAAAAGTCTAAGCTAAATATTAAAATAGGGTGGGAAAATACATTCATACAATTTTTCCGAAAAACCCATCACTTACGAGTTGCGAACATTTTTCCTGCCCCTTTTACATTCCTCGGGGGTCGCGGACCTTACTGATTGTGACTGAAAATATAGTATGGAATACACTTACATTCATGGCACTTTTATTCATGACAATTGCCTCGATTATTGGATCGGGTTTTCCGTCATTTGTCCCGCTTTTTTGTGGCTTTCGTGAATTTTGCTGTCATTGATTCACTTTTTACAAATTTACTATTGGAAGTCTGGCTCTGAGACCACAGGAAAGTGGAGAAATAGTTTTCAAGACCTTGAGAGTTATGGGGTCCCAAGAAAGTCCTTGTGGACCTCGGAAACCTTGTTTCATCCCCAGAAAGACCAAAAAGGCACCAGAAGTGGAACGGACGCCAAGCCAGACATGCCCTTTAAGCCCTCCGGATGGGCTAGGAATGCATGTTTGAGGACCTTGGACCCAAATGCAAAACTGTCATTTTTTGGTGGTACGAGATTATAAGGTACCCCAATGCCTTTTCGCATGGTTGTGCCTAAAGATCACCAGAAAACTCGTAAATCCAGCAAAAATCCAACAAATACCCAAAAAACCGCTCGCGACTCGAATCGAGGCAGGTGGCGGTCGAGCAATGTCCTTCCCTCACACACTCCACCCCATTCCCTCCCTATCGCCACGCCCACCCCTCTTCTTGTCAATCCCACGTCGTGCCTCCCCTTCCGTCCCCTTTCCCCCACCCAACAACACTCACGGGCCATTCATTTCCGGGATCCGATCGTCACACGCGCGGATAAAAAATGGTGTGGGCGGCGTCGGTGACAAATATCGTTGCACAGTCAGCGAGAAGAGAAAATGAAATAAAAAGAATGTGAGGGGAGGCAGAAGTGTGTGGGGGCGAGTGGAGGTGAGTGTGAGAAGGGATTGATGGTTCGCGGAGGCGTGAAAAGAGCCGGACAAAAGAAGCGCCCCTCATCTTCCTTCCTCCTCTGGCCCCCCTCCTCAACATTGTTTTCTGCATCCTAAAGGCAAATTTGTCCTTTTCACTCGCTCTCCTTTGTTTCTGAATCACATCTATCAGTTTCCATATATCGTGCGAACAAAGCCATCCATCTATGATGAAATGAATATCGACAACACAAGGTAATTGCAGCAAATATTCCTACTGCAAAAGTTAGCACAGAACTGACGACATTTACATATAAGGTAAAGAGAGGAGTTTTTAAATAATGAAACAAAACAGAAGAAAAATAAAGAATAGATTTTGTAACATTGAGTACGAAAAAACACAGGGTTAAAAAATTTATATAATTTTCAAGTTGATTAACAAAAAAATGAAAAATTTTCGACACATAGTTCGGGGAAACACAATTTTTAAAGGGTTTGAGTTTGAGGATTGGGTGTGAGTGATTGCGACTCGTAAGGATCAAGGCTGCATAGCATATCCAAGCTAGAGAGTGCGTGAATTTTCTATTAGTATTTTAAATTTTATTATGTGTAACTGTCACACCACTGGCGTAGAGGGAAACCTCTCGTAAGTCTTGATTGGGTGTGAGTGATTGGGACTAGTAAGGATCAAGGCTGCATAGCACATCCAAACTAGAGAGTGTGTGAATTTCCTATTAGTATTTTTCATTTTACTACGTGTAACTGTCAGACCACTGCCGTAGAGGGAAACCTCTCGTAAGTCTTGATTGAGTGTGAGTGATTGCAACTAGTAAGGATCAAGGCTACATAGCACATTAAAACTAGAGAGTGTGTGTTTTTTTCTATTAGTATTTTTAATTTTATTACGCGTAACTGTCAGACCACTCTTTCAGACCATTCTCTCGTGAGTCCTGGTTGAGTGTGAGTGATTGAGACCAGCAAGGATCAATTCTGCAAAGTACATCCAAGCTAGAGAGTGCATGATTAATTTTCATTTATTAGAACAACTTGTTATTTAATCATTAGACACGCGGTTGTTTTGACCGTTTGCGGTATCTAGTTAATTAGTTTAGTTTTAGTATCCTTCTTTTATTATAATTATTCCGCTAACTTATAACCTTTCTACCTTCCCTTCCTATCCACTGCCCACTTATAAGAGTACGGCTGGGGTCAACTCTTCTCATTACAATTTTTAAAGTAGAATGCACAATGCCGTTCCATGTTTTCAGTAATGGAGAAATTTCAAATAGCAAATTCTGGAGTCACTTCGTACTGTGCTATATGCTATGTTATGCTATACGAGTGTGTTAAAATAAGTCCTTAGGAAAAAGTAGAAAAAAACATTTTTAGGGCAATTTTTTTCAACATAATCTCCTTTCAACTCTGTACATTTGTCTAAGTGTTTTTCCAATTTTTTTAAGCCGTCTAGGATTTTAGAAGCTCCTCAAAATAGGCATTTGTTTGGGCTATGACTTCCTCGTTGGACGTAAACCTTCGTCTTCCAAACCATTTCTTCAAGTCTGGAAATAAGAAATAGTCACTGGGGGCCAAATCTGGTGAATACGGTGGATGTTGTAGCAATTGGAACTTTAATTCCATAATTTTGGCCTTTGCAACTGCGCAAGTGTGCACCCGTGCATATGTCTTGATCAAAGAGAATCCTTTGCTATTTCAGATGAGAACGCCTTTCCTTGATTTCTTTGCTCAGCCGTTCCAATAATGACGCATGATACTCTCTCTCCGGTTTTCGTTGTTCTCTTTTTCAAGTAATCAATGCAGTTGATTCCACGAGCATCCCATAAAGACCGTGGCCATACCGGCCGACTTGAACGTCTTCCCCTTCTTCGGAGCGAGTTCGCCTTAAAAAATCCACATCGACGCAGAATCTCATCAGGATTTCGACGGAAAAGCGTCAAAACAACCTCAGAGTCGACCGAACGATTGCGTTTATTCTCTGCTGTGAGTAAACCCATCTTGCCGAGATTTTTTTCACGCCCAATATTTCGTGCAAAATTGAAGCTACTGTACATTGTGATAGGCCTATGGCTTCTGCCATTTCGCTCACTTTGAATCGTCGATCACTTAAAATCATATCGTGGATTTTGTCAATAATTTCGGGGGTAGAACTTCCTCAGGGCGTCCGGATCTGCATTCATCTTTTGTGGATGTGCGACCACGTTGAAACTCATTCACCGAATTGTAAACACTTGCAAACACAGGAGCAGATGTGCCATGAACTTCATCCAACTCAGCTCTGATTTCTATTGACGTCAACCCTTTCAAATGCAAGTGTTTAATTACTGCTCGAAACTCAGTTTTATCCATTATTATAGACAAATTAACGTTGTTCACTTCAATCGATGGAGACAATATATGACGGATACAGCTGAAACTTTAACGGCCGAGTAGTTTGGAGTGTTCTTTAATGGAAAAAATTTATTTTCGATACTGCGAGCGTCTTGGATTTTCTAAGGACCACCCTCGTACATACCTTCGTATTTAAACACCCAGCATTCAATTTTCCTAATCTTAGCTTCTATCCTTCTATGCGCTGAGACAAGGAAAATATGAATTGAAAATTTCCAAGAAAAAGAAGTAAAAAAGGCAAAGAGAAGAAAAGGGGATTCTGAATTTTGGAGCAACGAAGTGAAACTGGATTTAAACTTTAATATTTTATTTTTTTTAAACTTTATACAACGTTAATATTTGAAAAAAATTTAGTTAATGAATCATGAAGCCTAAAAATGCCAAATAAAATTGTAAAATTCCAAAAAAAACTGTATTACGGCCATGAAATTACAAATTCCATTTAACAATTAAGACTCCATCCGATGAATTGTTTATAGCCACTTTACAGGGGTTTCTAAAATTTTCGCCCCCTAGGATCCATAAACCTATATTCAACCCCCATAATCGGTAGCTTTACAATAAAAATCAAATTCATAAAACAAAATAACCAGATAAGGAACATTGAAATAATTGAATTAAAAACAATGACCAATCAAATGTTTATTTGGAATCCAATAGATTTACAGTTTTCATATCGAATGTATGCAAAAGACTTAATGCACAATAAAAGGAACTTAGGCGAGAACATACATTGTACATAAAAATAAATTATAAAAACAAATCATTTTAAGAAAGCTTTTTTTAAAAGTTACATATAATTTTTTCACTTGACTTAAGCAATTATATAACATGAAAAATTTCAATATAATTAAAATAGAATAACCAATTATGTTTTGTGAAAATCAGTTAAACAATTAAGTGACAACTAATTATAGTTTTTAATGGTCGAGAAGTCATATAAGGAGATACTATTGCCTAATTCAATAACATATTTCCATTAAACAAAATATTAAAGGTATGGAAAGGCTTGCTGACTTGATACCAGTTTTCCAACGTCCGGTTTAGTGTCACTTAGCAGGAGTCTTAATTAAACGCATTGTATTGGCACTTTTAGTTAGCCACTTCTCTACATAATCGCCGTTCACTTACTTCTACGTATTTTTCGTACCGCTGCACCAGCTTCTTTAACCTCCCTGCATAGAAACTCGCCTCATGAGAGTTGAACCAATCGACAACGCCGTTCTTGAATTCCTCTTCGGTTTCGAAACGTTAACCAAGGCACTGTTTCCAGTACAAGAAGAGGAAGTAGTCGCTTGGTTCAAGGTCTCATCATCTCCATCTTGTTGGTAACGGCCCAAAAACTCGTCCACTAGGCATTCTTCGCTCTTGGCGGTGATCGGTGAGCATTTTCGGTACCCACCTTGCACACAATTTGTGGTATATTTAAATGTTGGCGCTTCAGAACAGTTTTAATCCTGCAGGGCCATCTATTGATTTATTGAGAAGTGAATCAGGTTTGTAGCTAACTAAAAGTGCCAATAAAATGCGTTTCATGTGAGTGTATTTTTTCCTGTGATCAAGCAGGCACTGCACAGGCTCTTACTTACTATGAGCATGCCTCGTAATACCGGTCTAGTTAGTTGGAGGGGAAATAATATATTTTGGCTCCTATCCAGGCATTATGAATCATACAAGTTTTCTTCTCAATTTATTCGTGAAAGCGAAATATTTCCAAATTTTGCTTTTTATTCAAATAATTATTGTGAATATTACCCATTGTTTGAAAAAAGCTATGCCTCAAGGAAATGTACAATGCAAAACCGTGTCTTAGATTATTGAACCAGTAATTAATTTAATTGATATCTAGCCGGCAAACGGAAAATTTCAATCGTATGTATACGAAGTATGAGAGCAAATCTATTGCCATTTCACGAAAACATAAACAATATACTGGCCGTTTATTTTCGTAATATACTCCGCCAGCATAAAATAATACAAAAAAAATTATAAGAGTGAGATATACAGGACAACTGTAACAAGAATGAGATTTGGCGATGAATGAAAAATAACTTACCAATACAACGTTGACAAGATCGTTGGAACCAAATGACTTGGACGGTGATTATCAATTTGATGTAAAACTACCGAATCTAATTACCAGATGAACTTACTCCTACTCCTTACTAACCAGATGAAGTACTCAGTAACTTCAACGTTAACCAACGATAGACCAAACGCCTTCAAAAATATTCCTTGTGCGAGAAAGGCTTGGAAATATTTTTCAACTCTTTATACTTGTAAGGAAACACATAGTTTAAATTACTTCCATATGCGGGAAACAATGTAAACTTTAAAAACGAAGCTTTAAAACGGGGACAAAAGGAAGGCTACCAAGCCTCTGCAAATGTGACATTGTCAGGACCCTTCGGCGCCCCCCCTGCAGCTTCCTTCCTTCTTTTTACTCTCATAGGCTAGAGCACCGCCCCACGGGGGGCGGTAGAGCCCACTTTGAGAGCCACTGATCAGATGATCTAGAATCTAGTAGCCAAATCCTATAGCGGCATTGGAGACTCGTAGCGGATTGCCTGAGTCTGGGTACACGCAAACCGCATCGATTCCAAAAATAACCGGATGTTGACCTGGTGATCATGGATTCGAGCGGAAGCCGCTGTTCTAGGAGTGGTTGCGAGGAACGAAAGGGGAAAGCATCAACTCTCGTTAGGGCCATTGGCTATCGCTTGCCGAAGATTACAAAAAGCAAGAAAAATCTTTGGCCCGACTAGAATTCGAAAATAGTCGTGACCAAATCAAAGAAGACCAACCCAAATTATCCCTTTTCTTTTAACAACTATAGGTATCAGCGTAATTTCAAGTAAGACTCATTATCGTGAAATTAGAAACATCTAAGAACATTTTTTGATTTATTGAACGATGAATCGGGTGGAATATCTTGGGACCCTGCCAATCCGACCCATTAGAACATAAATATTTCTTTTTAATGATAAGAGAATAAAACCTATCGCGTTTGTGCTTTAATTCATTTCAACTGACGAAATAAAGGCCCATGAAATTTAATTGCAAATCCCTTAAGTAAAAACGTTTAAATATGTTAAGATATACTAGGAAGCCTTGTATTTAATACGAGGGTCATCCGGAAAGTAGTACCCGTTCGTGAAATAAAGACACAAAAGTAAATATTAACAAACATAAAAAATTTTATTTGAAAGAGGATACTTTAAACTACTTCTCAACATAATCTCCAAGCAAATTAAGGCATTTGTCATAACGTGTGACAAGTTTCTGTATTCCTGCTGCATAGTCCTTCGCCGCCAGCTCATTGAGATACAGGGTCACTCCTTCTTTAAGTTCTTCATCGCTGTCAAATCTTTTTCCTGCCAAAAAGTCTTTAAGCTTTGTAAAGAGATGAAAATCTGAAGGGGCCAAGTCCGGGCTATACGGTGGATGGTCGAAAGTTTCCCATTTGAATTGCTGCAAAAGTTTTTGTGTTATCCCAGCTGCATGAGGCCTGGCATTGTCATGAACGAGAATGACACCAGTAGACAATAGACTTCGCCGCCGATTTTGTATTGCCCGCCGTAATTTCTTTAATGTTTCACAATACGCATTGGCATTAATAGTGTCTCCACGGGCCATAAAATCAATAAGCAATACACCTCGTCGATCCCAGAAAATGGTTGCCATGAGTTTCCTGGTGGACAGAACTGTCTTGAATTTTTTTGGTTTGTTTGGTGAATGAGCATGATGCCACTCCATTGACTATCGTTTACTCTCAGGTGATGCATAACAAACCCATGTTTCGTCACCAGTAATTATGCGAGTCAAGAAAGAGTCTCCTTCATCAGAATAACGTCCCAAAAACGTCAGTGCTGCAGCCATACGCTTGGTTTTGTGCTCATCTGTAAGCATGCGAGGGACCCATCTTGCACAAATTTTTGCATAATGCAGATAGTGTTTAACAATTTCATGAACAATTGTTCCAGAAACATTGGGAAAATGCTCACAGATGTCATCAATTGTGACGCGCCGATCGTTCCTCACGAATTCGTCAACTGAGCTCACCAGTTGGTCTGTAATGACAGACGGTCTCCCCGAACGCTCATCGTCGTGTGTGTTCCCCCTCCCCATGTTGAAGTTGCGACACCACCGCCGAACAGACGACTCGTCCATTACATTGTCTCCATAAACCTCCTTTAATTGGCGATGGATATCACATGGGCGACCGTTTCTTGCATTGAGGAATTTAATCACTGCCCTCACTTCACAACTGGCGGCGTTCTCAATTTTTTTAAACATTGTAAACAATCACAGAAACAACATAGGCAATGCTAGCGTCACGCAACTTGGCTCAGAGAAGGCAGACAAGCCACTGAAGCTATCTGACCTCGTCCAGCGGCTACTCGCGTCGTCAGCACTTCATGCGGCACGAACGGGTACTACTTTCCGGATGACCCTCGTAGATCTAGCTTCAGGATAGTAATAAATGTCGGATAAAATGGACGCAATAACCATAATTAAACCAGGCTGCAAATAATGAAGTTACATCTACATCTACATAATAACCCGCAAGCCGCCGCAAGGGCATGTGGCGGGGGGTTTTAGGTCACCACCCAAAAAGGAAAAAAGAAATACCGCATTCAAAACCAACACACACATGCAAACCCCAATCCACAGCAGTGCACACATTCATCGTAACATCCCATCATTCGACGTACATGCAAACACACATCTATTTCCCCATCTACCTCCACAAGCATGCAAGTACATACGCTTCACTACAACAAATAATTTTACCCCAGAATGCAGCAAGAAATTAATCACGTACGTGCAAGCTAGTTTCTAGCAAGTAGCCACGCGAATTACCACCACCACAAGAACGTTCCGCACAAAAATCTCTCCTACTCAAGACGAGGAATTCGGCCCAACGCTGCAGGTGGGAGGAGGGCACACCCACGGAGAGGGACAAGGGATGGAAGTGGAAATTTAGGGTAGGAAAAGAAGAGAAAACAACACTGTAAACAGCAATACTTAATGGCATGCGGGAAGGGTTTTGACACAACACACAGGAGGTTAGTGAAAGTGCATGCAATTGAGTTTAACTAATTGTTACCTAGACGCCGAGGGTGGCAAGTGGCATTTTTGTTATCTCCGAGTGTGACCCTACAGTTGTTATCCCGTGGGAAGGAGTCCTTGAGTCTGCTAGTCCTGGCATCTATTTCCCGAATTTTGTACACATGATCCAAGCGACCAATGTATGTTGGAGCGCGAATAATTTTCGAGACCTCGGGGCTGAAACATAATACAGGTAATGTTCCACACCAAACCTGTGTGACTAAGCCCTCCCTCCCATGCAAGATAATTCAATGAATTATCCGTGTAGAATGTAAAACAAAATGAACCGAACTTCCCAGAGAAAATTGATTTAGTGCCATATGATAGAATGTAAATTTCAATAAAAACACCAGTCTTTTAGACTTTATTGGACTGGATTTTCTTCCATTATATTGCAACTGAGAGGAAAAATGAAATAATATTGTCTAATGTACATTATATACCAGTATACCAGTCTATACCCCTCTAAGTTAAAATGCAATAAAAAAAGACGTTTTGGCGAGTACCATTTATTTATTTTTGCAATTCAAAAGAGGTAAACAGTCTGCTAATACTCTTTCTTGAAAGTATCATTTTTGCACTTCTTCCAAACCTGCATTTTTTAATTTATAGGTAGTGACCATTTGACTCTCCATTTCCCTTTCATCCTCGAATAAGACGGGATATACTACTTTAACCTATGGGCTAAAAATTATTTAGGATCCTAGAGTACATTATGAAATATTGAAAAAGATATTCGGAGAAATTAAGAATTTTTGAGTATATATTCGCGGCCAGCCAGTTTGAATTATTTTCTTTAATTTTATCCAAAATATTGAAGTTTATTTTTTCAATAGCAATCAATCAAAGTCAATTTCAATTGAATAATAATAAAGCCAACGTGTCGAAAATAGACTGCATATATTTCTAGGAGCAGCTGTAAAACAGTAATCCTTTGCATGAAGCTTTAGTATTTTTCCATACCTCCTTGATCATCATAGAATGGAAGAATAAAAATTTGCGTTTCCATGACCCCCATCCCTTCAATCTTCAACCATCTCCAAATCCATTCTAAATTCCGATAGTTCACTTTTAATTCCCAAACTTTGGAGAGGATAAAACTATGGCCTTCGAATGGCTACTCATAGAGGCTCTGCTGCTTTGGGGACTTTGGAAATTGCTAGAATTCTTATTTGAAGCACAAAATCTGTGTCAGAGCCTCCAAAAAACTCTTATAGGGTACCATAAACACGCGGTGCGTTAAATAAAGAGCTATGAATACCGTAGCAAATAGTTGTAGCAAATTATCTGCAATTTTCACATCATCTGAAACCATCAACAGAGCTTCTTAGACATTTAATAATCTATTTTCAAATTCCAGTATCAACACCAATAATCAGGCAAGTCGTGATGTAAATGTTCCTTAGCGATTTATTTTTAAGGTTATTGTACACTATCTGTTATTGTTTTGATTCATGTTTTAAGGGAACAGCGATCACAAAAAAATCAATATCGCTTTCCTGTATTTAGTTGGAGTCCACAGCCAAGTCATTACCATGAAATAATTTATAATAAAGTATCCCGAATGAGTAGAAACATCAACTTCAAAGAAAATATTGTTTTTCTCCAGGCAGTCGTGCTCACAAAGAAAAACAAATGATTCAGTTTGCAAAAGAAAACTATGAAAATTCATGTTTTAAATTGAGATGAATATTATTTTCTCGCAATATGTTTTACTTTACATTCTTCTATATACTCTAGGTTTTAGGGATATTTCGTCAATTTCTGCGGTGAAAAATAAAAAGTTCACTAAAAACTTCAACTTAATGTTTTTTTTACCACGGAGAAAAGTTCGAAAATTTGTCACAAAAATCGTACACAGAAATGATGAAAAGAATTTGTGAAAGATCTCATTTGAAATCTTCATTTTTGTTCTGTTCAGTAAAACAAATTTTATGAACAAAATTTTCAATCATTTCGTATATATAAACGCTTAATGCTAAATAATGAAGTTAAAGATTGCCATAAGCTAGAGTAAATAAAAAAGCGAAATAAAACTGAGATGGAAAATTTAACGAAGATGAAAACCGCCGTGGAATAGAAAGTGTGTTGTTTTAAAGTTTTTCATTAAAAAATATTAGTTATCACTCACAATCTTTAACTATTTGTGATTGCTATGATGATTTACTCATTAATGGACCAATATGACCGGAAATTGGGAAAATCTTTTGATTTAGAATCTGCGCTTCAAGATGCGGGATCACATGAATTCCTGATCCTCCCTTGGAATCGAACCGCAGCCATTACTCAAACATACGGCCACCTTCCTTCGCCGCTTCCCACACTTTGGCTGTCCCCCGCTGTCCCTCACGACCCTCCCATTTTATGCCGACGTGCTCCCCTCAATCCTTATGGCCACCCGTAGTGCCACCCTGGGACGGGCCTGGGAATCGAAAAAACGGAGAACGGCGAGCGCTCCAGCATTCCCAATTTTATGGAAGCTCCGGGTCGTTTCGTGAGCTTTCACGTCGTTAACTATTCGATAGATTCTTCCCCCAAATCCAACCACCCTCCCTGTGGATGGAATTCTAGAGTGCGCCTAATACACTCACGCCTGCACCAACCGCGCTTGGTCGCCCGTCCCGGACCAGTGGATTTTTTTCATGGTGCACTCGAAAACCCTGTGGACTTGTTTAATATGGCCTGCCCAAACTACCCGATTTAGACCGATTTAGGTAATGACGATTGAGGTCGAGGCGTGTCCACAGGGTTAACCTCAAAATGAATCGGCTCGCTTGACGATCATCTCCAATTATCGATCCATTTATGAATAAATATATATACGTGCACAATGCTCACACACACAGATGAAGAGGGACTTGTTGTAGTACGGTGTTGAGTCGTTTTTGTTAGGAGAAACAAAATATTTATTGGATGTTTATATCCACCCGAAACCTACCTTAACCAGTAGATTACCTAATAATTAATAAATATGTACTATATATATATGTTTTTTATGAATATGTATATATTATATATATTAGAGGATATCATCGCGAGTGTTCCTGCAGGGAAACATTTAATAGTGATGGGGGATTGGAATGCGACGGTAGGCGAAGGAAGAGATGGTGGTGAGGTGGGGGACTATGGGTTAGGCACGAGGAATGAACGCGGAGAGAAAGCAATTGAATTCTGCAGGAGACAGGGGTTAGTCATCACCAACACATGGTTTAGACACCACAAAAGGCGTAGGTATACATGGAAAATGCCAGGTGACTCAGAAAGGTATCAGTTAGATTATATTATGGTTAGGCACAGGTTTAGGAACAGTGTGATAAATTCGCACAGTTTCCCAGGAGCGGATGTGGACTCTGACCACAATTTAGTTGTTATGAAATGTAATGTTCGTTTCAAGAAGATAAGGCAAGGGCGGCGGGTTAAAAAATGGAATTTAGAAGCAGTAAATGAATTAACGAAGAAGGAGTATCAGGAGGCTGTAGAGAAAATGATGGATGACGGTAAAGAACTGAGTGCTATCGAAGAAAAATGGGAATGTATCAAGAAAGGGATATTGGAAGCCGCTAAAGACACTATAGGAACCGTTAACGGGAAAAGGATAAGGAAACCATGGGTAACGGATGAGATGATTGCAAAGATGGATGAGAGAAGAAGATGGAAAAATGTAAACACAGAGTTAGGCAAAATGAAGTGCAAAGAGTTAAACAATAAATTGAGAAGGGCCACAAATAAAGCAAAAGAAGAATGGTGGAAAACGCAATGCGAGGATATGGAAAGTCTACAGAAGAAGGGTGAAATTGGTGCTCTATACAGCAAGGTTAAGTTATTATCGGGAAGTAAGAAGGCAAGATCTGTGCTAACAGTTAAAGATAAGTGGGGTAAGATAATAGTTGAACCAGGAAAAATCCAAGAGAGATGGAAGGAATATATAGAAACACTGTATGGTAAAGAACTTAGGCCGACAAGGTTAGACATAGAAAAGGAACATGAGGTAGAAGAAGATAGCTTAGGTCCAGGCATACTCGACGATGAAATAGAAAGGGCATTAAAGGAGATGAAAGCAAACAAGGCTGTGGGGGTGGACAATATTCCTGTAGAAATGTTGAAATGGTTAGGGAAAGGTGGGAAGAAGGCCATATATGGACTGATTCGTAGTATCTATGAGGAAGGAATCTGGCCGGAAGATTTTGTGAGATCGGTGTTAGTTCCTATTCCAAAAAAGGCAAAGGCTTCGTCATGTGAGGATTACAGAACAATAAGTTTGATATCCCACGCTGCTAAAGTTATTCTCAGGATCATCAACAAAAGGATAGAGAGTAAGGCAAATGATTACTTAGGGGATGATCAGTTTGGGTTCAGGAAAGGAAGAGGTACGCGTGATGCCATTGCAGTAATGAGATCACTAGTCGAGAGAAATATAGAGTACAATCAGGACGTTTTTGCCTGTTTTGTTGATTTCGAAAAAGCGTTTGATAGAGTGAATTGGGAAAAATTAATGCGTGTATTGCAGAAAATAGGAATGGATTGGAGGGACAGGAGACTGATCCGCAACCTGTACATGTCTCAGACTGCTCAGGTGCGAGTGGGGAACGGAGAGTCCGGATGGGCAGTGTTAGGAAGAGGTGTAAGGCAGGGTTGCCCATTGTCACCGGTACTGTTCAACGTATATGTAGAGGAAATGATTAAAGAGGCATGGGAAGAACTGGAGGTAGGAATGAAAGTCGGAGGGGAATTCGTAAAATCGGTTAGGTTTGCTGATGACCAAGCATTAGTTGCTCAGTCAGCCAAGGGGTTGCAAGCATTGTTGAGTGAATTGGAGGTTCAGTGCGATAAATATGGGATGAGAATCAATATTAATAAAACAAAGGTTATGCGATTTTCTAGAAAGAAAAAGGCTAAGCTAAATATTAAAATAGGCGGGGAAAGAATAGAGCAGGTAGAGCAGTTTACATATCTCGGAAGTGTTTTGGACCAACACGGTCAAAGTGGTAGGGACGTAAGGAGAAGAATTGCGCTAGGCAAGGAGGCTTTCTCAAAGAGGAGGGAGTTGATGACGGGGACGTTGAGTAGGCATGTTAAGACTAGACTCGTAAAAACTCTGATATGGAGCGTAGCTATGTACGGCGCGGAAACGTGGTCGCTGAAGCAGGAGGATAGACGTAGATTGGAGGCTTTTGAAATGTGGGTATGGAGAAGAATGGAAAAGGTGAAATGGACCGAAAGGAAAACAAATGAGGAAGTACTGGAGATGGTGGGTGAGGAGAGGGGTTTGTTGAGAGAAATCCTATGGAGGCAGGAAAAATGGATGAAAGGCGTATTGAGCGGTAGTGGAATGTTGAAGAGGGTAATAGAGGGGAGAATGTTGGGCAAGCGTTGTAAGGGTAGGAACAGGATAGGGATGTTGGACGGGATGAAGGGAGGAAAGAAGTACACCGAGATGAAGAGGGACCTAATATAGATTAGTTTGCTAGGTGGGGAGTTACAAAATGTTTATTTGATAGTTGTGTCCATCCAAAAACCTACCTTAACCGGTAGATTACCTAATAATAATAATAATAATATATATATATGACCCCAAAAAAACTATGATATATATATTTTTTTTAATATCATAGTTTCTTTGGGGTCATATTTGTTAATAACTACTGAAAAAGGATTTATATAATAGAATTACTTAATTGATAAACGAGCGTCATTTATAAAAAGAGAGGCAATACACATTTCACAAGTTGAGCGTGATGTTGTGCTCGATTATCCCAACGAGTTACCAGTTTCTCTGGAGCAGTTACCTCGTCTCTTCCGTTTCCTCTCCCTCGCTTGTCTGATATGGAAAACAAGTGATGGCATAGTTGCGACGTGACCTAGTTCAAGGAGCTTCAAAAGCCATTTTATCAGCAAAGGGGATTTTTTACCTCTCCGATTTCGTAAATACAGGAGGAGGTTCTTTCCACTTTCGTGGACATTCAATAAGCTCAGTAGAAATTGAATCATCACTTGGTCCTACTAATTACCTTGAAAAGAACAGTTGCAGGTTTTTAATTTACAAATTGTGTAGCATTAAATTAGATCTTAGCATTTTTGGTAATGAAACTCACAATCACTGATTGTTAATACGATAACAAATGCAAGCTGAGAATGTGACTTGCGCTCGAGACTGCAGCCTCAAAAGGCTCTGGTGATGCTAGTTTATTTGGTTTCTTCAAATTAGTTTTGTCTATCGGATATGGTATTACGTCTAGAAATCCATCTGCGGTAGTAAAAATTGGTAAAATAATGCGATTTCTGCACATTTTTCTCCGTTGGCATTCTGACAACATGAAGTTAAGGAATTGAATATTTATCATTCTGATTCTTTCACTTGTACGGTCAGAAAATTTTAGAAACGGTTTTATTAAGTTAGCAAAAAATTAGTTAATATTTTGTTGGTTATATTGTACTTAGTAAGTATATTGTACTTGTAGCGTTGGGCCGAATTCCTCGTCTTGAGTAGGAGAGATTTTTGTGCGGAACGTTCTTGTGGTGGTGGTAATTCGCGTGGCTACTTGCTAGAAACTAGCTTGCACGTTCGTGATTAATTTCTTGCTGCATCCTGGGGTAAAATTATTTGTTGTAGTGAAGCGTATGTACTTGCATGCTTGTGGAGGTAGATGGGGAAATAGATGTGTGTTTGCATGTACGTCGAATGATGGGATGTTACGATGACTGCACTGCTGTGGATTGGGGTTTGCATGTGTGTGTTGGTTTTGAATGCGGTATTTCTTTTTTCCTTTTTTGGGTGGTGACCTAACACCCCCCGCCACACGTCCTTGCGGCGGCTTGCGGGGTATTATGTAGATGTAGATGTAGTAAATGTTAAATATTATCGGGTGAATTGAAAGGCTTGACTGATATACGTGAGACGTTTATAATCGATGACACCGCAGAGCAAAATATATGCAAATTCTAAAGTATTGGCTATTCTAAAGTAATTTTAGAAGGACGAATTGCACAAACTGAAGTTTTATAGAATTTGCTGATGATGAAACGTAAACTATTGGAGAGAGCACTTTTCTCTTCCTCATTTACTTGAAATTCATCATAAAAGAGGAAGAATTACCGAAAACTAACACCTTCTGCCGCTCATTCTGCATGGTGCATAGACGCTGGAATATGTAGTGATATTTATTTAGTTTTGTTATGGCCCGAAAACAGCACTCTTTGGTCTTTACATTCGGACACCAATGACAACACAACAGTGACAACAATACAAACACTCAATCCCTAGGTGGAGAAAATCCCACCCTGGCGGGAATCGAACCCGCGACCCTTGGATTGGCATATGAGGTCGTTACCACCGGAGCCGGCGAATACTGGCGAATGGAATGCCTGACAGAAATATTGTTGGCATTTATATCATAGCGGCCATTCACGCATACATTTGCTTATAATTCAAATTTTATTACAGAGTAGACATGCTGAAAGTAGCCGAAAGGCAGAAAGATGGACAAAAAAGTCCCCTTTATTAATAGGGTGCAGTGCAATACGGTGTCACTAGATTGAAGGTTGTGGTGAAAGGAGATGAATGTCGAATGGGAGAAAGAAATAGGTGCACTGAGTACACTTTTTCTAGTGGCTACCAAAGATCACGTGTTCCTATTTCCACCATAAAATGAAAATGCATACGATGGTCCAAGAATCGTGGGGATTTATGCAAATCTTCACTGACAGAATTATGAATTTCGTCCTAAAATATGTATACTCGGTGAAATCATGAATTTTTCTTGCAGTAATTAAAACAGTTTATGTTTTGTGCTGAAAATCATAGTCCATATTTTCTAAGGAAAATTAAGTCCATTAAAATACAGGACTCCAGGATTATTAAAATACCTACTGGGCGATAAACGTAGACACTAAAATGTCAATGAAAGAATTCATCATTTCTTATTACGCAAATAGTAAGCATTTTCCAAAGTGAGTGTGTTATGTGTAAGTATATCTCAGCTTCTTTTTTCGATCGTAGTTAAGCTTTGCTTTATCAGATGCAATTAATAATCCTCCACATTCTCAATAATTCTCACTTCTCTCGGTGGAAGTGTCATCGGGAGTGGATGCCGAAAAAATTTAGTTTCCAATTCTAATGAAGAGAAACAAAAAAAACACACGGAATATTCGTAGGATTTGCATAGGAAGTAGAATACGATTTTTGACATTTTAATAGCTGCACTTGAAGGAAAAGCTGGGACACTGTACCATATAGAACTCTACATTTCAGCATTTTCCCCAACTCACCTCTACCTGGTGAAATTTTCAATTCTTTCAAAATTATCCTCAAATTCACCACAAGCTTTTCACTTTGAAAAAGAAGAAAAGGAAATGTCTTGGAAATATACCGAATTGAAAGGAGAGGAAAAGGGAATTGCAAAAATGCTCTGCGGTGGGAGATCAATAACGCAAAAACATTGAAATAGATTAAACATGCAGTGCACTCACATGCATGCCCTCAGTGCAAACAGTGCATGCCCTCACATGCAGTCATTGTTTCCTAAAAAACATAATAACGATTTACGTAATTGAAGAACTAATTGCGTGGGTTGTTCGAAAAGTCTTTTGGGAAAAATAGAAAAACAACGTTAAATTGGGTGAATTTTTAAAAATTTCTCAATACAAACTCTTTTCATTTCGACAAACTTGTCTTAGTGTTTCACCAACTTTTCTAAGCCGTCTAAAAAGTAGGATTTTGGAAGGTTTTCAAAATAGGCAAATGTGTCGATATGAATCGTTTTCCACCGAATCATTTTTCTCAAGCATGGAAATAAAAAAAAGTCAATGGGGCGAAATCTGATGAATACGATGGATACGATGCTCATTCTTTGTGGATGTACGGCCACTGTTAAACTCATTAACACAATTATAAACGGTCGCAAACACAGGAGTAGATGTGTCATGAACTTCATCCAACTCGGCTTTGATCTCTCTCGGAGTTGAGTCTTTTCCATAGAAGTGTTTAATCAACTAAACTCATCTTTGCACATTTTTCCAAAGAAAAAAAGCTTGTTGCTTCAATTAATCATGGAAATTAAGCCACGTGACAGATATATCTAAAAAACTTTACCAACAGTTTAATGAGAGGTAACGCGCACTGAAAGAAAACTTTTTCCGATTCTACGAGAGTTATCTTTTTGGATTTTCTAAGAAACTATTGAACGCCCCACGTAAATATTGTTTAACAATTCCTTATCATAGAATACTGAGTTTTAATTGAGTTACTGTATCGACCTATTGATATGAAAGCTACAATATTCGGTAAACCTCTGTGAATTAGAGTTTAACTTGGATCCCTTGACCAATTTAATCAACCACTGAAATAAATGGTTGCAAAATTTATTCTTCTTATACAAAGCTCAACAAAGAAATTTTAAGTTTTGGAGGTCAGACCGCCATCGTTGGACGTACAAGAATGACGTTCTCGGAGTTAAGGTGAGGGATATTCATTCAATGATGGTGAAAGATACTAGACAAGAAGAGATGGAGTGTCTCGACGGGGACGGTTAGGTGGAGGAGGGAACCAATAGCGGCTCTTGGTTCTCGGTTTTGCTTGATTTCGACCGGGTGATTCAAAATTCTTTCTCAATACTGTCTGCTGGTTCTGTCATTTCTGTTACTATACAAGAGTTATGAAAACATTGATCCAAGGAGGCGGTATGTTTAGGAATGTGGTGAGCGAGGAAGGCGGTAAATTTTGTACCAGTAACTTTGTGGAGTAAAAGTTAATTGTGATAAGGGTGAAGAGGATGGAGATGTATTTACCTAAGTAAGATGAGAGATAGGAGTTAAAATGGTACATTTTTAAAAGAGCAAGTGACCATTGAGATTTGTTTGGAATAATAAACCATTGACTGGAAAAGGGGGCTGCATTTACACACAAGCGATTATCGGGTGAGAACTGGGTTAGGTTTGGCTTGGAGGGACCAGATACATGCGGACTCACCGGTCCTTACATCTATGTTAGTGGAGATATGTGGGGAGGATCCTAGGACGGAAAGAGAGAACCAGTATGATTAGAAAAAAATAAGCTATGGGAAATAGAATGCCCAGAAATTGCCGAAAGTGGAGAACGACGTAGATTTGGTTAAAAATCGGCGAATATTGATGCTGAGGGTGTTGTATATTCTTAATAAAGGTAGGCAAGGCAAATGTTGCAAATGAAGATGCAGATGATATTTTCCTGCTACTGTCAGCGCAGGAGGGAGCATGAAGGTTTGAGGAAGTGAATAGGAAGGGAACGGACCGGGTGAGAGGACAGACCTTACAGTGCGGGCTGCAAAGCGATGGTCGATGGAGGGGGGTGGCCAGGGGGGAGCTGACAACGGATTGGTGGATATCAAGATTTTTCTGAATAATACAGAGGGGTATCGGGAGAATAAGGAGAAAGTGGCTATTCCTACTACTCGTCAATATTTTTTAATATTGATGGTAAATAACTTCGTATGAATTATATTTATGCGATTCATGGAAGTACGTTGGTCCAGTGATTGATTCTGGTTGATACTGTATTTTTGAGTGTGTGGGGAAGAGCTAGTCGAAGTGGGAAGAATTTCCTTTTATAAAAAGGAATCCGGATATCTACGTTTCAGTGGAGTAGAAAGTAGGTTGCTACAGTAGCTTGTTGCGTAAGGCGGTTGCGTTGTTACTACACGATTCCCTTCAATAGAAAGTGAATTGGGGAATGCAACACAATAATTGCCATCATTTCCATACCGAGCGATTGAAGTAACAATCAAGGCCATTTTAATAACGAAGGCTACGAGGCATATTAATTCAGTAAGAGCCGATTATTTATATTTAAATTAGACGCTTCAGAACACAGTTTTACTCCTGCAGCAACATCTACTAATTCATTGAGAAGCTATACATCTACATCTACATAATACCCCGCAAGCCGCCGCAAGGGCGTGTGGCGGGGGGTGTTAGGTCACCACCCAAAAAAGGAAAAAAGAAATACCGCATTCAAAACCAACACACACATGCAAACCCCAATCCACAGCAGTGCACACATTCATCGTAACATCCCATCATTCGACGTACATGCAAAAACACATCTATTTCCCAATCTACCTCCACAAGCATGCATACATGCTTCACTACATACATACGCTTCACTACAACAAATAATTTTACCCCAGAATGCAGCAAGAAATTAATCACGAACGTGCAAGCTAGTTTCTAGCAAGTAGCCACGCGAATTACCACCACCACAAGAACGTTCCGCACAAAAATCCCTTCTACTCAAGACGAGGAATTCGGCCCAACGCTGCAGGTGGGAGGAGGGCACACCCACGGAGAGGGACAAGGGATGGAAGTGGAAATTTAGGGTAGGAAAAGAAGAGAAAACAACACTGTAAACAGCAATACTTCATGGCATGCGGGAAGGGTTTTGATACAACACACAGGAGGTTAGTGAAAGTGAATGCAACTGAATTTAACTAATTGTTACCTAGACGCCGAGGGTGGCAAGTGGCATTTTTGTTATCTCCGAGTGTGACCCTACATTTGTTATCCCGTATTGTCCGTGGGAAGAAGGAGTCCTTGAGTCTGCTAGTCCTGGCATCTACTTCCCGAATTATGTACACATGATCCAAGCGACCTATATATGTTGGAGAGCGAATAATTTTCGAGACCTCGGCGCTGAAACATGCGGATCCGAATTTATTTAGTAAGTTTAACCTAGCATTGAGTCGTCCTTCTTCCAATGGTTCCCATCCCAACTCCATAAGCATTTCAGTGACGCTTTTCGTTTTATCGTAACAGTTTTCCACGAAACGAGCTGCCCGGCGTTGGACCTTCTCAATTTCCCGAATGAGGCCTTTTTCACACGGATCCCATACGCTACATGCATATTCTAAATGGGGCCTTATAAGAGCGTGATGACAACCATCCTTGACCTTGGAGTCACTTCTGCCCACAATGCGTCTAATAAATCCTAATTTTTTATATGCTTGCCCGCAGACTTTACGTATATGGGTCCCCCAAGTTAAGTCTTTAGTGAATGTAACACCTAGGTATTTCACCGTATCAACTACTTCAAGGTCAACTCCAGCTAATTTGAAAACTAATCCCGTGGATCTTTTAAAGAAATTTACCACCGAACATTTATTAAGATTTAAAGGCAATCCCCATTTTGAACACCATTCATTAATGCTATTTAAATCACGTGCTAGAATTAAACGATCCTCATCCCCAGATATCTCCCGATAAATCACTGTGTCATCCGCGAACATCCTTATCTTACTTTTCACTTTGCGGTTCAGATCGTTAACAAAAATCAAGAATAGTAACGGTCCGATAACACTTCCCTGAGGAACCCCCGAGGTGACTCTTACGCTGGTAGAACTAGCGCCGTCAAGGACTACCCTCTGTTCCCGGTCTGAAAGGAAGTCTCCAACCCAATTTATTGCCCCCTTGTGTATACCTGCGCCCTTTAATTTATGGATGAGTTTACCATGCGGAACGGAATTATGTGCTCTAAAATTTTGCAACTTATTGAAGTGAGAGAAATGGGTCTGTAATTGCTGGGGTCCTCCCTGTCACCACTTTTAAAAATAGGCGTTATTTGCGCGGTTTTCCAATTCTTAGGGACTTTGCACTCAGTGAGTGATTTGTTAAATATAAATTCGAGATACGGGGCGATGTTAGGAGCTAAGTGTTTTAGCACCCGAGCTGGTATATTTTCGGGACCCGGGGATTTGTTTGGTTTGATGTCTTTGAGCAATTTGGCAATTCCTTGCTCGTCCACTGTTATTTTTGTCATGGGTTCAGTAACTTCCCTCACTCCTTCCCACGTGACCTCAACAAACTCCCCCCCACCTACCGACCATCACCTAACCCCTCCCCCCTTGCCCCTCCAGGTACATCAGCGTAAGAGTCACCCGAGGTGACTCTTACGCTGGTAGAACTAGCGCCGTCAAGGACTACCCTCTGTTCCCGGTCTGAAAGGAAGTCTCCAACCCAATTTATTGCCCCCTTGTGTATACCTGCGCCCTTTAATTTATGGATGAGTTTACCATGCGGAACGGAATTATGTGCTCTAAAATTTTGCAACTTATTGAAGTGAGAGAAATGGGTCTGTAATTGCTGGGGTCCTCCCTGTCACCACTTTTAAAAATAGGCGTTATTTGCGCGGTTTTCCAATTCTTAGGGACTTTGCACTCAGTGAGTGATTTGTTAAATATAAATTCGAGATACGGGGCGATGTTAGGAGCTAAGTGTTTTAGCACCCGAGCTGGTATATTTTCGGGACCCGGGGATTTGTTTGGTTTGATGTCTTTGAGCAATTTGGTAATTTCTTGCTCGTCCGCTGTTATTTTTGCCATGGGTTCAGTATATATTGTTTCTTGGAGATACGTGGTGGCTACATCGTTCGTGAAGACGCTCTGGAAGAATTCGTTGAGAATGTTGGCTTTACCCTCACTGTCAGTATGAATGATGATATTGTTGCAGTCCCTTAAGCAAGCCACGGTTTGTTAACCCCCATTTACTTCCCTAACATATGACCAGAAAGCTTTGGGGTCAGTGTTCAAATACTCGCAGAGTACTTTACGTTTAAAGCCTTGCAAAGCGCTACATAATTGTGTTTTAGTTTCAATTTTAGAGGATCTATACTTGTCCAAAAGCTGTTTATTGTCCAAGGGTGATGAGTTCAGACATGCTTTCTTTACCCTAGAGTGTAACATTCTCTGCTTTCGAAGGGCTTTTTTAACGCCTTTGTTGTACCACCTCGGGTCGCGATTTGCTTTAACGTATTTTACAGGGATGCAATCTGTTATTCCTTTTTGCATAATTTGGACAAACTGTGTCCAAGTTTCTTCCACGGTGGCAAGACTTAAGCGCGTTTTGAAATCGTGTAGTGAAGAGTTTAAATGGCTGGCAAAAGTTTCAAAATCTGCTTTGTCATAATTATAAATTTTTCTTTTTGGCTTAACATTCTTTTTTATTTCTACGTTCAAGTTAATAATAACTGATTTATGGTCACTCAAACCCTCGTCCGTTGATACACTACTAATGCGTTCCGGTGTGTTCGTAAGAAATAAGTCCAATATGTTCTTTCCACGGGTGGGAGTGCGTACTTCTTGATGAAGCGAGTTTCTTTGAACCAATTTTAGTAAGAAATTGCAAGATTCGCGATCACGGGTCCGAGATTTAACGCTATTGCTATCCCAGTCGATACCAGGGAGGTTGAAGTCACCACCAATTGGTGGTGACACCACCATTGATGTATTTATTATTTTTGCGTGTTAATCTATTTATTTGTTCATTGAGGGTATTAAGTGTTTGAAAATCTGAGTCTGGGGGTCTGTAGAAAGAGCATAAATTAATGTTGGGGTGATTGGATCGCAGTATGGTGCACCAAACACTTTCTATGTTATTATTTTCAAATGCAAGTTGTCTGCTTTCAAGATTACTTTTCACAGCCACGAAAACTCCTCCTCCGGGTCTTGTACCTCTATCATGTCGGTAAACTGTAAAGTTTATTGGGAAAATTTCTTGGTCATTGATGTCATTACACAGCCAACTCTCTGTGCCTAATATTATATCAGCCGAATGACATTGGATTATGTGCTCGAGATCCGCTATTTTATTTTTGAGGCTTCTGCAATTTAATACAAGTATATTTAGATTGTTTTTCTCTTCAGTAACGCCCTTGTTTGTGTCTGACCGTAATTTACGACACGTTTGTGGAGAAGTGCATGTCAAATGTCTTTCTACGTCAATGCCAGGGTTATCGGTTACTTTTACATGTCGGTTGTATGTTGTATTAAAACAAGTTTGTGTTTGTTCTGTTATTTTTGGGATCTGTGAGGCGTAACCTGATCTGAAGTGACAAAAAGCGCTGGATTCTACATTATTTATCCCAATATATGACCTGCGCTCTTGCCTTCCAACTATGCTAAACCCTAGAAACGTGTTCGTGTAACCTACGCACCTACTGTGATGCCACGGCAGTATAATGGACCCCGGAGCGATTTAGTGGTACCCGACACGATGAGAGGACAGGCCTCAGATCAACGAAGTCCGCTCCGATTTCCCGACAGAATCCCAACAATCTCTCGTTTATACCCTCTATTCGGCTCCAAACGAGCCTTCCGCGGTCAGTACGTGGCACAATACTACAAATACTTAATTGAAGAGGGACCTTCAACTCCGCCTCGACCCGTTTCACCTCCGAGTGCATCTCCTTAAAGGAGCGCAGGATCTCTTCAGATCCACGTTCTGAGGCGTCGTTTGTTCCCACATGAGCCACAATGCGTAGCTTTGAGCAACCTGTATTACTGTCGGCCGCCTTCATCGCCTGCGTTGCCTGGGGTACCCCGCCGCCTGGTATACACCAGGACGACAAGAATCCAACACCTCCCTCCTGTTGAACTCTGCGGCGCAGCGGATGCATTATACGCCGGACGTTAGAACTGCCTAATATAACGGTTCCCTCCCTTCCCGAGCGCTGATGTCTTCCTCCTGGCAGTGCCCTCGGAGTAGAGGTAGGAGCTGCAGGTGCGGTGGTGCTGTCATCCGACAGCACCTGGTACCTGTTGGAGACGGGGATGGTGTCTGCCTCCGCACAGTCCAATCCTCGCCGCAGCGTAATCTTCCCCTTGCCCCGAGATACAACCCTCCAATCGTCAGACCTACGGACAAGAGGTACTCCCTCGTTGAGAGATGGGACACGAGGCAGGTCTCTAATCGCCCAGCCACGTGTAGCATTTGGACGAATCCGTGCATCCCTATGGGCGTGGCGGGTTTTCGAATTCCCACACCGAGTCCCAACTCTCCCGAGGGGAGCCCTCCCTCCGGCGATCTCCGAACGAAGCTCCCGCACCATCCTCTCTAACATGACGATACGAGCCCTTAGAGCTGCGCATTCGCCAGTGCCTTCGAGCATGGCAACAGGGGACCTAGGTGAAGCCATCCTGGCTATTAACCGAGTCCCAACAAAAGCTAACCTGTATACACTATGCTAAGATGTCTAAGAGGGGTTCCCCAAAAATAAAAGCTAACCTAAACCTTCTATGCTAAAGATATGTTTTTGTTTTATATAGTGCGGTACTATAAACAAAAATGTACGAAACTGGTAACTTAATGTGATGGACACTGTACTTGTAACTGTAAGTGGCTACTCAGTGGAAAATAAGAGAAGAAGAGAGAGAGTACTCACCAATAACCAGTCAGAGGAGCGGGAAACAAATAACTACAAGCCACTAAGAATACCCACTAAAATTACCACCACACTATTAAAAAATAATACCAAACAGCACAAAGACTAAATAAACTAAGCTATATCACAAAATAAAAGCTAACACCACGCTACACTTCACTAGGGAAGAATTTGCACAGAGGCGCACAAGTAACAGCAGGTAAGCTCGGCTACGGTCAAACCGGTTCCAGCGAGCGAGGTCAGGCACGTCCGTTCTCGGCAGAGGCCAGGTAGAGAATGAATGATATATAGCAGCATTCGTGTTGTTTCAGAAGTCGTTTGCTTGTCCGTGCATGCAAACAACAATGTCCGCGACAATCGTTGATCCCGCCAGCTGTGAAGTGCGTTCTCTCATACGATTCTTGTATGCATAAGGATTGTCGGCTGCTGAAATTCATCGGGAGTTATGCCTTGTTTATGGACCTACAGTTATGAGTGAAGGAAAGGTTAGACAATGGTGCTATGATTTTAAAAATGGACGGACAAAGGGCGAAAAGCGAAGTGGCAGGCCCAGTATTCTGACCGATGAAATTGTTCCGCAAGTGGAACAAAAAAGGCGATGCAATCGCCGATCGACGATTAATTAATTAAATGACGCACTACTGTCTACAAAATTGTCACGTAAAACCTCGGAAACCACAAATTGCGTGCAATGTGGGCTCCGGAAATGCTCATCGACCACCACGAAGAGCGAAGAATGACCAGTGGACGAGAGTATTTCGGTCGTTGGGAACTCTCTAACCACCCACCGTACAAGCGTTGACCTTGCACCTTGCGATTACTTCCTCCTCTAGCACTTGAAACAGTGACTCGATTGACGTTTCGAAACCGAAGAGGAACTCAAGAACGGCGTTGTAAATTGGCGTCAAAACTCTCAGGCGGCGAGCTTCTATGCAAAGGGGTTAAAGACGCTGGAGCAACGGAACGAAAAATGGTTAGAAGTGAACGGTGATTATTTAGGAAAGTTAAGTAGGTTTGTAGCTAACTAAAAGTGCCAATAAAATGTGTTTCATATGAGTATATATTTTCCTGTGACCAGACTGGCCTTAATTTATGAGCATTCCTCGTACATTATCTTGAAATGCTCAGAATAGCAGGCCGGCGGCCTCCTTGACAAGCCAAGGGCACTTCGCCTTTCAAGCAGTCATAGGTGTGCAATGTCTAACAGCCCTCTTCCCTGCTGAGTGCGGACCCCGCATGACTTATATGTTTGTATAGGTTGCCGACATTTTGACGCATAAAGGATGTGAGGGAAAGCATTTTTTGGGCGGTTCTAAGCAAACTAAGCTCAAAATGGGGAAACAGGTGACGAAAAAGATTGATTTCAATCAAGATATTGTGGATGAATTGAAGAGAGCGTTTATCGAGGAGGACGCACTATCGAAAGTCGCCAGGTGTCTCACTTTTTAACTCTCAATTCGAAACGATGTTCTTGTCACTTGATGTTCTATATCTATATATCTATAACTTGATGTTCTATATCTATCTATATAAAAATAAATAAATAAATATATATATATATATATATATATATATATATATATATATATATATAACTTAGACAGTAACACACAGCACGAGAACACATAAAAAGAACACTCACAATAATATCTTAATAATTTCGACGGACTCCAGCTCCGTCTTCTTCGGAAGATAAGATATGACTCATGGGTCAGCGCAATATAACATTTGGACGGCACAATAGAACACAGAATAAAATAGATAACAAAAAAGAACACTCACATTGTAGATTGTTTGAGCTTTCGGCCTACTCCGAGGCCTTCTTCAGGTCAGACTGAGAGGTCTTGAGGGGAGAGTGTCTGGGGAGGGAAGGAGGGGAAGGTTTAGGGACTGCTGGGAAGGGAATTGAAGATGGCGGTTAAGGGTGGGAATTTTAAAGGATCAGAAACATAGGATGTATGCGGATTCGCGAGTTCTCACCTCTATGTTGGTGGCTGAATCGGGTAGGGATTCTAGAATTGTTAGGGAAACGTATTCATCGACTGATAGGTTGTGTGAACTTGCGTGTAAAGGGATAGGAAGGGAAGAGAGTGAGGCAGAATTACATGAGTAGCGGTGATTGTTCATTCGGATGGATAAGGGGGTAATGCATTCGCCTACGTAGAATGAGGTGCATTGTTTGAGCGACAAAAGATAGATAATATATTTTTCAAGAGGCAATTACCGTGGGAACGGGATGAAGGGAAAATGAGGGGATCTGGGGAGAGGGGAGCAGATCTGATCAGCAGATATCGGGGGCGATTGCAAGTTGGGGAAATATGTGGAAATTTGTCAGGGCGGGGTGTCAAAGGGTTGGTGGATCTCAGTAGGTTTCTGAGATTGGCTGGTCGTCTGTAAGCGACAGAGGGGCATTGGGGCAGTAGGGATGAGGTCGCGTCCTTGTCGTGTAAAATGGGATAAAGTTCTTTAAGAAAAGTTAAAAAGTGAAAGCACTTCTTCCTTCAAGACCTTTCAGTCTGACCTGAAAAAGGCTTCGGAGTAGGCCGAAAGGTCAAACAATCTACGATGTGAGTGTCCTTTTACGTGTTATCTATTTTATTCTTTGTTCTATTGTGCCGTCCAAAAGCTATATTGCTCTCGTGAGTACCTCCTCAGAATTGATATATATATATATATAAATATATATATACATATATATATATATTTATAAATATATATATATATATATTTATAAATATATATATATACATATATATATATATATATATATATATATATATATATATATATACACATTCAAACACGAAATACCGCCATATGGCGAATATAAATATTCATTCACATTGAAATAGAGATAAGGAAAATGGTAAAGGAACACATATAAAGGACGAACACAAGAGAGGTGGGGATGGCGGATGTGAGCAGATCACGAATGTAAAAATATTTTCCTCGACCGGGACTTGAACACCGGATCTCTCCACTTGCCGGGCGGATGCTCTAAACCTTGCTATCCTACCAATGCTTGCTAACCTACTGTCCATTCTCCTCTTGTGTTTGTCAATTTCTCCTTTGGTGGGTGTAACAGCTCCCTAACGCCATCTTCTGGGTAATGATTCGGAGCACTTTGGCGCTTTATAAGATCGCAGATTTCAATGTAAAAGTACTCTTCCTCGATAGCTCAGGTGGTTTAGAGCATCCGCCCGGCAAGTGGAGAGATCCGGTGTTCAAGTCCCGGTCGAGGAAAATATTTTTACATTCGTGATCTGCTCACATCCGCCATCCCCACCTCTCTTGTGTTCGTCCTTTATATGTGTTCCTTTACCATTTTCCTTATCTCTATTTCAATGTGAATGAATATTTATATTCGCCATATGGCGGTATTTCGTGTTTGAATGTGTATTTGGCCAATGTGGCTCGTCTCTTCTTCTGGCTATGCGTGCCATGAAACGCACCGTTCCTATCCTTTATGATGTTGTATGCTTGCTAACCTACTGTCCATTCTCCTCTTGTGTTTGTCAATTTCTCCTTTGGTGGGTGTAACAGCTCCCTAACGCCATCTTCTGGGTAATGATTCGGAGCACTTTGGCGCTTTATAAGATCGCAGATTTCAATGTAAAAGTACTCTTCCTCGATAGCTCAGGTGGTTTAGAGCATCCGCCCGGCAAGTGGAGAGATCCGGTGTTCAAGTCCCGGTCGAGGAAAATATTTTTACATTCGTGATCTGCTCACATCCGCCATCCCCACCTCTCTTGTGTTCGTCCTTTATATGTGTTCCTTTACCATTTTCCTTATCTATATTTCAATGTGAATGAATATATATATATATATAATATATATATATATATATATATAATATATATATATATATATATATATATATATATATATATATATATATATATATATATATATATATATATATATATATATATATATATATATATATACACACACACACGAGGTGTGTTCCATAAATAATGAGTATTTTATTTTTTTGGACAAAATATTATTTATTCTTATACATTGATGTTGTCACCTTCAAAATAGTACCAATTGGAGATTATGCACTTGTGCCAGCGCTTCTTCATATTCCCGAAACACTTCGTAAACTCGATATTTCAGATAGCCTTTAGTTCTTTCAGCGATGCGCTTTTAATGTCATCTACGGCTATAAGACGACGGCCTTTCAAGGTTCTCTTAATTTTTGGAGCGAGGAAAAAGTCACACGGAGAGGTCACGGATTCTTCTCTTAGCTTCTTCATATTCCCGAAACACTTCGTAAACTCGATATTTCAGATAGCTTTCAGCGATGCGCTTTTAATGCCATCTACGGCTATAAGACGACGGCCTTTCAAGGTTCTCTTAATTTTTGGAGCGAGGAAAAAGTCACACGGAGAGGTCACGGATATCTGGCGAATATGCGCTGCAGCATAGTTACTGTATTGGTTTTGGCTAAAAATTCACAAACAAGTAAAGAAGTGTGAGCTGGTGCATTATCGTGGTGCAAAAGCCATGAATTTTCCACATGATCCGGGCGTTTTTTCGGTTCGGGCAAACGGCATTGAACTTGTACTTGTACTTGAACTTCTTATTGAACATCTGACCTGGCGGCAGGAATTCATCATGCACTATGCCATTAAAATCGAAGAACATAGTGAGCATAACCTTCACGTTCGACCGCACTTGTCGAGCCTTTTTCGGTCTTGGCGAGCCAGGTTTCTCCTTCCTCTTGTTGTCGGGTCCTCTTTTCCTCACGGCTCTTCTGATGAAGGCATTATCGTAGGCGCTGTCTCTCATGGCTCTGTTCAGGTGTATTTTCTCTGCCGGGAGCGATTCTGCGTCTGACACTCTTTCTGCTCTGGAGAACAGGGTCTTGATGACGCCTGCCTTTTACTGAGGGTGGTGATGTGAAGTGGCGTTGAGGTAACGATCAGTGTGCGTAGGTTTTCTGTACACTGAGTGGCCGAGAGTTCCGTCTAACTTCCTCGTCACGAGTACATCAAGGAACGGGAGGCGTCCGTCTTTCTCGAGTTCCTTCGTGAATTTTATGGCCGAGCTTATGTTTTTCAATTCTCGGTGGAAGTCTTCTAATTTCTCCTCTCCATGTGGCACACTCTCACGCAGTCTAACCCGAGAACCACCTCTGAATCCTCTCAAAAACCTCTCAACAGCTGCAAGAGCCTCCAATCTGGATTCTACATTGTTTGAAATTTGTCATTTATCCTCAAGGACCGCTAAATACCCAAAATATGTGCATTGGAAGAAAATTATTACGAATTTTAAGATTATAGTAATTTCTTAGTATTTGTAAAAGTGGTTTATTTTCACTTAATTGCACTGATTCCTCTTTCTAATGATATTTGATGAGTTTATTGGTTTAAAAGGCATATAAATTATTTTGGATGTTTGTCAATTTTTGACATTTTTCATTAAAACCGGCAATAATTAAATGGCCCTTTGGCATTTTGATGAAATTATTATTTACTTACAATTGACCAATTTGGATTCCACGTTGTTGAAGGGTTCTCCTTATTCCTTAAATACCGAAAAATACCCAAAATATGTGCATTGGAAGAAAATTACTACGCATTTTATGATTTGAGTAATTTCTTAGGATTTGTAAAAGTGCAAAAATGATTTTTACCCTGAAATTGTTGCATTTAAATGCATGTTAGAGGATGACCTCGTTAGAAGTTACTGTTACGGTATCTCCCCCAGTTTCTTGCAATTTAAACACACGATTAATTAAAATATACATCAATTGTACCTGCGACAAAGAATAAGCAAGGCTTATTAGAGAGAGAGAGAATCGTAAATCCAGTAAAGGCCGTAAATCAAAACTGTCGCCGATTCTTGAGAGGTCACATGCGATCACTTTCTAAACTACCCAATCTCATATTCCATCGTCCCAGTTCCATCCTAAATGCTCCTGACTCGCCCTCTCCCTGACCTACCCCGATCTACCCGATACCACCACGCTATCTCCCCTCCTCCCGATTCATCCCCGGCGCACTTCCCTTCTGACTATTCCAGAGACCTTGGCCTCACTACCATCCCGAATTGCACTCACCTCCCCCACGTCCCCTGAACTCCACTTCACCTCCCCCGCCCGACTCACGTTGCATAATTGATTCGGCAGCGTTGGAGAGGCGATGCCTCCGGTGGTGGAAGCCGAGGTGGAAGATTTTGGAGAATCCGCAGAGGAGAGGGGAGAGCGAGCCACTGTTTCCATTAGCCGCGGTCCTCCTCAACACCCCCCCCCCACGAACCCTTTCTCTTCTTTTGAATTCGGAATCCTTTCTCTCTCTCTGCCCCACTCGCCCTCCCTCCTCACCCGCGAGTCTCCTCAAAAGGAGAAATCACTTCTTCGAAATCACTCTTCTCCCCTCCCTCGCCGGAGATACCTCTTCTTTCCACATTTCACAAACGTTAACCTCTCTCGGATCCGTCTTCATTTGTATTCGCGTCGCTTTTTTACGGCCTCCTCGAACTAAGGCTCTTCCGTTCCGCTTTCCAATGGAGCAGGGTTTATTGTTCTAAGGGCCGGCACACTCGGAGCCAAGTTGCGGGTGGACGAATAATGTGGAAAGCATTGGTATTATGTAAACCTCACGCCACTGCACAACGCACAAGTTGCCCGAAAGGTAATTCATTTATCATAAAAATATGATGATCAGAAAAATACAATTTTAAAGTCCTTTTAGTAAAATGAATTAAATGAAATCTAATCACAAATTGACTAATTAATACATTTATCAAACGAGTTTTAAACTAAAGTGTTCCCCTCTTACCTACCTTTTAATGTTTAGGCATCCCAAGTATAAAAAAATTTGCCAGTTATCTACAAAATTTCTATGCTTTTTAAATTAATGGTGAATTTCACAGTTTCAGACAAATTGCTTAACGAAAAAAATATGAATGATGAAAGAAATAAAATAGTGAAACAAAGAGATTTATCTTATTATTTACACTTATACATTACATTACACTTACACTTATTATATATACTTATATTATATTATAGCTTATTTCATTGGCATTTATTATTAGGTAATCTACCGGTTAAGGTAGGTTTTTGGATGGACACAAAAACAAATAAATATTTTGTAACTCCAAAAAAAACCCAATCCAACAACCAACTCTACATCAGGTCCCTCTTCACCACTGTGTACTTCTTCCCTTCCTTCATCCCGTCCTACATCCCTATGCTGTTCCTGCCCTTTCCTCGCTTGCCCAACATTCTCCCCTCTATTACCTTCTTCAACATTCCACTGCCGCTCAATAAGCCTTTCATTCATTGTTCCTGCCTCCATAGGATTTCTCTCAACAAACCCCTTTCCTCAACCACCATCTCCAGCACTTCCTCATTTTTTTCCTTTCGGTCCATTTCACCTTCTCCATTCTTCTCCACACCCACATTTCAAAAGCCTCCAATCTACGTCTATCCTCCTGCTTCAGCGACCACGTTTCTGCACCGTACATAGCTACGCTCCATATCAGAGTTTTTACGAATCTTGTCTTAACATCTCTACTCAATATCCCTGTCATCAACTCCGTATTTCTTGCGAAAGCCTCCTTGCCTAGCGCAATTCTTCTCCTTACGTCCCTACCACTTTGACCGTGTTGGTCCAAAACACTTCCGATACGTAAACTGTTCTACCTGCTCTATTTTTTCCCCGCCTATTTTAATACTTAGCTTAGCCTTTTTCTTTCTGGAAAATCGCATAACCTTTGTTTTATTAATATTGATTCTCATCCCATATTTATCGAACTGAACCTCCAATTCACTGAGCAATGCTTGCAACCACTTGGCTGACTGAGCAACTAATGCTTGGTCAACAGCAAACCTAACTGATTTTACGAATTCCCCTCCGACTTTCATTCCTTCCTCCAGTTTTTCCCATGCCTCTTTAATAATTTCCTGCACATAAACTTTGAACAGAACCGGTGATAATGGGCAACCCTGCCTTAAACCTCTTCCTAACACTCTCTAACTTCGTAACACCTGTTCCTAACTCTCCGTTCCCCATTCGCATCTGAGCAGTCTGAAACATGTACAGGTTGTTGATCAGCCTACTGTACCTCCAATTCATTCTTATTTCTGCAATGCACACATTAATTTTTCCAAATTCACTCTATCAAACGCTTTTTCGAAATCTACGAAACAGACAAATACGTCCTGATTGTATTCTATATTCCTCTCGATTAGTGATCTCATTACTGCAATGGCATCACACGCACCTCTTCCTTTCCTAATCCCAAACTGATCATCCCCTAAGTAATCATTTGCCTTAGTCTCTATCCTTTTGTTGATGATCCTGAGAATAACTTTAGCTGCGTGGGATATCAAAATTATTGTTCAGTAATCCTCACATGATGCAGCCTTTACCTTTTTCGGAACAAAATCTTTCGGCCAGATTCCTTCCTAATAGATACTACGAATCAGACCATATAGATTCTCCTTCCCACATTTTCCTACACATTTCAACAGTTCCACAGAAATGTTGTCTACCCCCCATGGCCTTATTGGCTTTCATCTCCTTTAATGGCCTTTCTATTTCATCGTAGAGTATGCCTGGACCTAAACTATCTTCTTCTTCGTCATTTTTCTTTTCTATGTCTAACCTTGTCGGCCTAAGTTCTCTACCATACAATGTTTCTATATATTCCGTCTATCTCTCTTGGATTTTTTCTGGTTCTACTTTTATATAACCCCACTTATCTTTAACTGTTAGCACATACTTACCCTCCTAGCTCCCGGTAATAACTTAACCCAGCTTTATAGCGCACCAATCTTACCTTTCTTCTTTAAATTTTCCATATCCTCGCATTGCGTTTTCCACCATTCTTCTTTTTCATTTTTTTGGCCCTTCTCAATTTATTTTTTAACTCTTTGTACTTTTTGTATCTTGCCTGACTCTTTGTTTACATTCTTCCATCTTCTTCTCTCCTCCATCTTCAAATCATCTTATTGGTTTCCTTATCCTTTTCCCGTTAACGGTTCATATGTGCTTTTTGCGGCTATCGATGTCACATTCTTGAAACATTCCCATTTTTCTTCAATAGTACTTAGCTCTTTACCGTCACCCATCATTTTCTCTACAGCCTCCTGATACTCCTTCCTCGTTAATGCATTTACTGCTTCTAAATTCCATTTCCTAACCCGCCGTCCTTGCCTTATCTTCTTGAAACGGACGTTGCATTTCATAACAACTAAATTGTGGTCAGAGTCCGCATCCGCTCCTGGGAAACTCTGCGAATTCATCACACTGTTCCTAAACCTGTGCCTAACCATAATATAATCTAACCTTTCTGAGTCATCTGGCATTTTCCATGTATACCTACACCTTTTGTGGTGTCTAAACCATGTGTTGGTGATGACTAACCCTTGTCTCCTGCAGAATTCAATTGCTTTCGGTCCGCGTTCATTCCTCGTACCTACATCTACATGTCTACATGTACATAATACCCCACAACCGCCGCAAGGGCGTGTGGCGGGGGGGTGTTAGGTCACCACCCAAAAAAGGAAAAAAACAATTACCGCATTACTGTAAACAGCAATATATTACTTGATGGCATGCGGGAAGGGTTTTGACACAACACACAGGAGGTTAGTGAAAGTGCATGCAATTGAGTTTAACTAATTGTTACCTACACGCCGAGGGTGGCGAGTGGCATTTTTCTTATCTCCGAGTGTGACCCTACAGTTGTTATCCCGTATTGTCCGTGGGAAGAAGGAGTCCTTGAGTCTGCTAGTCCTGGCATCTATTTCCCGAATTTTGTACCCATGATCCAAGCGACCAATGTATGTTGAAGCGCGAATAATTTTCGCGACCTCGGTGCTTAAACATGCGGATCCGAATTTATTTAGTAAGTTTAACCTAGCATTGAGTCGTCTTTCTTCCAATGATTCCCATACCAACTCCATAAGCATTTCAGTGACGCTTTTCGTTTTATCGTAACAGTTTTCCACGAAACGAGCTGCCCGGCGTTGGACCTTCTCAATTTCCCGAATGAGGCCTTTTTCACACGGATCCCATACGCTACATGCATATTCTAAATGGGGCCTTATAAGAGCGTGGTAACAACGTTCCTTGACCTTGGAGTCACTACTACCGACAATGCGTCTAATAAATCCTAATTTTTTATATGCTTGCCCGCAGACTTTACGTATATGGGTCCCCCAAGTTAAGTCTTTGGTGAATGTAACACCTAGGTATTTCACCGTATCAACTACTTCAAGTTCAACTCCAGCTAATTTGCAAACGAATCCCGTGGATCTTTTAAAGAAATTTACCACCGAACATTTATTAAGATTTAAAGGCAATCCCCATTTTGAACACCATTCATTCATGCTATTTAAATCACGTGCTAGAGTTAAACGATCCTAATCCCCAGATATCTCCCGATAAATCACTGTGTCATCCGCGAACATCCTTATCTTACTTTTCACTTCACGGTTCAGATCGTTAACAAAAATCAAGAATAGTAACGGTCCGATAACACTTTCCTGAGGAACCCCAGAGGTTACTCGTACGCTGGTAGAACTAGCGCCGTCAAGGACTACCCTCTGTTCCCGGTCTGAAAGGAAGTCTTCAACCCAATTTATTGCCCCCACCTGCGCCCTTTAATTTATGGATGAGTTTACCATGCGGAACCTTATCAAATGCCTTTTGAAAGTCTAAAAAGATCGCATCCACTTGCCTACCACTTTCAGCCGATAAAAGTCACTGTCATTGTGCAGTCATGTGTGAACAATCCTAATTGGGTCTCGCATGAGCGGGTTTTTCTGAATCCGTGTTGATTGTCACTTAAAAAGTTAATGTTATCAAGATGTCTCATTATGGAACTGACAATTATGTGCTCTAAAATTTTGCAACTTATTGAAGTGAGAGAAATGGGTCTGTAATTGCTGGGGTCCTCCCTGTCACCACTTTTAAAAATAGGCGTTATTTGCGCGGTTTTCCAATTCTTAGGGAACTTGCACTCGGTCAGTGATTTGTTAAATATAAAGTCGAGATACGGGGCGATGTTAGGAGCTAAGTGTTTAAGCACCCTAGCTGGTATGTTTTCGGGACCCGGGGATTTGTCTGGTTTAATGTCTTTGAGCAATTTGGTAATTCCTTGCTCGTCTGCTGTTATTTTTGCCATGGGTTCAGTATATATTGTTTCTTGGAGATACGTGGTAGCTACATCGTTCGTGAAGACGCTCTGGAAGAAATCGGTTAGAATGTTGGCTTTACCCTCACTGTCAGTATGAATGATGATATTGTGCAGTCCCTTAAGCAAGCCACGGTTTGTTAACCCCCATTTACTTCCCTAACATATGACCAGAAAGCTTTGGGGTCAGTGTTTAAATACTCGCAGAGTACTTTACGCTTAAAGTTTTGCAAAGCGCTACGTAATTGTGTTTTAGTTTCAATTTTAGAGGATCTATACTAGTCCAAAAGCTGTTTATTGTCCAAGGGTGATGAGTTCAGATATGCTTTCTTTACCCTAGATTGTAACATTCTCTGCTTTCGAAGGGCTTTTTTAACGCCTTTGTTGTACCACCTGGGGTCGCGATTTGCTTTAACGTATTTTACAGGGATGGAATCTGTTATTCCTTTTTGCATAATTTGGACAAACTGCGTTATTAATTAATAAATGCGTTCCGGTGTGTTCGTAAGAAATAAGTCCAATATGTTCTTTCCACAGGTTGGAGTGCGTACTGCTTGATGGAGCGAGTTTCTTTGAACCAATTTTAGTAAGAAATTGCAAGATTCGCGATCACGGGTCCGAGATTTAACGCTATTGCTGTCCCAGTCGATACCAGGGAGGTTAAAGTCACCACCAATTATATTGATGCATTTATTATTTTTGCGTGTAAATTTATTTATTTGTTCATTGAGGGTATTAAGTGTTTGAAAATCTGAGTCTGGGTGTCTATAGAAAGAGCATAAATTAACGTTGGGTTGATTGGATCGCAGTATGGTGCACCAAACACTTTCTATGTTATTATTTTAAAATGCAAGTTGTCTACTTTCAAGATTACTTTTCACAGCCACGAAAACTCCTGCTCCGGGTCTTGTACCTCTATCATGTCGGTAAACTGTAAAGTTTATTGGGAAAATTTCTTGGTCATTGATGTCATTACACAGCCAACTCTCTGTGCCTAATACAATATCAGCCAAATGACATTGGATTATGTGCTCGAGATCCGCTATTTTATTTTTGAGCTTCTTCAATTTAATACAAGTATACTTAGATTGTTTTTCTCTTGAATAACGCCCTTGTTTGTGTCTGACCGTAATTTACGACACGTTAGTGGAGAAGTGCATGTCAAATGTCTTTCTACGTCAATGCCAGGGTTATCGGTTACTTTTACATGTCGGTTGTATGTTGTATTAAAACAAGTTTGTGTTTGTTCTGTTATTTTTGGGATCTGTGAGGCGTAACCTGATCTGAAGTGACAAAAAGCGCTGGATTCTACATTATTTATCCCAATATATGACCTGCGCTCTTGCCTTCCAACTATGCTAAACCCTAGAAACGTGTTCGTGTAACCTACGCCCTACACACTGTGATGCCACGGCAGTATAATGGACCCCGGAGCGATTAAGGGGTACCCGACACGATGAGAAGACAGGCCTTAGATCAACGAAGTCCGCTCCGATTTCCCGACAGAATCCCAACAATCTCTCGTTTATACCCTCTATTCGGCTCCAAACGAGCCTTCCGCGGTCAGTACGTGGCACAGTACTACAAACACTTAATTTAAGAGGGACCTTCACCTCCGCCTCGACCCGTTTCACCTCCGAGTGCATCTCCTTAAAGGAGCGCAGGATCTCTTCAGATCCACATTCTGAGGCGTCGTTTGTTCCCACATGAGCCACAATGCGTAGCTTTGAGCAACCAGTATTACTGACGGCCACCTTCATCGCCTGCGTCGCCTGGGGTACCCTGCCGCCTGGTATACACCAGGACGACAAGAATCCAACACCTCCCTCCTGTTGAACTCTGCGGCTACGGTCAAACCGGTTCCAGCGAGCGAGGTCAGGCACGTCCGTTCTCGGCAGAGGCCAGGTAGAGAATGACCTAACCCATAGTCCCCCACCTCATCTCCATCTCTTCGTTCGCCTATCATCGCATTACAATCCCCCATCACTATCAGATATTTCCCTGCAGAAACACTCGTGATTTTATCCTCTAACTCATCTACATCTATATAATACCCCGCAAGCCGCCGCAAGGGCGTGTGGCGGGGGGTGTTAGGTCACCACCCAAAAAAGGAAAAAGAAATACCGCATTCAAAACCAACACACATGCAAACCCCAATCCACAGCAGTGCACACATTCATCGTAACATCCCATCATTCGACGCGCATGCAAACACACATCCACCTCCCTTCACTCCATAAGCATGCAAGTAAATACGTTTAACTACAACAAATAGTTTTACCAAAGGATGCAGCAAGAAATTTATCACGAACGTGCAAGCTTGTTTATAGCAAGTAGCCAGGCGAAACATCACCACCACCACAAGAACGTTCCACACAAAACTCTCTCCAGGTGGGAGGAAGGCACACCCACGGAGAGGGACAAGGGATGAAAGGGGAAATTTAGGGTACCAAGAGCAGAGAAAACAATACTGTAAACAGCAATACATTACTTAATGGCATTCCAATGCGGGCATGTGTCTCATCGTGCATCCTATCTACTTCTTCTTCCTTGTGGTTCTCGATGGCATGTATGGATCACGATGGAACAATGACCAAGTTTGCAGAAGTAGTTCTCGGGCTGGACTGCGTGAGAGACATTTTTGGCTCAACGTTTCTCTCCCGTTGCAGGGAGCGTCTTCAGGAGCGAAGTAATTTTTGGCTAGCTGATCCTCCGTATATATACCCCCCGTTCGGTCCTTTCACTTTTTGACCGTTAGGGTCTAACGGCCCTTGGTTGGTTTGGTAAGGGTGGGGGTGGTAGATTGTGCGTTTTTTTTCCTTTCTCTTTTTGACCGTTGGTGTGTATTTCCCCCCCACGCAAAAGGCGTTTCCAGGGGTTTGGTAGGTGGAAGCCGTCGTCTCTGTTGAAATTCTGTGGCCGTTTCCCGAGGCGGCCTCGTATACTCTGAAATTTTTCGACTAAGGAGAAAGATATTACCGTTTTCAAATGTGCTGCATTGAGGTGCACACTAGCGGATGAGTCCGTTAAATCTAACTGTCGCGGTTCCTCCCGCAGTTTTTTTGAATTTGCCAAAATAGATAAACACCCTGGTTTTTAAAATGCCGGATTTAACTTCGCCGACTGTGGTGCAACGGGCACGACAACCAATACCTGTGACTTGTATGTAGGGTATTTCGTCATGACATTTTGTTCCATTAAAATCTCCAAGGTAGCCAGACTGGCTAAAGAACTCCGTGGATTCTGCCGCAGTCATTGCATTTGTTAAATTCATTGTTATTGGAAACAGAACTTTTATCAGCCGTTTGTTAAACATCCCGTAGAATATTTATTCGAGAACCAGGCATAATCTTCGCAAAATGGTGGTGACTTAGGGGACGCAAACCAGTTTCGTTTCTGCCGCGCAGTTCAAGGATCAATACCTTGCATGGCGGTTGTTGGAAATAGGATCTCGATCCAAACCTGCCCGAAAGCTCTTGGCTATACAAACCGAGGAAAAAAGTGAAAGACGATTGTCAAATTGGACTAAAATGCCAACAGTTTGGACGAAGAGAAGGTGCTGCTCACCAACGGTCGCGGACCGTTGCCGCTACATTTATGTTCCATGCACTCCTGCTGATCTGTATTTTAAATTATTGTACGGTACAATAGCAAGTAATACGGGGATTCCTTGTGTAACTTGAGATTCTATCTCTTTGTGTATGCTCTGCTACACATTCCTTGCATAGGGGCGTTGCAAGTTTGGAAGACAAAGTACAATTATGTAAATTCCACTTGGTTTTATTTGGTGGAACAAAATATCAAGAAATCTCAAGTAAAGTTCAGAAAAAAACGAGAGAGAGAACCATCCTATATAAAATGCTAAAATATAATTCGTAGTTGAAACGTATGTGTTACGATAAAACGAAAAGCGTCACTGAAATGCTTATGGAGTTGGGATGGGAATCATTGGAAGAAAGACGACTCAATGCTAGGTTAAACTTACTAAATAAATTCGGATCCTCATGTTTCAGCACCGAGGTCTCGAAAATTATTCGCTCTCCAACATATATAGGTCGCTTGGATCATGTGTACAAAATTCGGGAAATAGATGCCAGGACTAGCAGACTCAAGGACTCCTTCTTCCTAAGGTATTGATCCTTGAACTGCGCGGCAGAAACGAAACTGGTTTGCGTCCCCTAAGTCACCACCATTTTGCGAAGATTATGCCTGGTTCTCGAATAAATATTCTACGGGATGTTTAACAAACGGCTGATAAAAGTTCTGTTTCCAATAACAATGAATTTAACAAATGCAATGACTGCGGCAGAATCCACGGAGTTCTTTAGCCAGTCTGGCTACCTTGGAGATTTTAATGGAACAAAATGTCATGACGAAATACCCTACATACAAGTCACAGGTATTGGTTGTCGTGCCCGTTGCACCACAGTCGGCGAAGTTAAATCCGGCATTTTAAAAACCAGGGTGTTTATCTATTTTGGCAAATTCAAAAAAACTGCGGGAGGAACCGCGACAGTTAGATTTAACGGACTCATCCGCTAGTGTGCACCTCAATGCAGCACATTTGAAAACGGTAATATCTTTCTCCTTAGTCGAAAAATTTCAGAGTATACGAGGCCGCCTCGGGAAACGGCCACAGAATTTCAACAGAGACGACGGCTTCCACCTACCAAACCCCTGGAAACGCCTTTTGCGTGGGGGGGAAATACACACCAACGGTCAAAAAGAGAAAGGAAAAAAAACGCACAATCTACCACCCCCACCCTTACCAAACCAACCAAGGGCCGTTAGACCCTAACGGTCAAAAAGTGAAAGGACCGAACGGGGGGTATATATACGGAGGATCAGCTAGCCAAAAATTACTTCGCTCCTGAAGACGCTCCCTGCAACGGGAGAGAAACGTTGAGCCAAAAATGTCTCTCACGCAGTCCAGCCCGAGAACTACTTCTGCAAACTTGGTCATTGTTCCATCGTGATCCATACATGCCATCGAGAACCACAAGGAAGAAGAAGTAGATAGGATGCACGATGAGACACATGCCCGCATTGGAATGCCATTAAGTAATGTATTGCTGTTTACAGTATTGTTTTCTCTGCTCTTGGTACCCTAAATTTCCCCTTTCATCCCTTGTCCCTCTCCGTGGGTGTGCCTTCCTCCCACCTGGAGAGAGTTTTGTGTGGAACGTTCTTGTGGTGGTGGTGATGTTTCGCCTGGCTACTTGCTATAAACAAGCTTGCACGTTCGTGATAAATTTCTTGCTGCATCCTTTGGTAAAACTATTTGTTGTAGTTAAACGTATTTACTTGCATGCTTATGGAGTGAAGGGAGGTGGATGTGTGTTTGCATGCGCGTCGAATGATGGGATGTTACGATGAATGTGTGCACTGCTGTGGATTGGGGTTTGCATGTGTGTTGGTTTTGAATGCGGTATTTCTTTTTCCTTTTTTGGGTGGTGACCTAACACCCCCCGCCACACGCCCTTGCGGCGGCTTGCGGGGTATTATATAGATGTAGATGAGTTAGAGGATAAAATCACGAGTGTTTCTGCAGGGAAATATCTGATTAAATTAATGAAATTAAATTAAAAATAAAAAATTAAATTAATGAAAAATCATTAAGCGGGAACATAAAATATACTTATTAAAATGAAAAGAGAAACTCTGCATACCCTCAGGGATAATGGGCATAATAGGGAAACCTTCTCCATTGAGCACTTGATATATCGCTAGGTATAGATCCATAAATACAGTTTCTGGCTAACTTGGACATTTTCCTCTTATAAAGTATAAATTAAATTGTCTATCTAATAAATATATATCTAATATATAAATATCTATCTAATAAATAATCTAAATTGTCTATGTGGAATTATAAAGTTTCTCTTTTCATTATGTTAAGTCGAGTCCATGAAGTCACGCCCCAGACAACGAATTATAAAATATACTAATGCGAAAAATGCCTCTCGCAATCTATCGGCAAATTGTGCGTAGAAATAATACAACTAAAATTTTCTTTTACTCAACTAAGTAAACTTGTCTATTTACTAGTGCTTCGAAGAGAGTTTTAAACCCTTGCAAAATTTGGCTAAGAGTTTTTTCATTATAACTATGAGCTCAAATGTTTGCATCTGGTAACCGATTTTCCTCGAATCCTTCGTCTAATCTGGATGGATAAAGCGTAAATATACCGACCTAGTGAGGGAGACATACTGAGGCGGGACGCACTCTTCGCTCGCTTGGATCGAACAATTAAAATTCCTCCCTGCCTGCTTTAGAATCCTCCCCGACGACCTGGGTTCTCTAACGACACGGGGGGCATATTCATTGAGTGGGAAACCCACCAAAGCTATCTCGGACGGCCTTTGGTCACGGCACCCCCGCTTTAAAACTGACGGCCTGGAGCGATAGCCTGGCGGGGAGTAAAAGGAGCGGCCTCATTGGAGCGAGAGATGGGCCTCTCCGTGGCTCCCCGTGGGAATGATGGGGGTGTTGGTGTGGGAGAGGATGGGAGATCGAGGGCGTGGAGGGGCCCCGGGGTTGGACGGAGAGAGGGACGGCGACCGACCACCTACGCCGCCGGCTCACAAATTGGCTTGGGGTCGTCATCGGGGGAGGGAGAAGAGAGAGGGAGTCTTTCTAGAAGCTCATTACCCTGGTGGTGGGCGTGAGATTTTCCGTCGGAAGGTCTGGCAGATTGTGTGCGGCCGAGATGCGGTGAGGTGTGGGTGAGTTGGAGGAGTGAGGCGGAGTGGGGAAGGGGTGCGCGGGTTTCGGATTTCCCTTTGGTCTCGGTTCGCGGCCCGTGTTTTGCAAAGAGTATGTCACACGGTCAACTTCCACCCCCCCCGCCCTCTCCAAGCATTTCGCCCGAAGAAACGTCTAATTCTATTTATGTGCGAATTCGCTCGTGACGCTTAGAAACTCGGTTACAGCTGCCGCATTTGACGATTCGGAAAGACTTCTTTGTCGGGGAATCTTTCCTGTTGCCATGGCCATGATACTCCGCTCACTAGGGATTCAAGATTTTGTGGCATCTTAAATGCAATTCAAAATCATGCGTCCTGGTTTTGTCATTTATTTGTTTCTCCTTTACGGTTAGTGTCGAATGCATTTTTCTGCCATCAATCATATGATGGATGACAGAAAAGTCTGATTCGTATGAAAGATTGAAAGATGAATTATATGATAGATATAATTTCAGGCCACTCTCAATTCGGATTTGTTTTTTGTTGATAATTTTGATGGCACAATAGAGGCTGCGACAATCACTTTTCTCTAAAACTTCCCTCAAGATTATCAAATGATTTCAGTACAGGTCACAATACGAATAATTCTTTTGTGCACGAGTTGTATAAAACTTGGCCCGCATGGTAGGGTGGGAAGAGAAGGCGGCCTAGAGATGAGGAGGGATCGCCCCCCCCCCCGCGGCCTCACACCCCGCCCCCTCTACCCCCCCTTCGCTGGACTTCTCTTCCCCTCCCTCACGTCACATATCCCATTCAATCTCTTGAGGCCTTTTCATCAGTCGCAAGATCTGCCGTCGCCCTGATTCAACTCCTCTATCAAAAATTCAATCCTGTCGACGAGCGGCTGAGTGCCGTGCCTCCCATATTTTGTCTGTAGTAGTCTGCGTGAGATAGATTGACACAATGGATGGATTCCCTCACCAAGTGTCTGGATTCGAATCTCGGCTGTCTCAATTTCTATCTTTGGAGGCGTAAAAGAAACAGTGCAAGTGAAGTGCTCCGCTGGGCAAACGAGGTGCTAAACTTTGTGACCCCTGGGTGCCTTTCATCAAAATTTACGCTTTAGTTGACAACTAAGGGTATCCATATCCAATGATTTCTACTCCGCATCTTAAACTTTCCCTTCTATTGCCTTTTCTCCCGTTGTGAGGAATCAACGCGGTAAGGTCAGAGTTGATTCACTTGCATCCATCGTCCCTGGATTATTGAAATAATTTGATTTTACCAAAACTCTAACGTTGTAAGTACCTACATTATTTTAAAAACTCGTTCCTTTGAATTACTGATTCATCTATTTATTTATAAGCTGTCATTTATTTCTAAAAGAAAGCCTTCCGATACTCAAGATTCTTTCCTTTCGAAGCAGAAGGTCGGAGGCTAGAAATTGTAATTACACCCAAAGTCGTATGCTTATATGTAAGCCAAATCTTCTTCTGCTGGATAAATATTTGAGGCGTTTCATTCTGTGCGTATAAATACAAAATTATAATCTCACGTGTTCTTCTCCGCCGCTCTTTGTTTCACGAGAAACGGTTGATTTGCCGAGGACGATAAGACGTAAAGAATACAAGTTTCAGCTTCATGAAGACGGCGAGGCTTCTCCGGAAGGAGAATACGCAGTATCAAATTGCAATGATTTTGACCCTAGATTTGACTCCACAGTCAAGGGCGAGGAAACACTAAAAAAACTCAAAGTCGTATTTTTAAGGATATTCGGCGGGCTCGATTCTCCACCAGGCGACTCTTCCTCCACCTTGGCCCTGACTTTCTGTAAATGTCTCCTTTCAGTAATGTTTACGGGTCGGGTGGAAGAAGGGATTATGAAGTCTCAATCTGGCTCCATTAAAATAAATACTTTTTTATTTTATAAGATGGGTTTTAAGATGCGCATAAACGGCGGCTGTGCAGATAGTAACTTCCGTTATGGTATAAAATAAACTGGAATAGATAAAAAAAATATTATTTTTGCCCCAAAACTACATATATCTTCTATTTTGAAACATATTTCCCAATCAGATTCAAACATTTGTCATACCTCTGAAATAGTTTTCAAATCTCTGCAGCATGAAATTCTCCCGCCTGTGAGATCGCAGCCAACCGATGACGACATCTCTTGAAGTTCCTCTTCGAGACGTGCACAAAACACGTAGCAGCCTAACTTCCCAGTCGTGTTTCAATGCAGCAGAGTCGTACATCTCTGTAGAAAATGTCTAAAGGTTTCAGATATCGTAAAACGCGTGTTTTCACAAACTTTTTTGTTAATTTTCAGGTGCAGTTCATTGTTCACCACAGACGGGAGGCCACTCCCGTCATCGTCGTGGACATCTATGTTCACTCTTAAACGGATGAAAACACTAACGCACAAATCTTGTCGCCCATCGTATTTGGTCCGTACAGAGTACAAATTTCCCGATTAATTTCAGCAGCTTTGAAGATTTTTTTTAGTAATAACATTATCTCTGAACGGACTTCACATTTGATGGGAATTGGAATTGTATTAATCATTTGGACTCTCTGTTGTACAATCTTCCAACCGCTTCAGCTCTAGGCGTACAGTGTGCGTCAATACTGCGACCATTCAACTCCCTCCGCTACTTTTCACAATACGATAAAACGGAGGTTACCCTCTGACCAGCCCTCGTAGAAATTTTGTGAGAAAAATTGAGAATCAATGTCGTTCGCGATTTTAAAACGTCATTCTCACCTATGGGAGCTCTTGGATCGGAGGCGTCCCAGGTGTGGTGTCCCCGGGGCGCGGGACCGTCGCGCTCCACGCACGCAAACTCGTGAAGGGGCCGGTCGGATGGGGGACCCGAGAGCCGAGCCGAGTGAAGGTATGGTGGCCAGAAAAACGGAGGCCAAGGGAGTGGAGGAGGTAGTCGAATGGGCGGTAGGGAACGCCCCCGCCTGCCTTTCAGGCCCTCGGGACGCATTTTAATTGAGACTTCTCGCTTGAATTTTAATCGTAATCAGGGACGTTCTCGGAGGAGAGGATGGACTCGCAACAGTACGGGATGAGGGCGGGTGAGAATGGGAGAAGCGAGGAGACGGCGTGTGCGTAGGAATATACGGAGTGTCCAAGGGCAGAGTAGTCATGGCAAGGGTTGAGCGGGCGGATTAAAGAGTGTGGAGGGTGTAAAACGGGGAAGTTGAAAGAAAGGGTTTATGAGGGTGGGAGTTGCGGGGTGATAAAATGATGAGAAATATTCGAGTGTTCTGCTAGACTGTCGACGTCCTCCGGGAGGGGTTGGTTGTAAGGGGGAGTACTTTTCTCAGGAATGAGCCTTCGTATTTGTTGCTGGAGGTTAACCGACCAAGAGTAATTAGCGGTATTGCGACCAAACGGCGCCTACCAGCCAGCTCTTAATGCAAGATGCGACGGAAGTTGGTTGATTAACGACGGACCTTCCCGTACCGACGGGTGCATAACTTTCGAAGGGTTCTCACCACGATGAAAAGTAACGATCGATGACCTTGGATATGTAGCAATTAAAATGACTTGAACTTAGACCTTCGGAATGAAAAACGACATTTGCATATGATCACGTAATTAATGATCCGTTAACAGTAATATCTGTGGTGGTGGTGTTTCGCCTGGCTACTTGCTATAAACTAGCTGGCACGTTCGTGATAGTTTTCTTGCTGCATCCTAGGGTGGAATTATTTGTTGTAGGTAAGCGTATGTACTTGCATGCTTTTGGAGTGAGGATAGGTAGATGTGACGCATGCGCGTCGAATGATGGGGTGTTGCAATGAATGTGTGCACTGTTGTGGATTGGGGTTTGCATGTGTGTGTTGGTTTTGAATGCGGTGTTTCTTTTTTCCTTTTTCTTTTTTCCTTTTTTTGGGTGGTGGCCTAACACCCCCCGCCACACGCCCTTGCGGCGGCTTGCGGGGTATTATGTAGATGTAGATGTAGATGAATATCCATTTTCTATCACTAGTGTAATTGAGTACGCTAACGATTGATATAACGCAGAGTGAGTGCATAGAGTATGGCACGCTACTGCCAGCCTTAATTAATCTTTGACTCAATCACGAATCCCTTTTCATCGCTATCGATACTCATAATGCGATTTTCCTTGGCCACACACTTTCCGATCGCGGATTTGGTGATCGAATTCCTACGCCGCGTGGTTTTTGCGAGGAATTGAGTTGCGTGCTGTACAGGTTCAGAGTATAACGATTGGTGACAGAGTTTTCTTAATGCTTTAATTACGATAAAGGTAACGCGCAAGATATGATGATTTGTCATCGCCTCCATGATCTGGCAGGATTCCAGGCTCTTCGCTCGGCACGTATAAACTATCGCTCAACACCTGAATCGGACTTTCGGACGGAACTAATGGAACGCAATGAATCTTATCATACGTACCGTCAGAACAAAATTTTAAATGTTGACCTTTATTCTTGAATGCATAACGAAGACAATTCTATCTGAAATTGGACCGAAGACATACCTAACTGCGGTGCGCATGACCTTTTACATTCAATTAATGAACATAACATCTACATCTACATAATACCCCGCAAGCCGCCGCAAGGGCGTGTGGCGTAACGGAGGATATATCCAATAAAAAGTCAAATAAAGCACGCTTTTTGGTTTTAATTTTTGTGCCGTTCTTCCAATTAGCGTAATGTGATTAGATAAAATACAACATACACTCTTACATGAGGCGATCTCTTTCCGGTTAAATGATAGATGATAGATATTTTTGGTGAAATTTGTCATGTACCATAGCTTATATAATGCCAAGTAGCTTCATATTGCGATTCTCATGCGATAAATTTCGTTTAATAAAAATACAGACAGAATTTTGAGAGAGTTTAAAAAGGGTCCATTTTCTATCCATTAAACTTAAATAAGACTAGTATTAATCCATATTGATCGAAAGAGTTCTGGCAAGGACAGAACAATAATATATAAACCTAAACCGTTGAAATTATTTAGCATCCGCCATTTATTTCCACTCTGAGTCTTCAAAACCACACGTTCCCTAGTTTTATCCAGGCATAATTAGGTAAGACGCTGATGAAGAGGAGATGGTTTCCCCCCCCCTCCCTTTCCTCCCGGAACGCTGGCCTTCCCCGCAGGAGGCATTTCCAACGTCGACCCTTGGACACCAAGGACCCTTGGACGTCACCGAGGAGCCAACAAAGCCCAACCAGCCAACGACACCAGCGACCGACTATGACGCACAGGATACAGCGGAATTTCCGGCGCGGGGACCTCCCCCTCCCACCCTCTACCCTCCTGACGAAACCAGTTACCAATATGCTCAGATTATTGGCAACTACATTTTTAGATCCATTATATTTTTCGCCTACTCTATATTAATCACCATTTCCTCGGTGTTTTGTTAAGTCCATGTTATCCGCTCGTTGTCCCGCTTTTATTATCATTATTGAAGATGCTACTTCACATTTCATGCTCTCTAAATATGATTCTCAATAACATTTTAGTGTTGAGTTTACCATCAATGTTGTTCAATATTATAGAAATTGTCATGATAAATTTTGTCTATAACTATTTTATTTTCAATTCTCCTATATTCGATGTACTGTATTGTATAATTTCGCATGGGCGGGAAAATATATGCTTAAACAACAATTAAATAAAGGCCTGAATCACCTCGCTAGAGAAAATCCACATTGAAATCACACCACCATCACCATCTTTAAAAATTATAGCCTTTTTACTCATTTGACGATTGTGACGCAAAAATACACCGGTATAGCAAATCATTTGCTCCCAAAATTTAATAAATGCCGAAGAAGACGGCATTTAATGTATGGACAAAACGCTCTGTGGAGGCGAAGCGGAAGGGAGTGCCCGTAAAAATTGATTTAATATTCGGATTCAGGAACTATGCATTAACACAAATGCCATTTACAAAGTACCTATTTATTTTAATGAACATTCTGTACATTTATTACGTATTTGGAGCCTGGGATTTATAACCTAATTTGTAAAGTTCGTGAAGGAATGTTTTTACTTCAACCTGTCGTCAGAAATCATATCTACTATAATGTTTGTGATACAACCACGGGAAAACAGAACTAGAACATAATAATAGAAATTTATTTATTTTACATTACGAAAAATTACGACAATTTTGTATTTTCTCTTATTTTTTCCTGATGGTGGTGATAGATATAGTAGCAAACTTTTTCAAATGTCAACATTTTATCTTTCAGCAAAGAATTTTTCCATCACTCCTACATGAATTCTATGAAAGGTGATCGGAAGGATATGTTTGAGTTAGCGTTGAAATTTCCACGTTTGCCGGAATGATCTGCCTCTCCATCTACGAAAATAGGCGTACTTTTCAGACAGCCTACGCTTATGTAGCATTTAGACGCTTTCTATATTATTGAAATAAAAATCGTATAAAATTAAGGAACGGAGAGTTGGCTATGTATAGAGTAGAGTATGCTAAAAATATGCGTAAAGATTTAACTGCCGTTAAATATTACCAACGAAGAGGATTTTAACCATGAGTAAAAACCGTGCTAGCAACAAAATTATTTAAATAGGCATATTCGTATTTATGAGAAAAATATCACTTTTATTGTTTACCTCTGCAGGAAGGATTAACGATTTTTTTTAAATTAACTAAGATATATTTTGCTATGTATTCATAAAATGTATCTATTTCATTTTTATGGCATCGCGAGTATTAGTTAATGGGACTCGTATTTCTGAACAAACACCTATCATTTTATGTTCAATTCTGTAATTTCCCCACTGGAGCTAAATAAAGCAAACAAAAGAACTTTTCACATTTTATTGGAAACCAATTGAAATATCGATATCCAATTCTATCAGAAGTACTTCTCTGTCTTAGGCAGCTGGAAATAGGGAGGGAGATTTCACAGAAGGGCATGGCTAAGCCCAGGGATTCAAGGGATACTCGCTCGGAAGGGAAAGGTGTTCATCGGTGAAAGTGGGTGAATCGAACGAACGAACGGGGATCAGAGAAGCCTTCTTTAAGGGGGGAGGGAGAGGCTGGGGGTCGAGGGGAAGAAGAAGGAGCTCTTTTCCTAAGAGCTTCGACGAAGGAGGTAGATAGTGGTCTCTGTTAATTAGTGCGAAGGGAGAGACCAAATGGAACGAAAGGCGGGAGCCGTCCTTTTCTTTAAGGAGTCGGACGGTGCGGCGGGACAAAGCAAAGGAGTGGGGCGTGGTGCGGGGAGGCAGAGGGTCCATGATACTGCAACCGAATGCTATCTTCAGTAAGAAGTTGAATGAGAAAAGAAAAAAGAAAGAGGAGGCGTTGGGATCAACTCACGCGTGGTGGCGGTGGTCTGCACGGCTAAGAGCGTTTGTTAACGGATAATTAGTGTGGTGGCACTTTCATTTGAGTCGAGGCCCTTTCCGAGACCTGTTTGCGTTTCACCGATAAGCTAAGGTAGTCGCCAGTGTCTCACGCGGCACGAAGCAAATTCAAAACGCGCACGAACTGACTTTGCAAAGCCTAGCTATTAATAATTCGAAGAGGGAAAAAGTTGCACAGCCACAGCTACACTTCGAAGGGAGACTCGACCCCATAAAAGTCTGTATCTTACCCAAGCCATTCCGAAATACAATTTCGATTTGCAATTGTAAGAGAATATCTTTCTCTCTCTCTCAGCATTGATTGCATTTCTTTTCAGTGAATGAACTCAGTAATTTGGTGAGCGATTAAAAGATAAAGAGAACAATGTCATTAAGTTATCGGACATTCTAAACGAATATCTTCAGGAAGCACGAGTATCTGGTCACATTGCCTTAGATTGAATTCTGAAAAGTTTGGAAATAAGTCTATAGGATCGTCACTATAAGTCGCCTACCCTTAAAAGAGCAATGAATTTTTAAGACGTCTCAAATGTCATTTTTTCAATAACATGTTATTTTTTAATTAACATAAATTTTCTGCAAGCACATTTTTTCTGAACAATTTTTTCTGACAATGACAAGTCATGCTTTGTTCAGAAAGAATGTGTTTGCTGAAAATTTATACGCTTACATACAATTTAACGGAAGAGAAACTAATATAAAATAATTTTAATATTACTAAAGAATGAGTTTAGGCCATTTTAAGAAAATTGCACCCTTTCAGTAATTTCTCTCGTTATGCTCTTATCTGGCATAGTTATTTTGTTAAATTAATGATTTTCATTAAAAAAAATCGTACTACTTACAATATGCATTTCAATTCGTATTCGCGATTTCACCTGTATTGAAAGTATATTAATTTTGAAAGTCTCTCAGTTTGAAACCCTACTTTCACAAATCATTCACTCTTCTTTAACATATGTTTAGTGAATAAACATAATATTAATTCTCTTAACGAGATCCAATCCGCATAATGTACTTTTCCATGCTCTTCAGGGCATTCAATCCGCACTCCTACTAGACGCACTCATTTTTCGCTCCCTTTCTCATCCCAACCCACCGGCAGATGTCGATATATTGCTTTGATTTAGACACTTGTGCACTATAAAATGGGGAGAAGCACTATTCTTTGTTCGACATACTCTAAATACTGATAGTCATTCCGTAATTCTTGTGTCTTTTTTCTTCATCTAGTGTGTCGCAAACATTCTTTTGAGACATAAAAAATATCCACTTATCTGATTACTTCGTTCACATAAAATTCGTAAATAAATCGTCGAAGTTCACATAAATTTATTTGTTCCATTCTCCAGGTATTAAAAATGGCTACCCTCATTCGAATACTCTCATTTTTATCACCTCATTTCAGATCTTCATTTGACTCACATTTTAGCACCGTCGTAGAGTGTTTCAGAGAAATTACTTATAAAACACTAAAGGCTAGTATTAACATTTTCAATGGATATGAGCTTCAAGTGTATTGATGAACGAGAAAAAAATGTTTCAAATAACCGTTTTCATTAGGTAATAAAGTCAATTCCGTTTTTCTGAATATTAGAAATACATAAAAGCTGAACGCAAACTAATTTTAAATTATCAGAAGTAGTAGAAAAAGCATGGGGGAGAAAAGTACATAAATATTATGGTAAAAAACTCTCTGTAGTTGCAATTTAATGTAACGTATTTCCCAATTGACAATGTTACATTGCACCGAATTACCATCAAGAACGAGCGCTAAAGAATAATTAAATTTTTACCTTAATATTATTCCCTCAGACCGAAAGAACGAGATATTGTGTGATTGATCTATTTAATGATTACGCTCTCTCGGGATAGAATTATGCCGATGATAGTTTATCTGTTTAATTAATAATCCCACGCAGTGGGGTAATCTTACGGCCTCTGCACAGGGCATCAAAGCAATCAGTTTATTTGTTTATGAAGCTTCCAGTGATGCTAGCCTGTGTAGGCAAATCATTATCCGCTGGGGTGTACATGGGGGAAAAGCAGTAGTCAACAGTGTAGAGGATTGACTTAGAGGCATTAATTTGCGTTTGTAGCTAGAGAGGTATTTAATGTATTCGAAAAGACAAGACTGATAAAAAAACAAAGAAGAGATCTAACTCTGAGTTATAAGTGAAGCGAAAATAATCATGGCGATCGATTACATGATGAAACGGTTCATATTATAATCTATTTCCCATGCACAGGTGGAATTTCCATCTGGTCAATATTTCATTAATTTTTAATAGTAGCAAAATGATACTTTTCATTACTATTTTTAATAAAACTAAATAATACATGACGATATAATTAAAAATATTACCAAGGTAGGCATATAATTAGTTTGATGCATGCTTCGACAGCGAAGTCATTTCGCAGTTCAAGACTGTTAAAAAATCAGCATATACTCATAAAGTATTGAGAAATTGAAATTGAAAAACGTAATTGATTTTATGAATTCCCCGTCGATATTCATGCCTAACTCCAGGTTTTCCTATGCCTAATTAATCATTTCGTCCACATACACATTGAAGAGCACCGGTGATAATGGGCAACACTGCCCGTCCGGACTCTCCGTTCCCCAATCGCACCTGAGCAGTCTGAGACATGTACGGGCGGCGGATTAACCTCGTGTCCCTCCAATCTATTCCTTTTTTCTGCAATATTCTCATTAGTTTCTCCAAATTCACTCTATCAAACGCTTTCTCGAAATTTATGAAACAGGCAAAAACGTCCTGGTTGTATTCTATATTTCTCACGATTACTGATCTCATTGCTGAAATGGCATCACGCGTACCTCTTCCCTTCCAATACCCAAACTGATGATTCCCTAAGCAATCATTTGCCTTACTCTCTATCCTTTTGTTGATGATCTTGAGAATAATTTTAGCAGCATGGGATATCAAACTTATTGTTCGGTAGTCCTCACATGATATAGCCTTTACTTTTATCGGAATAGGAACTAACAATGATCTTACAAAGTCTTGCATGTATGAGTGGAGGTGAAGAGGTGGCAGGATCAGTTGAAGTAGATATTGAAGGTTTAGATTTTCAATAGGCATCTACATCTACATAATACCCCGCAAGCCGCCGCAAGGGCATGTGGCGGGGGGTTTTAGGTCACCACCCAAAAAGGAAAAAAGAAATACCGCATTCAAAACCAACACACACATGCAAACCCCAATCCACAGCAGTGCACACATTCATCGTAACATCCCATCATTCGACGTACATGCAAACACACATCTATTTCCCCATCTACCTCCACAAGCATGCAAGTACATACGCTTCACTACAACAAATAATTTTACCCCAGAATGCAGCAAGAAATTAATCACGTACGTGCAAGATAGTTTCTAGCAAGTAGCCACGCGAATTACCACCACCACAAGAACGTTCCGCACAAAAATCTCTTCTACTCAAGACGAGGAATTTGGCCCAACGCTGCAGGTGGGAGGAGGGCACACCCACGGAGAGGGACAAGGGATGGAAGTGGAAATTTAGGGTAGGAAAAGAAGAGAAAACATTACTGTAAACAGCAATACTTAATGGCATGCGGGAAGGGTTTTGACACAACACACAGGAGGTTAGTGAAAGTGAATGCAACTGAATTTAACTAATTGTTACCTAGACGCCGAGGGTGGCAAGTGGCATTTTTGTTATCTCCGAGTGTGACCCTACATTTGTTATCCCGTATTGTCCGTGGGAAGAAGGAGTCCTTGAGTCTGCTAGTCCTGGCATCTATTTCCCGAATTTTGTACACTTGATCCAAGCGACCAATGTATGTTGGAGCGCGAATAATTTTCGAGACCTCGGTGCTTAAACATGGGGATCTGAATTTATTTAGTAAGTTTAACCTAGCATTGAGTCGTCTTTCTTCCAATGATTCCCATCCCAACTCCATAAGCATTTCAGTGACGCTTTTCGTTTTATCGTAACAGTTTTCCACGAAACGAGCTGCCCGGCGTTGGACCTTCTCAATTTCCTGAATGAGGCCTTTTTCACACGGATCCCATACGCTACATGCATATTCTAAATAGGGCCTTATAAGAGCGTGGTAACAACGTTCCTTGACCTTGGAGTCACTACTACCGACAATGCGTCTAATAAATCCTAATTTTTTATATGCTTGCCCGCAGACTTTACGTATATGGGTCCCCCAAGTTCAGTCTTTAGTGAATGTAACACCTAGGTATTTCACCGTATCAACTACTTCAAGGTCAACTCCAGCTAATTTGCAAACGAATCCCGTGGATCTTTTAAAGAAATTTACCACCGAACCGAATTAAGATTTAAAGGCAATCCCCATTTTGAACACCATTCATTAATGCTATTTAAATCACGTGCTAGAGTTAAACGATCCTCATCCCCAGATATCTCCCGATATATCACTGTGTCATCCGCGAACATCCTTATCTTACTTCGCGGTTCAAATCGTTAACAAAAATCAAGAATATTAATAATAATAGTAATAATTTTGCAACATATAGAAGTGAGAGAAATTGGTCTGTAATTCCTGGGGTCCTCCCTGTCACTTTTAAAATTTGGCGTTATTAGCGCGGTTTTCCAATTCTTAGGGACTTTGCACTGAGTGAGTGATTTGTTAAATATAAATTCGAGATACGGGGCGATGTTAGGAGCTAAGTATTTTATCACCCTAGCTGGTATGTTTTCGGGACCCGGGGATTGGTTTGGTTTAATGTCTTTGAGCAAGTTGACAATTCCTTGCTCGTCCGCTGTTATTTTTGCGATGGGTTCAGTATAAGAGTTGAGAGTTAATGAGAGTTGGCTTTGTAATGACATCAATGACCAAGAAATTTTCCCAATAAACTTTACAGTTTACCGACATGATAGATGTACAAGACCCGGAGGCGGAGTTTTCGTGGCTGTGAAAAGTAATCTTGAAAGCAGACAACTTGCATTTGAAAATAATAACATAGAAAGTGTTTGGTGCACCATACTGCGATCCAATCACCCCAACATTAATTTATGCTCTTTCTACAGACCCCCAGACTCAGATTTTCTAACACTTAATACCCTCAATGAACAAATAAATAGATTTACACGCAAAAATAATAAATGCATCAATATAATTGGTGGTGACTTCAACCTCCCTGGTATCGACTGGGATAGCAATAGCGTTAAATCTCGGACCCGTGATCGCGAATCTTGCAATTCCTTACTAAAATTGGTTCAAAGAAACTCGCTTCATCAAGCAGTACGCACTCCCACCCGTGGAAAGAACATATTGGACTTATTTCTTACGAACACACCGGAACGCATTAATAGTGTATCAACCGACGAGGGTATAAGTGACCATAAATCTGTTATTATCAACTTGAACGTAGAAATAAAAAAGAATGTCAAGCCAAAAAGAAAAATTTATAATTATCACAAAGCAGATTTTGAAACTTTTGCCAGCCATTTAAACTCTTCACTACACGATTTCAAAACGCGCTTAAGTCTTGCCACCGTGGAAGAAACTTGGACAAAGTTTGTCCAAATTATGCAAAAAGGAATAACAGATTTCATCCCTGTAAAATACGTTAAAGCAAATCGCGACCCAAGGTGGTACAACAAAGGCGTTAAAAAAGCCCTTCGAAAGCAGAGAATGTTACACTATAGTGTAAAGAAAGCAGGTCTGAACTCATCACCCTTGGACAATAAACAGCTGTTGGACAAGTATAGATCCTCTAAAGTTGAAACTAAAACACAATTACGTAGCGCTTTGCAAGATTTTAAACGTAAAGTACTCTGCGAGTATTTGAACACTGACCCTAAAGCTTTCTGGTCATATGTTAGTAAAATAAATGGGGGTCAACAAACCGTGGCTTGCTTAAGGGACTGCAACAATATCATTTATACTGACAGTGAGGCTAAAGCCAACATTCTAAACGAATTCTTCCAGAGCGTCTTCACGAACGATGTAGCCACCGCGTATCTCCAAGAAACAATATATACTGAACCCATGACAAAAATAACAGTGGACGAGCAAGGAATTGCCAAATTGCTCAAAGACATCAAACCAAACAAATCCCCGGGTCCCGAAAATATACCAGCTCGGGTGCTAAAAAACTTAGCTCCTAACATCGCCCCGTATCTCGAATTTATATTTAACAAATCACTCACTGAGTGCAAAGTCCCTAAGAATTGGAAAACCGCGCAAATAACGCCTATTTGTAAAAGTGGTGACAGGGAGGACCCCAGCAATTACAGACCCATTTCTCTCACTTCAATAAGTTGCAAAATTTTAGAGCACATAATTGTCAGTTCCATAATGAGACATCTTGATAACATTAACTTTTTAAGTGACAATCAACACGGATTCAGAAAAACCCGCTCATGCGAGACCCAATTAGGATTGTTCACACATGACTTACTTTTATCGGGTGAAAGTGGTAGGCAAGTGGATGCGATCTTTTTAGACTTTCAAAAGCCATTTGATAAGGTTCCGCATGGTAAACTCATCCATAAATTAAAGGGCGCAGGTATACACAAGGGGGCAATAAATTGGGTTGAAGACTTCCTTTCAGACCGGGAACAGAGGGTAGTCCTTGACGGCGCTAGTTCTACCAGCGTAAGAGTCACCTCGGGGGTTCCTCAGGGAAGTGTTATCGGACCGTTACTATTCTTGATTTTTGTTAACGATCTGAACCGCAAAGTGAAAAGTAAGATAAGGATGTTCGCGGATGACACAGTGATTTATCGGGAGATATCTGGGGATGAGGATCGTTTAATTCTAGCACGTGATTTAAATAGCATTAATGAATGGTGTTCAAAATGGGGATTGCCTTTAAATCTTAATAAATGTTCGGTGGTAAATTTCTTTAAAAGATCCACGGGATTAGTTTACAAATTAGCTGGAGTTGACCTTGAAGTAGTTGATTCGGTGAAATACCTAGGTGTTACATTCACTAAAGACTTAACTTGGGGGACCCATATACGTAAAGTCTGCGGGCAAGCATATAAAAAATTAGGATTTATTAGACGCATTGTCGGTAGAAGTGACTCCAAGGTCAAGGAACGTTGTTATCACGCTCTTGTAAGGCCCCATTTAGAATATGCATGTAGCGTATGGGATCCGTGTGAAAAAGGCCTCATTCGGGAAATTGAGAAGGTCCAACGCCGGGCAGCTCGTTTCGTGAAAAACTGTTACGATAAAACGAAAAGCGTCACTGAAATGCTTATGGAGTTGGGATGGGAATCATTGGAAGAAAGACGACTCAATGCTAGGTTAAACTTACTAAATAAATTCGGATCCGCATGTTTCAGCACCGAGGTCTCGAAAATTATTCGCTCTCCAACATATATAGGTCGCTTGGATCATGTGTACAAAATTCGGGAAATAGATGCCAGGACTAGCAGACTCAAGGACTCCTTCTTCCCACGGACAATACGGGATAACAACTCTAGGGTTACACTCGGAGATAACAAAAATGCCACTTGCCACCCTCCGCGTCTAGGTAACAATTAGTTGAACTCAATTGCATGCACTTTCACTAGCCTCCTGTGTGTTGTGTCAGAACCCTTCCCGCATGCCCGAGCGTCTTTACGAACTTCATGCTCCACCCTTCCATTCCTTGTCCCTCTCCGCGGGTGTGCCCTCCTCCCACCTGCAGCGTTGGGCCAGATTCCTCACCTTGGGTGCGAGAGAGTTTTGTATGGAACGCTCTTGTGGCGGTGGTGTTTCGCCTGGCTACTTGCTATAAACTAGCTGGCACGTTCGTGATAGGTTTCTTGCTGCATCCTAGGGTGGAATTATTTGTTGTAGGTAAGCTTGCATGCTTTTGGAGTGAGGATAGGTAGATGTGTGGTTGCATGCGCGTCGAATGATGGGGTGTTGCAATGAATGTGTGCCCTGTTGTGGATTGGGGTTTGCATGTGTGTGTTGGTTTTGAATGCGGTGTTTCTTTTTTCCTTTTTCTTTTTTCCTTTTTTTGGGTGGTGGCCTAACACCCCCCGCCACACGCCCTTGCGGCGGCTTGCGGGGTATTATGTAGATGTAGATGTAGATGTATAAGTTGTTTCTTGGAGATACGCGGTGGCTACCTCGTTCGTGAAGACGCTTTGGAAGAATTCGTTTAGAATGTTGGCTTTACCCTCACTGTCAGTATGAATGATATCGTTGCAGTCCCTTAAGCAAGCCACGGTATGTTGACCCCCATTTACTTCCCTAACATATCACCAGAAAGCTTTGGGGTCAGTGTTCAAATACTCGCAGAGTACCTTACGTTTAAAGTCTTGCAAAGCGCTACGTAATTGTGTTTTAGTTTCAATTTTAGAGGATCTATACTTGTCCAAAAGCTGTTTATTGTCCAAGGGTGATGAGTTCAGACCTGCTTTCTTTACCCTAGAGTGTAACATTCTCTGCTTTCGAAGGGCTTTTTTAACGCCTTTGTTGTACCACCTGGGGTCGCGATTTGCTTTAACGCATTTTACAGGGATGAAATCTGTTATTCCTTTTTGCATAATTTGGACAAACTGTGTCCAAGTTTCTTCCACGGTGGCAAGACTTAAGCGCGTTTTGAAATCGTGTAGTGAAGAGTTTAAATGGCTGGCAAAAGTTTCAAAATCTGCTTTGTGATAATTATAAATTTTTCTTTTTGGCTTAACATTCTTTTTTATTTCTACGTTCAAGTTGATAATAACTGATTTATGGTCACTCATACCCTCGTCAGTTGATACACTATTAATGCGTTCCGGTGTGTTCGTAAGAAATAAGTCTAATATTTTCTTTCCACGGGTGGGAGTGCGTACTGCTTGATGGAACGAGTTTCTTTGAACCAACTTTAGTAAGAAATTGCAAGATTCGCGATCACGGGCCCGAGATTTAACGCTATTGCTGTCCCAGTCGAAACCAGGGAGGTTAAAGTCACCACCAATTATATTGATGCATTTATTATTTTTGCGTGTAAATTTATTTATTTGTTCATTGAGGGTATTAAGCTACGCATTGTGGCTCATGTGGGAACAAACGACGCCTCAGAACGTGGATCTGAAGAGATCCTGCGCTCCTTTAAGGAGATGCACTCGGAGGTGAAACGGGTTGAGGCAGAGTTGAAGGTTCCTCTTAAATTAAGTATTTGTAGTATTGTGCCACGTACTGACCGCGGAAGGCTCGTTTGGAGCCGAATAGAGGGTATAAACGAGAGATTGTTGGGATTCTGTCGGGAAATCGGAGCGGACTTCGTTGATCTGAGGCCTGTCCTCTCATCGTGTCGGGTACCCCTAAATCGCTCCGGGGTCCATTATACTGCCGTGGCATCACAGTGTGTAGCGCGTAGGTTACACGAACACGTTTCTAGGGTTTAGCATAGTTGGAAGGCAAGAGCGCAGGTCATATATTGGGATAAATAAAGTAGAATCCAGCGCTTTTTGTCACTTGAGATCAGGTTACGCCTCACAGATCCCAAAAATAACAGAACAAACACAACCTTGTTTTAATACAACATACAACCGACATGTAAAAGTAACCGACAACCCTGGCATTGACGTAGAAAGACATTTGACATGCACTTCTCCACAAACGTGTCGTAAATTACGGTCAGACACAAACAAGGGCGTGATTCAAGAGAAAAACAATCTAAATATACTTGTATTAAATTGCAGAAGCCTCAAAAATAAAATAGCGGATCTCGAGCACATAATCCAATGTCATTCGGCTGATATAATATTAGGCACAGAGAGTTGGCTTTGTAATGACATCAATCACCAAGAAATTTTCCCAATAAACTTTACAGTTTACCGACATGATAGATGTACAAGACCCGGAGGCGGAGTTTTCGTGGCTGTGAAAAGTAATCTTGAAAGCAGACAACTTGCATTTGAAAATAATAACATAGAAAGTGTTTGGTGCACCATACTGCGATCCAATCATCCCAACATTAATTTATGCTCTTTCTACAGACCCCCAGACTCAGATTTTCAAACACTTAATACCCTCAATGAACAAATAAATAGATTTACACGCAAAAATAATAAATGCATCAATATAATTGGTGGTGACTTCAACCTCCCTGGTATCGACTGGGATAGCAATAGCGTTAAATCTCGGACCCGTGATCGCGAATCTTGCAATTCCTTACTAAAATTGGTTCAAAGAAACTCGCTTCATCAAGCAGTACGCACTCCCACCCGTGGAAAGAACATATTGGACTTATTTCTTACGAACACACCGGAACGCATTAATAGTGTATCAACCGACGAGGGTATAAGTGACCATAAATCTGTTATTATCAACTTGAACGTAGAAATAAAAAAGAATGTCAAGCCAAAAAGAAAAATTTATAATTATCACAAAGCAGATTTTGAAACTTTTGCCAGCCATTTAAACTCTTCACTACACGATTTCAAAACGCGCTTAAGTCTTGCCACCGTGGAAGAAACTTGGACAAAGTTTGTCCAAATTATGCAAAAAGGAATAACAGATTTCATCCCTGTAAAATACGTTAAAGCAAATCGCGACCCAAGGTGGTACAACAAAGGCGTTAAAAAAGCCCTTCGAAAGCAAAGAATGTTACACTCTAGGGTAAAGAAAGCAGGTCTGAACTCATCACCCTTGGACAATAAACAGCTTTTGGACAAGTATAGATCCTCTAAAATTGAAACTAAAACACAATTACGTAGCGCTTTGCAAGATTTTAAACGTAAAGTACTCTGCGAGTATTTGAACACTGACCCCAAAGCTTTCTGGTCATATGTTAGGGAAATAAATGGCGGTCAACAAACCGTGGCTTGCTTAAGGAACTGCAACAATATCATTCATACAGACAGTGAAGCTAAAGCCAACATTCTAAACGAATTCTTCCAGAGCGTCTTCACGAACGATGTAGCTACCGCGTATCTCCAAGAAACAATATATACTGAACCCATGACAAAAATAACAGTGGACGAGCAAGGAATTGCCAAATTGCTCAAAGACATCAAACCAAACAAATCCCCGGGTCCCGAAAATATACCAGCTCGGGTGCTAAAACACTTAGCTCCTAACATCGCCCCGTATCTCGAATTTATATTTAACAAATCACTCACTGAGTGCAAAGTCCCTAAGAATTGGAAAACCGCGCAAATAACGCCTATTTTTAAAAGTGGTGACAGGGAGGACCCCAGCAATTACAGACCCATTTCTCTCACTTCAATAAGTTGCAAAATTTTAGAGCACATAATTGTCAGTTCCATAATGAGACATCTTGATAACATTAACTTTTTAAGTGACAATCAACACGGATTCAGAAAAACCCGCTCATGCGAGACCCAATTAGGATTGTTCACACATGACTTACTTTTATCGGGTGAAAGTGGTAGGCAAGTGGATGCGATCTTTTTAGACTTTCAAAAGGCATTTGATAAGGTTCCGCATGGTAAACTCATCCATAAATTAAAGGGCGCAGGTATACACAAGGGGGCAATAAATTGGGTTGAAGACTTCCTTTCAGACCGGGAACAGAGGGTAGTCCTTGACGGCGCTAGTTCTACCAGCGTAAGAGTCACCTCGGGGGTTCCTCAGGGAAGTGTTATCGGACCGTTACTATTCTTGATTTTTGTTAACGATCTGAACCGCAAAGTGAAAAGTAAGATAAGGATGTTCGCGGATGACACAGTGATTTATCGGGAGATATCTGGGGATGAGGATCGTTTAATTCTAGCACGTGATTTAAATAGCATTAATGAATGGTGTTCAAAATGGGGATTGCCTTTAAATCTTAATAAATGTTCGGTGGTAAATTTCTTTAAAAGATCCACGGGATTAGTTTACAAATTAGCTGGAGTTGACCTTGAAGTAGTTGATTCGGTGAAATACCTAGGTGTTACATTCACTAAAGACTTAACTTGGGGGACCCATATACGTAAAGTCTGCGGGCAAGCATATAAAAAATTAGGATTTATTAGACGCATTGTCGGTAGAAGTGACTCCAAGGTCAAGGAACGTTGTTATCACGCTCTTGTAAGGCCCCATTTAGAATATGCATGTAGCGTATGGGATCCGTGTGAAAAAGGCCTCATTCGGGAAATTGAGAAGGTCCAACGCCGGGCAGCTCGTTTCGTGGAAAACTGTTACGATAAAACGAAAAGCGTCACTGAAATGCTTATGGAGTTGGGATGGGAAACATTGGAAGAAAGACGACTCAATGCTAGGTTAAACTTACTAAATAAATTCGGATCCGCATGTTTCAGCACCGAGGTCTCGAAAATTATTCGCTCTCCAACATATATAGGTCGCTTGGATCATGTGTACAAAATTCGGGAAATAGATGCCAGGACTAGCAGACTCAAGGACTCCTTCTTCCCACGGACAATACGGGATAACAACTCTAGGGTTACACTCGGAGATAACAAAAATGCCACTTGCCACCCTCCGCGTCTAGGTAACAATTAGTTGAACTCAATTGCATGCACTTTCACTAGCCTCCTGTGTGTTGTGTCAGAACCCTTCCCGCATGCCCGAGCGTCTTTACGAACTTCATGCTCCACCCTTCCATCCCTTGTCCCTCTCCGCGGGTGTGCCCTCCTCCCACCTGCAGCGTTGGGCCAGATTCCTCACCTTGGGTGGGAGAGAGTTTTGTATGGAACGCTCTTGTGGTGGTGGTGTTTCGCCTGGCTACTTGCTATAAACTAGCTGGCACGTTCGTGATAGGTTTCTTGCTGCATCCTAGGGTGGAATTATTTGTTGTAGGTAAGCGTATGTACTTGCATGCTTTTGGAGTGAGGATAGGTAGATGTGTGGTTGCATGCGCGTCGAATGATGGGGTGTTGCAATGAATGTGTGCACTGTTGTGGATTGGGGTTTGCATGTGTGTGTTGGTTTTGAATGCGGTGTTTCTTTTTTCCTTTTTCTTTTTTCCTTTTTTTGGGTGGTGGCCTAACACCCCCCGCCACACGCCCTTGCGGCGGCTTGCGGGGTATTATGTAGATGTAGATGTAGATGTATTAAGTGTTTGAAAATCTGAGTCTGGGGGTCTATAGAAAGAGCATAAATTAATGTTGGGGTGATTGGATCGCAGTATGGTGCACCAAACACTTACTATGTTATTATTTTTAAATGCAAGTTGTCTGCTTTCAAGATTACTTTTCACAGCCACGAAAACTCCTCCTCCGGGTCTTGTACCTCTATCATGTGGGTAAACTGTAAAGTTTATTGGGAAAATTTCTTGGTCATTGATGTCATTACACAGCCAACTCTCTGTGCCTAATATTATATCAGCCGAATGACATTGGATTATGTGCTCAAGATCCGCTATTTTATTTTTGAGGCTTCTGCAATTTAATACAAGTATATATAGATTGTTTTTCTCTTGAATAACGCCCTTGTTTGTGTCTGACGGTAATTTACGACACGTTAGTGGAGAATTGCGTGTCAAATGTCTTTCTACGTCAATGCCAGGGTTGTCGGTTACTTTTACATGTCGGTTGTATGTTGTATTAAAACAAGTTTTTTATTTGTTCTGTTTTTTTTGGGATCTCTGAGGGGTAACCTGATCTCAAGTGATAAAAAGCGCTGGATTCTACTTTATTTATCTCAATATATGACCTGCGCTCTTGCCTTCCAACTATGCTAAACCCTAGAAACGTGTTCGTGTAACCTACGCACTTACTGTGATGCCACGGCAGTATAATGGACCCCGGAGCGATTTAGGGGTACCCGACACGATGAGAAGACAGGCGAACGATCAACAGATCAACGAAGTCCGCTCCGATTTCCCGACAGAATCCCAACAATCTCTCGTTTATACCCTCTATTCGGCTCCAAACGAGCCTTCCGCGGTCAGTACGTGGCACAATACTACAAATACTTAATTGAAGATCTGTCGAGGTCGAGGCGTAGTTGAAGAGGGACCTTCAACTCCGCCTCGACCCGTTTCACCTCCGAGTGCATCTCCTTAAAGGAGCGCAGGATCTCTTCAGATCCACGTTCTGAGGCGTCGTTTGTTCCCACATGAGCCACAATGCGTAGCTTTCAGCAACCTGTATTACTGTCTCTAGGCATTTGATAAGGTTACGCATGGTAAACTCATCCATAAAATTAAGGGCGCAGGTATACACGAGGGGGCAATAAATTGGGTTGAAGACTTCCTTTCAGACCGGGAACAGAGGGTAGTTCTTGACGGCGCTAGATCTACCAGCGTACGAGTGACCTCGGGGGTTCCTCGGGGAAGTTTTATCGGACCGTTACTATTGTTGATTTTTGTTAACGATTCGAACCGCGAAGTGAAAAGTAAGATAAGGATGTTCGCGGATGACACAGTGATATATCGGGAGATATCTGGGGATGAGGATTGTTTAATTCTAGCACGTGATTTAAATAGCATGAATGAATGGTGTTCAAAATGGGGATTGCCTTTAAATCTTAATTCGGTTCGGTGGTAAATTTCTTTAAAAGATCCACGGGATTCGTTTGCAAATTAGCTGGAGTTGACCTTGAAGTAGTTGATATGGTGAAATACCTAGGTGTTACATTGACTAAAGACTTAACTTGAGGGACCCATATACGTAAAGTCTGCGGGCAAGCATATAAAAAAATAGGATTTATTAGACGCATTGTAGGCAGAAGTGTCTCCAAGGTCAAGGAACGTTGTTATCACGCTCTTATAAGGCCCCATTTAGAATATGCATGTAGCGTATGGGATCCGTGTGAAAAAGGCCTCATTCGGGAAATTGAGAAGGTCCAACGCCGGGCAACTCGTTTCGTGGGAAACTGTTACAGTAAAACGAAAAGCGTCATTGAAATACTTATGGAGTTGGGATGGGAATCATGGAGAGAAAGACGACTCAATGCTAGGTTAAACTTACTAAATAAATTCAGATCCGCATGTTTCAGCACCGAGGGCTCGAAAATTATTCGCCCTCCAACATACATTGGTCGCTTGGATCATGTGTACAAAATTCGGGAAATAGATGCCAGGACTAGCAGACTCAAGGACTCCTTCTTCTCACGGACAATACGGGATAACAACTGTAGGGTCAAACTCGGAGATAACAAAAATGCCACTTACCACCCTCATCTACATCTACATAATACCCCGCAAGCTGCCGCAAAGGCGTGTGGCGGGGAGTGTTAGATCACCACCCAAAAAAGGAAAAAAGAAATACCGCATTTAAAACCAACACACACATGCAAACTCAAACCCTAAGCAGTGCACGCATTCATCGTAACATCCCATAATTCCACGAGCATGCGACCACACATCTACCTCCCTTCACTCCACAAGCATAAACCTCGGCGTCTAGGTAACAATTACTTATACTCAATTGCATGACCTTTCACTAACATCCTGTGTGTTGTTCTCAAAACCCTTTCCGCATGACCGCATTGTAATGCCATTGAGTAATGTATTGCTGTTTGCAGTATTGTTTGCTCTGCTTCTGGTACCGTATATTTCCCCTTCCATCCCTTGTCCCTCTTCGTGGGTGAGCCCTCCTCCCACCTGCAGCGTTGGGCCAGATTCCTCACCTTGGGTAGGAGAGAGTTTTACGTAGAACGTTTTTGTGGAGGTGGTATTTCACCTAGCTACTTACTAAAATCTAGCTTGCACGTTCCTGATAAATTTTTTGCTGCATTGTAGAGTAAAATTATTTGCTGTAGTTAAGCGTATGTACTTGCATGCTTGTGGAGTGAAGGGAGGTGGATGTGTGTTTGAATGCGCGTGGAATGATGGGTTGTTTCTATGAATGTGTGCACCACTGTGGATTTGGGTTTACATGTTTGTGTTGGTTTCTATCACTCGTTTACTTACCGAAAAGTACATAGACACGTAATATATAAAAGTAATCCTTAATGAAGGCACACTCGTGTGCTGGATTTCATTTGCGATTCAGATATCCTGGAAGACTTTTGTTTCTTTCAGATCTCAATATGCAAATTTTGACTCGCCTATTAGGATTTTTAAAAGCCAAACTATGAGGTCAATTATAACTCAATATAGGAGTCGCGGTTAATTTTAATATAAAACCACAAACACAGTAATCAACCCGATTGGGTCGGTTTGGTAGGCGATGGTCGAGTTCACCCAGTACTAGGCCCGACGGCGTGTGGATATTCACACATCAGGGTAGGGGGCCAGTTCCTTTCCCTGTGCCGGTTATGGCTTCCCAGGAAGATCTATTACCCGAAAAAAACACATAGCTGCAGGTGCCCATAGAGGCTTGCCCGGGAATCGAAATCGGGCCCAACGCTCTACCGCTGTAGTTCAACGCCGTAGTTCACTGCTCTACCCCTGGACTACCATTATAGGGTAGAATATATTCCTACTGTCATTCTAATTATAGATAATCTCGTATTTGTTGTTATTTGTTTCCCGTTCCTCTGACTGGTTATTGGTGAGTACTATCTCTCTTCTTCTCTTATTTTCCACTGAGTAGCCACTTACTGTTACAAGTACAGTGTCCATTACATTAAGTTACCAGTATCGTACATTTTTGTTTATAGTACCGCCCTATATAAAAAAAACATATCTTTAGCATAGCAGGTTTAGGTTAGCTTTAATTTTTCGGGAACCCGTCTTAGACATCTTAGCATAGTGTATACAGGTTAGCTTTTGTTGGGACTCGGTTAATAACCAGGATGGCTTCACCTAGGTCCCCTGTTGCCATGATTGAAGGCACTGGCGAATGCGCAGCTCTAAGGGCTCGTATCGTCATGTTAGAGAGGATGGTGCGGGAGCTTCGTTCGGAGATCGCCGGAGGGAGGGCTCCCCTCGGGAGAGTTGGGACTCGGTGTGGGAATTCGAAAACCCGCCACGCCCATAGGGATGCACGGATTCGTCCGAATGCTACACGTGGCTGGGCGATTAGAGACCTGCCTCGTGTCCCATCTCTCAACGAGGGAGTACCTCTTGTCCGTAGGTCTGACGATTGGAGGGTTGTATCTCGGGGCAAGGGGAAGGTAACGCTGCGGCGAGGATTGGACTCTGCGGAGGCAGACACCATCCCCGTCTCCAACAGGTACCAGGTGCTGTCAGATGACAGCACCACCGTACCTGCAGCTCCTACCCCTACTCCGAGGGCACTGCCTAGAGTAAGACATCAGCGCTCGGGAAGGGAGGGAACCGTTATTTTAGGCAGTTCTAACGTCCGGCGTATAATGCATCCGCTGCGCCGCAGAGTTCAACAGGAGGGAGGCGTTGGATTCTTGTCGTCCTGGTGTATACCAGGCGGCGGGGTACCCCAGGCGACGCAGGCGATGAAGGCGGCCGTCAGTAATACAGGTTGCTCAAAGCTACGCATTGTGGCTCATGTGGGAACAAACGACGCCTCAGAACGTGGATCTGAAGAGATCCTGCGCTCCTTTAAGGAGATGCACTCGGAGGTGAAACGGGTTGAGGCAGAGTTGAAGGTTCCTCTTAAATTAAGTATTTGTAGTATTGTGCCACGTACTGACCGCGGACGGCTCGTTTGGAGCCGAGTAGAGGGTTTGAACGAGAGATTGTTGGGATTCTGTCGGGAAATCGGAGCGGACTTCGTTGATCTGAGGCCTGTCCTCTCATCGTGTCGGGTACCCCTAAATCGCTCCGGGGTCCATTATACTGCCGTGGCATCACAGTGTGTAGCGCGTAGGTTACACAAACACGTTTCTAGGGTTTAGCATAGTTGGAAGGCAAGAGCGCAGGTCATATATTGGGATAAATAAAGTAGAATCCAGCGCTTTTTGTCACTTGAGATCAGGTTACGCCTCACAGATCCCAAAAATAACAGAACAAACACAAACTTGTTTTAATACAACATACAACCGACATGTAAAAGTAACCGACAACCCTGGCATTGACGTAGAAAGACATTTGACATGCACTTCTCCACAAACGTGTCGTAAATTACGGTCAGACACAAACAAGGGCGTGATTCAAGAGAAAAACAATCTAAATATACTTGTATTAAATTGCAGAAGCCTCAAAAATAAAATAGCGGATCTCGAGCACATAATCCAATGTCATTCGGCTGATATAATATTAGGCACAGAGAGTTGGCTTTGTAATGACATCAATGACCAAGAAATTTTCCCAACAAACTTTACAGTTTACCGACATGATAGAGGTACAAGACCCGGAGGCGGAGTTTTCGTGGCTGTGAAAAGTAATCTTGAAAGCAGACAACTTGCATTTGAAAATAATAACATAGAAAGCGTTGGTGCACCATACTGCGATCCAATCACCCCAACATTAATTTATGCTCTTTCTACAGACCCCCAGACTCAGATTTTCTAACACTTAATACCCTCAATGAACAAATAAATAGATTTACACGCAAAAATAATAAACGCATCAATATAATTGGTGGTGACTTCAACCTCCCTGGTATCGACTGGGATAGCAATAGCGTTAAATCTCGGACCCGTGATCGCGAATCTTGCAATTTCTTACTAAAATTGGTTCAAAGAAACTCGCTTCATCAAGAAGTACGCACTCCCACCCGTGGAAAGAACATATTGGACTTATTTCTTACGAACACACCGGAACGCATTAATAGTGTATCAACCGACGAGGGTATGAGTGACCATAAATCTGTTATTATCAACTTGAACGTAGAAATAAAAAAGAATGTTAAGCCAAGAAGAAAAATTTATAATTATCACAAAGCAGATTTTGAAACTTTTGCCAGCCATTTAAACTCTTCACTACACGATTTCAAAACGCGCTTAAGTCTTGCCACCGTGGAAGAAACTTGGACACAGTTTGTCCAAATTATGCAAAAAGGAATAACAGATTTCATCCCTGTAAAATACGTTAAAGCAAATCGCGACCCAAGGTGGTACAACAAAGGCGTTAAAAAAGCCCTTCGAAAGCAAAGAATGTTACACTCTAGGGTAAAGAAAGCAGGTCTGAACTCATCACCCTTGCACAATAAACAGCTGTTGGACAAGTATAGATCCTCTAAAGTTGAAACTAAAACACAATTACGTAGCGCTTTGCAAGATTTTAAACGTAAGGACTCTGCGAGTATTTGAACACTGACCCCAAAGCTTTCTGGTCATATGTTAGGGAAATAAATGGGGGTCAAAAAACCGTGGCTTGCTTAAGGGACTGCAACAATATCATTCATACTGACAGTGAGGCTAAAGCCAACATTCTAAACGAATTCTTCCAGAGCGTCTTCACGAACGATGTAGCCACCGCGTATCTCCAAGAAACAATATATACTGAACCCATGACAAAAATAACAGTGGACGAGCAAGGAATTGCCAAATTGCTCAAAGACATCAAACCAAACAAATCCCCGGGTCCCGAAAATATACCAGCTCGGGTGCTAAAACACTTAGCTCCTAACATCGCCCCGTATCTCGAATTTATATGAAACAAATCACTGACTGAGTGCAAAGTCCCTAAGAATTGGAAAACCGCGCAAATAACGCCTATTTTTAAAAGTGGTGACAGGGAGGACCCCAGCAATTACAGACCCATTTCTCTCACTTCAATAAGTTGCAAAATTTTAGAGCACATAATTGTCAGTTCCATAATGAGACATCTTGATAACATTAACTTTTTAAGTGACAATCGACACGGATTCAGAAAAACCCGCTCATGCGAGACCCAATTAGGATTGTTCACACATGACTTACTTTTATCGGGTGAAAGTGGTAGGCAAGTGGATGCGATCTTTTTAGACTTTCAAAAGGCATTTGATAAGGTTCCGCATGGTAAACTCATCCATAAATTAAAGGGCGCAGGTATACACAAGGGGGCAATAAATTGGGTTGAAGACTTCCTTTCAGACCGGGAACAGAGGGTAGTCCTTGACGGCGCTAGTTCTACCAGCGTAAGAGTCACCTCGGGGGTTCCTCAGGGAAGTGTTATCGGACCGTTACTATTCTTGATTTTTGTTAACGATCTGAACCGCAAAGTGAAAAGTAAGATAAGGATGTTCGCGGATGACACAGTGATTTATCGGGAGATATCTGGGGATGAGGATCGTTTAATTCTAGCACGTGATTTAAATAGCATTAATGAATGGTGTTCAAAATGGGGATTGCCTTTAAATCTTAATAAATGTTCGGTGGTAAATTTCTTTAAAAGATCCACGGGATTAGTTTACAAATTAGCTGGAGTTGACCTTGAAGTAGTTGATTCGGTGAAATACCTAGGTGTTACATTCACTAAAGACTTAACTTGGGGGACCCATATACGTAAAGTCTGCGGGCAAGCATATAAAAAATTAGGATTTATTAGACGCATTGTCGGTAGAAGTGACTCCAAGGTCAAGGAACGTTGTTATCACGCTCTTGTAAGGCCCCATTTAGAATATGCATGTAGCGTATGGGATCCGTGTGAAAAAGGCCTCATTCGGGAAATTGAGAAGGTCCAACGCCGGGCAGCTCGTTTCGTGGAAAACTGTTACGATAAAACGAAAAGCGTCACTGAAATGCTTATGGAGTTGGGATGGGAATCATTGGAAGAAAGACGACTCAATGCTAGGTTAAACTTACTAAATAAATTCGGATCCGCATGTTTCAGCACCGAGGTCTCGAAAATTATTCGCTCTCCAACATATATAGGTCGCTTGGATCATGTGTACAAAATTCGGGAAATAGATGCCAGGACTAGCAGACTCAAGGACTCCTTCTTCCCACGGACAATACGGGATAACAACTCTAGGGTTACACTCGGAGATAACAAAAATGCCACTTGCCACCCTCCGCGTCTAGGTAACAATTAGTTGAACTCAATTGCATGCACTTTCACTAGCCTCCTGTGTGTTGTGTCAGAACCCTTCCCGCATGCCCGAGCGTCTTTACGAACTTCATGCTCCACCCTTCCATTCCTTGTCCCTCTCCGCGGGTGTGCCCTCCTCCCACCTGCAGCGTTGGGCCAGATTCCTCACCTTGGGTGGGAGAGAGTTTTGTGTGGAACGCTCTTGTGGTGGTGGTGTTTCGCCTGGCTACTTGCTATAAACTAGCTGGCACGTTCGTGATAGGTTTCTTGCTGCATCCTAGGGTGGAATTATTTGTTGTAGGTAAGCTTGCATGCTTTTGGAGTGAGGATAGGTAGATGTGTGGTTGCATGCGCGTCGAATGATGGGGTGTTGCAATGAATGTGTGCACTGTTGTGGATTGGGGTTTGCATGTGTGTGTTGGTTTTGAATGCGGTGTTTCTTTTTTCCTTTTTCTTTTTTCTTTTTTTTGGGTGGTGGCCTAACACCCCCCGCCACACGCCCTTGCGGCGGCTTGCGGGGTATTATGTAGATGTAGATGTAGATGTATTGCAGAGGCCTGCCCGGGAATTTCTTTTGCTCAGTTGCGTATGGTGAGTAAAAGTTAATTGAATCTGGGTGTTGAAAAGTAAACCACATTGGTAACTTTCTTTCATCTTACCATAATTATATACCCATTATTATCATATTCTAATTGTGTGAATAATGATATAACAATATTAATAGAACATATTTCTCCTTCCACGATAGTATTTTTGTTATTAGTGTTAAGTGAATTGTCCGCCTTGCATGTGTGAAATGTTCACTGGAAAATAGTGACTCTGCTGTATTTTAGTGCGCCATTTTTAATGGCTTTCCTCACATGACTTCTAAAGTGTAGTCAGTGGAGCAGCTATTGCTAGCAACATATTCCCTATACGTGTAACGGATGTTACATGAATGGTGTTCGGTCGCCCCCCTTCCTTTAAGTTGCTTTCGTTAGGTCGTAGGATGCCATGTGCATGTGGAGGTTATAATATGAAAAATAGAATGGACGATGACCTAACAACACCCGCCATCTGTCCTTGCGATGCCTTGCGGGCTAGTGTGTTAGATGCAGATGCTGAATATCCTTGCTTTGTGAATAGTGCAAATGCGCATGGTAACAATATCGCTCTAGTGACGGGTTTGCAATAAAATATTAGGAATAATGAATTTTATCTGGGAAAACCGTTAGGTGAGTGATCACATGCACGATCGAAAAGATAAAACCTAATGCCTGAGCATTCCGATTACAGAATCTTATCTGGAGGAATTATAACAAAAAACGTCCCATTTTTTCTCTGAGCGGAGTTTCGAAATATATTATATCAATTAAACTTTCGTTGTGATATTAATAGATGGATAAACATGGTATAATAATGCTGTCAATTACATGAATAAGTTGAGTGATTACGATGTGCACGCAATAAAATGATACACCATAACAATGGATACCAAAAAATCAGCGAAGATAAGAAAAGAAAAAATTAACTAAGTCGAATAAAAACAAATTTTTAAAGTATTTGAAATACGTAATAATAAAATTTTTAGACAAGCTAGCAAATTATGTACCTCGAAACACTACACACAAAATTCCACACATTGTCTAAAGGATTTGGCTAGTGCAAGTACATTTAGCCCATGTCCGTTACTTTAATTTTATTGGACTTTGCGTGCGTGGAATTTCTTCTGGTGGAACTTCACCAACTAAATCTTTCGTGTATTTCATCTGCTCTATGAACACACAAGGTTAACGTGGAGGAAGAAAACCGAAATTATTAATCGTGGCTCATCAATGAGAAAAATAACGATAACCATTCTTCGAAGCCGTTTTATTAGTAATTTTAATAGTTCTGATCTGCCACGAAATGTTCCACCCTTCAATGCTATAGACTCCTTTGAAACGAGTCCGAACTCTGATAAACCTTTACTACCGGAAATCGCGGAAGTGCGCCCGCCATTCAAGCGGGCAGGTCGGACCCTCTTAGAGGTCAGCGGCGGTCATCCCGGGAGGCCGGGCGGTCTGATGCCAAATCTTCGCCGCTCTGCCAAACCCTCCATTTCGCAATCCCGACCCATCCCTAACTCCTCCGACCGGGATTTCTCCCCGGGGGGCGAGAGTTCCTCCCTCTCCGCCGGTTTCCATCCAGTCTGGACTCCGGGGGGGATCCGGGAGACTAAAGGGGGGAAGGAAGAGAGGAAGGGGGAGATAGGAGCAGCATCAAGAAAGTGAGGAGGAAGAGAAGGCAACCTAGGGTCAAAACCCGTGAAGAGACTATGTGCACCTATGTGACTAAGAGCTCCTTAAATCTCACTCCTTTCGAGTCCCCACTCCTCACCTAACTCCCCCCTTGCTCGTCTCGCCCGTGGAACGCTCCCATCCACGCGGGGGGAAGAAACGGAATCCTCCGACCGAGACCGGAAGCGCGAGTGAGATGCTCCGCGAGCGTCGGATGGGTCGCGGGGCCCGAAGGAAAGCTGGCGACGAGTCCGGCGCTCCCGCGGGCGGGGAAAGATGGCAGGTCCCTGGGAGGACAAATAAAAAGGTTTGCGGCAGACCGAATTTACTGCGTTCGCTCTGAACAGGAGGATGTGACCACCCATGGCTCACCATTTAACGTATATTCATTTTTTGGCGTCATGTTGAATTTATCACGACGAAAAATTGCAGTTTTGACATGAATTCTCTGACAGTGGGGAAATAAATATGTAAGACGGATAGGAAAATAAATTATACGAAGAATAAGGACCCAATTCGATCACCAAAATCAGGCACAATACAATAGTTCCAGTATTTGTCTTAAAGCAGGCTATTGAATCACCTTTTTCATATTCGAAAGTAATGAAAACCTAATTATTTTAAAGTACATATAAAATATTGTCGAAAAAACTCATTGGAAACTTACATCTACATCTACATCTACATAATACCCCGCAAGCCGCCGCAAGGGCGTGTGGCGGGGGGTGTTAGGCCACCACCCAAAAAAAAGAAAAAAGAAAAAGGAAAAAAGAAACACCGCATTCAAAACCAACACACACATGCAAACCCCAATCCACAACAGTGCACACATTCATTGCAACACCCCATCATTCGACGCGCATGCAACCACACATCTACCTATCCTCACTCCAAAAGCATGCAAGTACATACGCTTACCTACAACAAATAATTCCACCCTAGGATGCAGCAAGAAACCTATCACGAACGTGCCAGCTAGTTTATAGCAAGTAGCCAGGCGAAACACCACCACCACAAGAGCGTTCCACACAAAACTCTCTCCCACCCAAGGTGAGGAATCTGGCCCAACGCTGCAGGTGGGAGGAGGGCACACCCGCGGAGAGGGACAAGGAATGGAAGGGTGGAGCATGAAGTTCGTAAAGACGCTCGGGCATGCGGGAAGGGTTCTGACACAACACACAGGAGGCTAGTGAAAGTGCATGCAATTGAGTTCAACTAATTGTTACCTAGACGCGGAGGGTGGCAAGTGGCATTTTTGTTATCTCCGAGTGTAACCCTAGAGTTGTTATCCCGTATTGACCGTGGGAAGAAGGAGTCCTTGAGTCTGCTAGTCCTGGCATCTATTTCCCGAATTTTGTACACATGATCCAAGCGACCTATATATGTTGGAGAGCGAATAATTTTCGAGACCTCGGTGCTGAAACATGCGGATCCGAATTTATTTAGTAAGTTTAACCTAGCATTGAGTCGTCTTTCTTCCAATGATTCCCATCCCAACTCCATAAGCATTTCAGTGACGCTTTTCGTTTTATCGTAACAGTTTTTCACGAAACGAGCTGCCCGGCGTTGGACCTTCTCAATTTCCCGAATGAGGCCTTTTTCACACAGATCCCATACGCTACATGCATATTCTAAATGGGGCCTTACAAGAGCGTGATAACAACGTTCCTTGACCTTGGAGTCACTTCTACCGACAATGCGTCTAATAAATCCTAATTTTTTATATGCTTGCCCGCAGACTTTACGTATATGGGTCCCCCAAGTTAAGTCTTTAGTGAATTTAACACCTAGGTATTTCACCGAATGAACTACTTCAAGGTCAATTCCAGCTAATTTGTAAACTAATCCCGTGGATCTTTTAAAGAAATTTATCACCGAACATTTATTACGATTTAAAGGCAATCCCCATTTTGAACACCATTCATTAATGCTATTTAAATCACGTGCTAGAATTAAACGATCCTCATCCCCAGATATCTCCCGATAAATCACTGTGTCATCCGCGAACATCCTTATCTTACTTTTCACTTTGCGGTTCAGATCGTTAACAAAAATCAAGAATAGTAACGGTCCGATAACACTTCCCTGAGGAACCCCCGAGGTGACTCTTACGCTGGTAGAACTAGCGCCGTCAAGGACTACCCTCTGTTCCCGGTCTGAAAGGAAGTCTTCAACCCAATTTATTGCCCCCTTGTGTATACCTGCGCCCTTTAATTTATGGATGAGTTTACCATGCGGAACCTTATCAAATGCCTTTTGAAAGTCTAAAAAGATCGCATCCACTTGCCTACCACTTTCACCCGATAAAAGTAAGTCATGTGTGAACAATCCTAATTGGGTCTCGCATGAGCGGGTTTTTCTGAATCCGTGTTGATTGTCACTTAAAAAGTTAACTTAAAGCAACTAGGCATCACTAAGTATGTTAAATAATTTTTCCTTATACCATTAAATGGTGCACCGAGTGGCGACGAACAAGAGGGTCGCGATGGCGGCGTGCGCAGAAGGGTCTGGGCTCGAGCCTGCCTGGAGCCGCCGTCGTCGGTGCAGATCTTGGTGGTAGTAGATATTGCGGTAGGAGTTCTACAAAATTGGTTATCGTCAATTGCTGTAGAATCTAAACACATCGATGAGTACATCAGACTGACCAATCGGATAATGAGCCAGAATGTTTTAGTTTAAAAAAAATCCCTTTACGGCTTAAGGAAATATTATTTCAACTTAAAAAGGTCGTAAGAAGGTCAATTTATCCTATCTACGCAACTAAGCACGGAAGACTCCTGCTAATGCTCCTCCATTACGCGAAATTATTCTATTTTTGCGCTAATTTACAAGTAGGAACAAAATTAAGCATTGCAAAGATATCAGGTATATCTGTAGGTGCGTATGTATGTTAGTTGGTAGTTTGTGTGTTTGCATGTGTGTAGGGTGTAAGGGTTTTTGCATGAATGTATACCATGTTTTGCTCGTGGACTATAATTTGTGGCTTTTGCATGCATTTTTCCTAATTACTGGTAGTGCCCTAAAACCCCCTGCCGCACGCCCTTGCGGCGGTTTACGGGGTTTAATTTAAATAGATGCAGATGTATTCATGAAGGTATCAAAATTATTTCCACCTCCAAAAAATGAATTAAATATTGTCGGTATCAAGGTATTGTAAGTTACATTCAGAGAATTCCAAAAAAAACGCATGTTTTCATATTACGTACGTTACCCATGTATAGAAAAATATTATTTTTTCAAATTTAAAAACAGTTAAAACTATCGTGGAATGAGTATTCTCGGATTCTTGGAATTTTTCTTGGGATTCTTCTCGGAACGTAGAAATAAAAAAGAATGTCAAGCCAAAAAGAAAAATTTATAATTATCACAAAGCAGATTTTGAAACTTTTGCCAGCCATTTAAACTCTTCACTACACGATTTCAAAACGCGCTTAAGTCTTGCCACCGTGGAAGAAACTTGGACAAAGTTTGTCCAAATTATGCAAGAAGGAATGACAGATTTCATCCCTGTAAAATACGTTAAAGCAAATCGCGACCCAAGGTGGTACAACAAAGGCGTTAAAAAAGCCCTTCGAAAGCAGAGAATGTTACACTATAGTGTAAAGAAAGCAGGTCTGAACTCATCACCCTTGGACAATAAACAGCTGTTGGACAAGTATAGATCCTCTAAAGTTGAAACTAAAACACAATTACGTAGCGCTTTGCAAGATTTTAAACGTAAAGTACTCTGCGAGTATTTGAACACTGACCCCAAAGCTTTCTGGTCATATGTTAGGGAAATAAATGGGGGTCAACAAACCGTGGCTTGCTTAAGGGACTGCAACAATATCATTCATACTGACAGTGAGGCTAAAGCCAACATTCTAAACGAATTCTTCCAGAGCGTCTTCACGAACGATGTAGCCACCGCGTATCTCCAAGAAACAATATATACTGAACCCATGACAAAAATAACAGTGGACGAGCAAGGAATTGCCAAATTACTCAAAGACATCAAACCAAACAAATCCCCGGGTCCCGAAAATATACCAGCTCGGGTGCTAAGAAACTTAGCTCCTAACATCGCCCCGTATCTCGAATTTATATTTAACAAATCACTCACTGAGTGCAAAGTCCCTAAGAATTGGAAAACCGCGCAAATAACGCCTATTTGTAAAAGTGGTGACAGGGAGGACCCCAGCAATTACAGACCCATTTCTCTCACTTCAATAAGTTGCAAAATTTTAGAGCACATAATTGTCAGTTCCATAATGAGACATCTTGATAACATTAACTTTTTAAGTGACAATCAACACGGATTCAGAAAAACCCGCTCATGCGAGACCCAATTAGGATTGTTCACACATGACTTACTTTTATCGGGTGAAAGTGGTAGGCAAGTGGATGCGATCTTTTTAGACTTTCAAAAGGCATTTGATAAGGTTCCGCATGGTAAACTCATCCATAAATTAAAGGGCGCAGGTATACACAAGAGGGCAATAAATTGGGTTGAAGACTTCCTTTCAGACCGGGAACAGAGGGTAGTCCTTGACGGCGCTAGTTCTACCAGCGTAAGAGTCACCTCGGGGGTTCCTCAGGGAAGTGTTATCGGACCGTTACTATTCTTGATTTTTGTTAACGATCTGAACCGCAAAGTGAAAAGTAAGATAAGGATGTTCGCGGATGACACAGTGATTTATCGGGAGATATCTGGGGATGAGGATCGTTTAATTCTAGCACGTGATTTAAATAGCATTAATGAATGGTGTTCAAAATGGGGATTGCCTTTAAATCTTAATAAATGTTCGGTGGTAAATTTCTTTAAAAGATCCACGGGATTAGTTTACAAATTAGCTGGAGTTGACCTTGAAGTAGTTGATTCGGTGAAATACCTAGGTGTTACATTCACTAAAGACTTAACTTGGGGGACCCATATACGTAAAGTCTGCGGGCAAGCATATAAAAAATTAGGATTTATTAGACGCATTGTCGGTAGAAGTGACTCCAAGGTCAAGGAACGTTGTTATCACGCTCTTGTAAGGCCCCATTTAGAATATGCATGTAGCGTATGGGATCCGTGTGAAAAAGGCCTCATTCGGGAAATTGAGAAGGTCCAACGCCGGGCAGCTCGTTTCGTGGAAAACTGTTACTGTTGCCGACTCCCGTAGCCGTTGAAAAGCAGGAAGAATACACATTACGATCGATTGTGCAAAGGGCCCCAAAACCAACGGGGGACATTCAACGCCCGAAAGCTTACTTTCGTAGCCGAAACAAAGGAATAATGAATTCCGTCGAAGAAGTAAAAACCTCTTCCGTGGGAGGGGCGTTGTAAGGAGGAGGAGTCGACTGTTTTGGATATGGCTTGAGGAGTGGATGGAGAAAGGGAAAGGGGGGAGGAAGGTTGCGGAAGGGTGCAAGAGGTGGAGGGGAGGGATAGCCGATGAAGAGGAGAGGGAACGACGGCGAGGAAAACATCTTTGAGTTACACTCTTCGCAGCTTTATTGCCGGAGGTGCGGAAAAGAGTGAAGGGAGGGGGGATGCGACAGGTGTTGCAGATAAAGAAGGTTTCCAGGTGCGGTGGAGAGGGTTGGGTTGGAGAGTGGGAGGCTGTGGTTGGCCGGAAGAGGAGTGGGGAGAAATGGCCGGTGAAGGAGAGAAAGAGAGGGCAGAGAAAGGATTCTGGAAACGGAAGGAAATTACGCGGAGTGGTAATGGGACGACAGGTTGAAAGGTGGGTGGGCAATTTCGCGGAGGGCGAGGAAAGGGTTTTAAAGGAGTCCCCCGCGATGAGAAGCCTTGCAAATAGGCCAAGCGGAGAGGGAGAGAAAGGGCCGGGAAGAAGGTTTGTGAGGGATAAAAAAGGAAAGATGGGGGAGAGATAAACTGGGAGATAGGCGGAGGAAGGGTTTTGAGGGAATGGTAGAGATGGGGTACGGCGGGTAATGGTTGGTTGAGTTTGGTGAAGGTTAGCGGTTGGCATAATATAAGGATAGTGCAAGAATGGGATAGCGAATCGGTTCTCCGAGAAGAATGGTTGGGAGGGGCGAGGAGGAGAAAGGGCCGGTCGGGGAGGGAGTTTAGTTTTTGTCGAACCCCCGTGGTTTCGGGGTGCAGGCGGAAATGGAAGAAAAAAGGAACCAGGGAGTCGGCGGAGAGGACAAAAATCTCACAATGGATGGGGGAAGGTGTGGAGGCGAGTGTGCGGGGATGAATGCCGCGAGAGCTTTTAGCGGGGATCGACTTGTTGGAGGTGGAGTAGGGGAGGAGGCGGGGGATATAATCTTGGGGGAGGGGGAATAATGGCACAGGGAAGGAAGATGAGTAGAGGGTTGTTGGGAGGGAGGAACGGGGAGGGTGAAGGGCGGGAGGCGATAGAAATCGGCCGACCTCAGCCTCTTACGTGCGGTGAATCTCCATTTATCCGACCTTCGATTATCAAAAAGTCCGTTTCACCCAAAGTGGTGAGTAATAGAAAGTTTAAGAATGCACAAGCCGATTGAATGATTCCCTTTTCGATCTGAATTTCTAAGACATGCTAGAGAACGTCCAACCTGTCGCAAGTAAAATCTTTCTTAAAAGGGAGTTGTAAAGTTGTCTCTTTAGACTCACTAGTTCCGATCCTAGTTTTATAGTTAGGTTTAGAGTTCCTCTGGAATGTTTAAACACATTAAAACAATGTCATTTGTATTTAGGTTTTGAAAATCATAAGGCTATCTATAATAGTGAGACAATTCGAAACCATCGTGTTCACTGCAATATGCTGTACCTATGTCAAATTCCTAGTTAAGCATCAAAAGTTACAAACTGGATTGCAAATAATTTCAACGGTAATTCTTCACCAATAACATCATTTCAGCCTTTTTATTTAGGCAGGCAACCTTCATTTTCTGAATAATAGAGAGGCAAAGTGGAAGTGAAATTTCTTTTGAGTGTCTATCGAAGGAATTACATCAGCAAAGAGTTAACCAAAGCTAAACTGACACACGACTGTTTTCATATAACTGTTACAATTTCCAAAAACTTCAATTATTTTCAACATATATACTCTCCTATAATTATTCAGTTTTCAGAGAAAATTAGGACATATTTAGGAAATTTACACGATAGAATGATCGGTGCAGAAATTTAGATAAATTCCGAATAATGGTAAAATGAAATAATTTAGACATGGGGCAATAGCACCCTTTATAGTGTCAATTCGCTTGCAGATAGATTCTAGTTCACCTAAGATTAAAATTTCGAGATGCAATAACTTTGTGAATAGGAGTGATAAATATTTTACTAATTACAAAAGTGTCCATGCTAAAAACTATTGCAATGCCCATGCCTTCTCTGCTCTATAAAAACCTGAAAAGCTATTAGGGTAGGTACAATGCATGGTAGTAATTGGCTGACTGTGGTTATTGGAGAGAGATTTGCTTCTTGTAGTTCAACAAAAAAACAATCAATTAACATAATTTTTAGACAATGACTGGAAAAATCACATCTGCCAGAACAGTTAATCATAAGAAGTGGCGAACAGGACATGAACTACGAAATAGAGGGTTCAGTACAAAATTATAGCCAAAAAAGTTAAATATTTGGGGGTAGTTCTAACACCATGCCTCTCATGGGGAGCACATATCAGGACAATATGCGGATCCACTTTAAAGAAAATGGATTTCATTAAACGGGTGGTAGGGAAATTTAATGAGAAAGTTAAAGAGAGGTGTTATTTTGCTCTAGTTATACCACATTTGGAATATGCTGCAAGTATTTGGGATCCTTGGGAGAAAATCTGGCAAAAATAATTAGATAAAGTCCAAAGAAAATCCGCCAGATTCGTGAAAAACTGTTTTCATAAGAACACAAGTGTAACAGCTCTCTTAGGGGATTTAGGCTGGGAGCGACTTGAGATACGAAGAGAAAAAGCAAGACTTAGACTTTTAGAGGGATTCAGACGAGTTTAACGATGACACGAAAGGAATTATAATGCTTATAAAACATATTGCTTTGGTAGATCAGACCGCTAAGATAAAATAAGGGAGATAGATTCCAGTAGAGATAGATGCAAACACTCATTCTTCCCCAGAACAATCAAAAATCATAATAGTAAGAGCCCGAACTCACTTTAGAAATATAAAAAATTAGTAGATATACAAGTCGGAACAAAATTAATCATTGCAAAGATATCAGGAACATTTGTATGTGCATGTGTATGTTAGTTGGTAGTTTGTGTGTTTGTATGTGTGTGGAGTGAAGGTTGTTTTGCATGAATGCATGCCATGTTTCTTTTGCACACCATATACCGTCCCCAACACCATATCTAAAAGGATACCATTATTCTAAGCGGCGGTGTGGAGTGGCCAAGGCGTCCGGAGATGTGAGAGCGGTTCGGGAAGGGAGCAAGTTTGATGGTGGAAAAAATACAAAATTATTATGAGAATATGGGGGGGGGTTAAGTATTTGCGCCGAGAATGGGTGGTCGAAGCAGTAAAGAGACAGGGGATCATGGAGGTTTAAAAGGGGTTCGGTCCAGAAAGTGGGAAAAAACCAGAAAGTGAAAGGTGAAAGGTGGATAATGGATCGAGCGATGTGTGACGTTTTTTGTGGTTAAAGTGTATGCGGACGCTTGTGCGCCTGTGTGTGTGTGCGTGTGTGTGTGTGTTAGAGAGGGAAAATTAAGGAGGGCAAAAAGTACGTCTGAAGACAAAAGAAAGGAGGAGGAGAGGGAAAGGGACCTTCGGAATGGAAATATTGCAGGAAAGGTAAGGGTAAGGAATGAGAAATGGGTATAACATTAGCGTGGGCGTGACTTTCAGAAAGTTTTGAACCTTGAAGCCTGGATTTGGTTGAAAGGATTCAAGGATTAAGATTCCCAGGTTTATCAGTCAAATCATTAAGGCGGACACTTTGGACGGGATACTATATTATCTTAAATATTTACAGTAACTTGAATACGAACAAGAACATTTCTGAGACTAAAAAAGCTGTATGTCCTGACATTATTGAATGGAATCACCTCATTTTAACTTGCTTATGCACCTGATGATGATGCGCCGCATCGAAACCATGGTCGTGTTATATTAAAAGTGTGTGGAAGTGCATAGTTTTCTTTTCTCTTTCTTTCACCCTCACCATGAAGGAATTCCACAAAGTTAAGCCTGAAACTGTTAGCTTTAACTTGAGAAGTTAAAACTACTTACATTTTGTCAGCATAGATATAAAAATTGGCACTAATCCTTGAGCGTTTTCCGTTGTTAGGATATTTATGTACGACGGTAGCTTGAAAAGATTGTCCAAAGTCATATGCATCTACATCTACATAATACCCCGCAAGCCGCCGCAAGGGCGTGTGGCGGGGGGTGTTAGGCCACCACCCAAAAAAAGGAAAAAAGAAAAAGGAAAAAAGAAAAAGGAAAAAGAAACACCGCATTCAAAACCAACACACACATGCAAACCCCAATCCACAACAGTGCACACATTCATTGCAACACCCCATCATTCGACGCGCATGCAACCACACATCTACCTATCCTCACTCCAAAAGCATGCAAGTACATACGCTTACCTACAACAAATAATTCCACCCTAGGATGCAGCAAGAAACCTATCACGAACGTGCCAGCTAGTTTATAGCAAGTAGCCAGGCGAAACACCACCACCACAAGAGCGTTCCACACAAAACTCTCTCCCACCCAAGGTGAGGAATCTGGCCCAACGCTGCAGGTGGGAGGAGGGCACACCCGCGGAGAGGGACAAGGGATGGAAGGGTGGAGCATGAAGTTCGTAAAGACGCTCGGGCATGCGGGAAGGGTTCTGACACAACACACAGGAGGCTAGTGAAAGTGCATGCAATTGAGTTCAACTAATTGTTACCTAGACGCGGAGGGTGGCAAGTGGCATTTTTGTTATCTCCGAGTGTAACCCTAGAGTTGTTATCCCGTATTGCCCGTGGGAAGAAGGAGTCCTTGAGTCTGCTAGTCCTGGCATCCATTTCCCGAATTTTGTACACATGATCCAAGCGACCTATATATGTTGGAGAGCGAATAATTTTCGAGACCTCGGTGCTGAAACATGCGGATCCGAATTTATTTAGTACGTTTAACCTAGCATTGAGTCGTCTTTCTTCCAATGATTCCCATCCCAACTCCATAAGACTCCATATGGCTGCAATGGCGCGTATCAAAGTTATTTCCAGCTATTGGTGTTTTGATGGAACCCGCACCAAGTTTTAGCTCGATTGGCTAACTAGTCAATGTTCAGCGCTTCCTTGAATCAAGAAAGTTGGGGATATCCTTTGTCGGTGAAAGCACCAGCTCACCCCTCTACAGTTGTAGCCACAAAATTGAGGGGGTTGGCGTGGTAGCTATTAGGGGAGGCGAAGTAGAGGTTATATGCTCCAAAAGCGATTGGTGGTGAGGGAATGATGCCATATGAATAGAGGGAGGGCGGAGAGAAACCCGGCGTCGTTATTAGCCTACTCTAAACGAAAGGTGCAATATAAGAATAGAGGGAACAGCGATATAAGAATGGATCTTGGGAGCTGTGCACACGCAATGATAATTTTATGTCCGTTTGTTTGCCAGAAGGCTATTTGTCCTTGAGAGTGATGCATTAACAATGTGAAAATTCTTCACTTTTCACAGAATGTCAGACCAACGCATTGGATACTCTCGTATCTTGATGAATAATGACCGCTCAACAATTAATGTTAACTTTCAAGCTACATCGTAGGATAAAGTTCTTTGAACACATAAGAAAATAAAGTAAATCATAAGGAAACTCTATACGAGAGATATTTAGTTCTCAAAGTCTTATGTTCACAATGTAAATTCTGGAATAACCTAGAATATCTTCCCACGCCCAGTAATTACTGCGCTGTCTGTTTTCGAACAAGACGTTTTCTGCTTCCGGAGGGGGAGTGAAGGCTTTGCATACTCCAACTAAAACCAGCTACCCTACTATTTGGCTAAATCTGCGATACGATCTGCATGGTCTCTAAATTACGGACAGTGAAACCGCGTTGCGCTGTGGCAGAGGTTTGCACAGGCGGAAATTATATTGCGAATTATCTCCGATAACCTTGGAAACAATGGCTTTCCTGGAGTCTCTTGAAGCTCCCCACACCGCGGGAGACCTTTTCTCTGCGCGCCCTTTCACAGGACGCAGGACGAAAATGATCCGGAACGAAGGGATTTCGAGGTGAGCGTGAAGTGGTAGGGGGAAAATGCGAAGAGGTAAAACCTCTGGGTGAGGAGGATTAAGACTATGAGAGCACACGAGAGGATAAGGTAGACTGGGATTCCGGGGGAAGCAGTTTTTGCCTGTAAAGGTGAATCCGGGAAACGGATGAGGGTCGATTGGAATGAGGTGCGGGTAGGATTGTCGAAAAAAAGGGGAAAAATTCGGTCGGAGAGAGCGTTGCGTAGGTGAAAGGGGAAGAACCTATGATTTCAAGCCCGGAAACATTTGAAGCATGATCCATTCGCAGCAGAGCCCAAACACTCTAAATTGGAAGGAGTACGATCATTGAAGTAGAGAGGATAAGTACCTATTCTGTTGCTTTCGCAAAATGACATGGCAAGTGAAGCGTGATGGGGACAGCCTGCATCGCACTGGCCTTCTGGATTGCTGTTGAGAAGAGTTTAAGCGTGAAAAGTGACTAAATCTTTATATATATATCGCACTGGCCTTCTGGATTGCTGTTGAGAAGAGTTTAAGCGTGCATATATATATATATATATATATATATATATATATATATATATATATATATATATATATATATATATATATATATATATATATATATAAAGATTTAGTCACTTTTCACGCTTAAACTCTTCTCAACAGCAATCCAGAAGGCCAGTGCGATGCAGGCTGTCCCCATCACGCTTCACTTGCCATCTCATTTTGCGAAAGCAACAGAATTGGTACTTAACAGAAACTTACTATATATATATATACCAATTCTGTAAGAATTCTTCTTCTTCTTCTATTACCATATATATATATATATATATATATATATATATATATATATATCCCTCCCATGGACTACAACCTTGTCGTGGTGGAAGGGCTTGTGTGTTCCGATGACCCCTAGAGCTGTGCTGGCGGGAGTAATAATAATTACTCCTGGAAGGGTCACCCATGCCAGATAGGTCGAAGGTTAGGAGCCAGACAAAAGGTAGTCCACGCAGCGTCTGTTCCTCAGTGAGGCGGCTGCAATGGCGTCTGACCCCAGTGGGGCGGCCATTAAGTGATGGTGTCACGTTAAAAACACTATTGAGGAAGGCAACGGGAAACCACCTCAATTATGATTCCCAAGAATATTATGATGGGCACTATAGATAATATGAGTCCTGGCAACTACGGGACTCGGCCCAAGAGGCCGTGTGTCGTGCCCGGCAGCGGGAGAGGCAAGGCTTCCGCGGTCGTCATCCCACGAAACCCTTGCAGGGAAGAAATAACTTCAGCAGGACAGAAGACTCAGAAGAAGGCGAAAGTAGTAAGAATAGGAACCTGGAACGTCAGGACAATGTTGAGGAGAGGCAAATTAGAAAATATTAAGCGAGAGATGGAAAGAGGTAACATAGATGTTTTAGGCCTCTGCGAGGTGAGATGGAAGGATAGCGGGGATTACTGGAGTGACAATTATAGAGTAATATACAGCGGCGGGGACGAGAGCCAACGAGGGGTTGCCGTAATTTTAAATAAAGGGGTAGGAAGAAGCGTAGTCAACATAGAGCAAGCGACAGATAGAATTTTACTCGTAGAGATTAAAGCAGAGCCGACGAACTTGGTCATTATTCAGGTATACAGGCCACCGAGCAACCACAAGGAGGAAGAAGTCGATAGGATGTATGATGAGTTAGAGGATGTCATCGCGAGCGTTCCTGCAGGGAAACATTTAATAGTGATGGGGGATTGGAATGCGACGGTAGGCGAAGGAAGAGATGGTGGTGAGGTGGGGGACTATGGGTTAGGCACGAGGAATGAACGCGGAGAGAAAGCAATTGAATTCTGCAGGAGACAGGGGTTAGTCATCACCAACACATGGTTTAGACACCACAAAAGGCGTAGGTATACATGGAAAATGCCAGGCGACTCAGAAAGGTATCAGTTAGATTATATTATGGTTAGGCACAGGTTTAGGAACAGTGTGATAAATTCGCACAGTTCCCCAGGAGCGGACGCGGACTCTGACCACAATTTAGTTGTTATGAAATGTAATGTTCGTTTCAAGAAGATAAGGCAAGGGCGGCGGGTTAAAAAATGGAATTTAGAAGCAGTAAATGCATTAACGAAGAAGGAGTATCAGGAGGCTGTAGAGAAAAGGATGGATGACGGTAAAGAACTGAGTGCTATCGAAGAAAAATGGGAATGTATCAAGAAAGGGATATTGGAAGCCGCTAAAGACACTATAGGAACCGTTAACGGGAAAAGGATAAGGAAACCATGGGTAACGGATGAGATGATTGCAAAGATGGACGAGAGAAGAAGATGGAAAAATGTAAACACAGAGTTAGGCAAAATGAAGTACAAAGAGTTAAACAATAAATTGAGAAGGGCCACAAATAAAGCAAAAGAAGAATGGTGGAAAACGCAATGCGAGGATATGGAAAGTCTACAGAAGAAGGGTGAAATTGGTGCTCTATACAGCAAGGTTAAGTTATTATCGGGAAGTAAGAAGGCAAGATCTGTGCTAACAGTTAAAGATAAATGGGGTAAGATAATAGTTGAACCAGGAAAAATCCAAGAGAGATGGAAGGAATATATAGAAACACTGTATGGTAAAGAACTTAGGCCGACAAGGTTAGACATAGAAAAGGAACATGAGGTAGAAGAAGATAGCTTAGGTCCAGGCATACTCGACGATGAAATAGAAAGGGCATTAAAGGAGATGAAAGCAAACAAGGCTGTGGGGGTGGACAATATTCCTGTAGAAATGTTGAAACGGTTAGGGAAAGGTGGGAAGAAGGCCATATATGGACTGATTCGTAGTATCTATGAGGAAGGAATCTGGCCGGAAGATTTTGTGAGATCGGTGTTAGTTCCTATTCCAAAAAAGGCAAAGGCTTCGTCATGTGAGGATTACAGAACAATAAGTTTGATATCCCACGCAGCTAAAGTTATTCTCAGGATCATCAACAAAAGGATAGAGAGTAAGGCAAATGATTACTTAGGGGATGATCAGTTTGGGTTCAGGAAAGGAAGAGGTACGCGTGATGCCATTGCAGTAATGAGATCACTAGTCGAGAGAAATATAGAATACAATCAGGACGTTTTTGCCTGTTTTGTAGATTTCGAAAAAGCGTTTGATAGAGTGAATTGGGAAAAATTAATGCGTGTATTGCAGAAAATAGGAATGGATTGGAGGGACAGGAGACTGATCCGCAACCTGTACATGCCTCAGACTGCTCAGTGCGAGTGGGGCACGGAGAGTCCGGATGGGCAGTGTTATAGGAAGAGGTGTAAGGCAGGGTTGCCCATTGTTACCGGTACTGTTCAACGTATATGTAGAGGAAATGATTAAAGAGGCATGGGAAGAACTGGAGGTAGG
>CM073771.1:2967822-3056350 GCA_037158775.1 Hetaerina titia | reverse complement strand
CGAGAGATGGCGTTATGGAGCTGTTTCACCCACCAAAGGAGAAATAGACGGGACACAAGAAGGGGAAAGGATAGTAGAAAAACATTCATACGATATTATAAAGGATAGGAACGGTGCGTTTCATGGCACGCATAGCCAGAAGAAGAGACGAGCCACATTGGCGAAACACATATTCAAACTTGAAGTTTTCAAGTTTCAAAGTTCAATTGCCTAGCGCAATTCTTCTCCTTACGTCCCTACCACTTTGACCGTATTGGTCCAAAACACTTCCGAGATATGTAAACTGTTCTACCTGCCCTATTTTCCCCGCTTATGTTAATGTTTAGCTTAGCCTTTTTCTTTCTGGAAAATTGCATAACCTTTGTTTTATTAATATTAATTCTAATCCCATATCTATCGCACTGAACCTCCAATTCACTCAGCATACTTTGCAACCCCTTGGCTGACTGAGCAACTAATGCTTGGTCATCAGCGAACCTTACTGATTTTACGAATTCCCCTCCGACTTTCATTCCCAACTCCAATTCTTCCCATGCCTCATTAATCATTTCCTCCACACATACGTTGAACAGCACCGGTGACAATGGGCAACCCTGCCTTACCCCTCTTCATAACACTGCCCATCCGGATTCTCCGTTCCCCACTCGCACCTGAGCAGTCTAAGACATATACAGGTTGCGGATCAGTCTCCTGTCCCTCCAATCCATTACTATTTTCTGCAATACACGCATTAATTTTTCCGAATTCACTCTATCAAACGCTTTTTCGAAATCTACAAAACAGGCAAAAACGTCCTGGTTGTATTCTATATTCCTCTCAATTAGTGATCTCATTACTGCAATGGCATCACGCGTACCTCTCCCCTTCCAAATCCAAACTGATCATCCCCTAAGTAATCATTTGCCTTACTCTCTCTCCTTTTGTTGATGACTCTGAGAATAACTTTAGCTGTGTGGGATATCTAAGTTATTGTTCTGCAATCCTCACATGATGTTGCCTTTACCTTTTTTGGAATAGGAACTAACACTGATTTCGCAAAATCTTCCGGTAAGATTCCTTCTTCATAGATACTACGAATCAGTCCATATAGGGCCTTCTTTCCGCATTTTCCTAAACATTTCAACAGTTCTACAGGTATGTTGTCCACCCCCACGGTCTTATTTGTTTTAATCTCCTTTAATGCCCTTTCTATTTCATCGTCGAGTATGCCTGGACCTAAGCTATCTTTATCTACGTCATTCTCTTTTTCTATGTCTAACCTTGTCGGCCGAAGTTCTCTACCGTAAAGTCTTTCTATATATCCCTTCCATCTCTCTTGGATTTTTTTCTGGTTCAACTTTTATCTCACCCCACTTATCTTTAACTGTTAGCACAGATCTTGCCTTCTTACTTCCCGGTATATAAACCTTGCTGTATAGCGCACCAATTTCACCCTTCTTCTGTAAACTTTCCATATCCTTGCATATCGTTTTCCACCATTCTTCTTTTGCTTTATTTGTGGCCCTTCTCAATTTATTGTTTAACTCTCTGTATTTCATTTTACCTAACTCTGTGTTTACATTTTTTCATCTTCTTCTCTCATCCACCTTTGCAATCATCTCAATGGTTTTTTTATTCATTTCCCGTTAACGGTTCCTATAGCGTTTTTTGCGGCTATCTATATCACATTCTTGATACATTCCCATTTTTTTTTATAGTACTCAGCTCTTTACCGTCATCCTTCATTTTCTGTACAGTCTGCTGATACTCCTTCCTCGTTAATTCATTTACTGCTTCTAAATTCCATTTTTTAACCCGCCGCCCTTGCCTTATCTTCTTGAAACGGACGTTACATTTCATTGCAACTAAATTGTGGTCAGAGTCCGCATCAGCTCCTGGGAAACTGTTCGAATTAATCACACTGCTCCTAAACCTTGTCTAACTATAAAATAATCTAACTGGTACTTTTCTGAGTCACCTGGAATTTTACATGTATACCTACACCTTTTGTGGATTTTAAACCATGTGTTGGTGATGACTAACCCCTGTCTCCTGCAGAATTCAATTGCTTTCTGCCCGCGTTCATTCCTCGTGCCCAACCCATAGTCTCCCACCTAACCACCATCTCTTCCTTCGCCTACCGTTTATAAAAATACATGCCTGAATTTGGTTAAGTTTCAAAAATTTTGTGCATTGTGTTTTGCTTTCCACGCGGCAGGGAAAATCGGAAGGACTGCCCCAGGCGGCTAGGCCACTGTGGCAGGCATGCCAGCGGAATGCCGAAGTAAAAATTAGGAGACCAAGGAAAAGAGTAAGGATCTAAAGTTAATCAACATCTACATCTAGTTGAAGATGAATAAAATTTAATGCTGTTTTATCAGCGCGAGTGAACCTACTTGGAATAAATAAAAGCCTCCAGGAAAAAAAGGATAGCAATAGTCTCATGTTTTGCGATTTTTAAGCCTGGTGTTTTGGTATCAATCTGGTATTTAATTTTGCAATAATTTTTACATTTTACTCATAACTCCACATGAAAAGGGGTGAGGAACCGCGGGAAAAGACTATAAGTACTTTCTTGCAACCATATAAAAAGAGATTGAGTTCACCGTTGGTTTTCTTACAAATGTTGCATAAAAATCAACAGGGCAGCTGGAAATAATCAGCATCGACTATTTTCTCCTCCATATAATCCATACAAAATACGACCGCAAATTTCACAGAAAAAGTACTGAGAATCGTCTAAATGGTTAATAAAATTAGGCAATCATTACGAAACGCTATTTTGGTAACGCCCTGTTCCATAAATATCGAAAGTATGCGCCCTAATTTAAGGAATGAGCAGTGAAAAGTGATTGGAGCCTTACTATTGTCAGAAAAACCTAGTTGAGAGCCTTTGGAAAGACGGAATTGCTTGCATTATTTGCCTGTGCAAGGCTATTGCAAAAAAATAACTCTGTAGTTTCTACGCACAAACTGCTTAACGGATGACAATAACTGAAGTGTCGGCTTCTAGCGGTTTTTCGGAATATTAAAAAATCGTCTTGCTCGTGGCCCTATCTCGACTTGTCTCCGCACAACAGCGATTCTTGTCTGAGTTTTCACACGCTTACTCCACAAATTCTTTGTTGTTCAGAATGAAGGTGTTAGAGGCACGTGTGCACTGCTTTTTGTTTTAATTTTGGGAAAAGTGCAATTGAAACTTAGGCAATGATTCAAGAGATATTAAGCAATGAATCTATGAGTAGGGTACAGTATTTTCGTTGGTACAACGGCTTCCAGTCTAAACAAACATCGACCGATGAAAAACCGGGAAGTGGACAACCATCGACGTCAGCAAACGAGGCCATGCCAACAATTTGAATGATTTAGTACATGCAAACAATAGGTTAACTGTGGGGGGAGATTGCCAATGAAGTTAACAATGGCATTGGATCGTATTTCAGCATTTTGACAGAATTTTTGGAGAGAAGAGACCAAAAATGCGGGGAAAAAATCTTGGTAATTCCATTACGACATCGCACTGACGCACACATCATTGATTTTTACAGAGGTTTTGGCAAAAAACAGCATTCTGTTAATTACCCAACAACCCTATGCTCCGGATCTTACTTCAGCAGACTTTTTCATATTAACTAAGTTGAAGTCCACCGCAAAAGGATGCCGATTTAAAACTATCGATGATATACAACAAAATGTTACCGCCGACACCATCCCGACAGAAGCGTTACAGGTGGCAATCAAACGCTGGAAAAAACCTTGGTAGCGTTGAGTATTAGCAGCAGAGGGCTGTATTTTGAAGGCGAGGAGCATGATTGAAGGGTAACTGATAAAAACAAGTGTTAATGCAAACAGTCTCGAATTTTTTTGAACAGACCTTGTGTGGTGTTCATATTCACAAAGTAAGCCTAGTGATTACTCAGGGGTAAGTTGTGCCACATTATGTAAATAGATACGGCTACAGCGAGCAGTTGTTTCAAACTTAGGAAATATCTCGTATAAAAATTCGGAATTTCACAACCTAAAATGATACCAATAGGAAATAATACCAGTAGTGGTGAAATGGTGGCCATTAACCAAACACACCTACGCAATCTGTCAAGGCAGAGGTATCTTCAGCATGGAAATACACACGTAATAGTGGGTCGAATATATCCTCATTTTGACCTGTACAGATTTGAAATTTAGGCAAAAGTTGCCAGTTGATGTCATTATCACCCATCAATTATTATATAACCCAAGCACATTACCACAGAAGTGAAATGTTCAGACGAAATTTACCTACACTGGCCTGTAGGGGCGTGAGATTTCAGTTATCTAACAATAAGGAGTATTCCCTACAACTGATATGACATTTTTGAACCCTGTAAGCTATCGTCAAAGGGTGTGGCAGGGGGTGTATACACACCATACTATTTTGGACCTGAATACGAACCTGCTGCAGTCGGATAACATTATTGTTCCCTTATCGTTTATGGAAACAATAACATCTTAAATCTATCTCTACCTGGCCTCTGCCGAGAACGGACGTGCCTGACCTCGCTCGCTGGAACCGGTTTGACCGTAGCCGAGCTTACCTGCTGTTACTCGTGTGCCTCTGTGCATATTCTTCCCTAGTGAAGTGTAGTGTGGTGTTAGCTATAATTTCGTGAAATAGCTTAGTTTATTTAGTCTTTGTGCTGTTTGTTATTATTTTTCAATAGTGTGGTGGTAATTTTAGTGGGTATTCTTAGTGGCTTGTAGTTATTTGTTTCCCGCTCCTCTGACTGGTTATTGGTGAGTACTATCTCTCTTCTTCTCTTATTTTCCACTGAGTAGCCACTTACTGTTACAAGTACAGTGTCCATTACATTAAGTTAACAGTATCGTACATTTTTGTTTATAGTACCGCCCTACATAAAACAAAAACATATCTTTAGCATAGCAGGTTTAGGTTAGCTTTTATTTTTCGGGAACCCGTCTTAGACATCTTAGCATAGTGTATACAGGTTAGCTTTCGTTGGGACTCGGTTAATAACCAGGATGGCTTCACCTAGGTCCCCTGTTGCCATGATTGAAGGCACTGGCGAATGCGCAGCTCTAAGGGCTCGTATCGTCATGTTAGAGAGAATGGTGCGGGAGCTTCGTTCGGAGATCGCCGGAGGGAGGGCTCCCCTCAGGAGAGTTGGGACTCGGTGTGGGAATTCGAAAACCCGCCACGCCCATAGGGATGCACGGATTCGTCCGAATGCTACACGTGGCTGGGCGATTAGAGACCTGCCTCGTGTCCCATCTCTCAACGAGGGAGTACCTCTTGTCCGTAGGTCTGACGATTGGAGGGTTGTATCTCGGGGCAAGGGGAAGGTAACGCTGCGGCGAGGAGTGGACTCTGCGGAGGCAGACACCATCCCCGTCTCCAACAGGTACCAGGTGCTGTCGGATGACAGCACCACCGCACCTGCAGCTCCTACCCCTACTCCGAGGGCACTGCCTAGAGTAAGACATCAGCGCTCGGGAAGGGAGGGAACCGTTATTTTAGGCAGTTCTAACGTCCGGCGTATAATGCATCCGCTGCGCCGCAGAGTTCAACAGGAGGGAGGCGTTGGATTCTTGTCGTCCTGGTGTATACCAGGCGGCGGGGTACCCCAGGCGACGCAGGCGATGAAGGCGGCCGTCAGTAATACAGGTTGCTCAAAGCTACGCATTGTGGCTCATGTGGGAACAAACGACGCCTCAGAACGTGGATCTGAAGATATCCTGCGCTCCTTTAAGGAGATGCACTCGGAGGTGAAACGGGTTGAGGCAGAGTTGAAGGTTCCTCTTAAATTAAGTATTTGTAGTATTGTGCCACGTACTGACCGCGGAAGGCTCGTTTGGAGCCGAATAGAGGGTATAAACGAGAGATTGTTGGGATTCTGTCGGGAAATCGGAGCGGACTTCGTTGATCTGAGGCCTGTCCTCTCATCGTGTCGGGTACCCCTAAATCGCTCCGGGGTCCATTATACTGCCGTGGCATCACAGTGTGTAGCGCGTAGGTTACACGAACACGTTTCTAGGGTTTAGCATAGTTGGAAGGCAAGAGCGCAGGTCATATATTGGGATAAATAAAGTAGAATCCAGCGCTTTTTGTCACTTCAGATCAGGTTACGCCTCACAGATCCCAAAAATAACAGAACAAACACAAACTTGTTTTAATACAACATACAACCGACATGTAAAAGTAACCGACAACCCTGGCATTGACGAAGAAAGACATTTGACATGCACTTCTCCACAAACGTGTCGTAAATTACGGTCAGACACAAACAAGGGCGTGATTCAAGAGAAAAACAATCTAAATATACTTGTATTAAATTGCAGAAGCCTCAAAAATAAAATAGCGGATCTCGAGCACATAATCCAATGTCATTCGGCTGATATAATATTAGGCACAGAGAGTTGGCTTTGTAATGACATCAATGACCAAGAAATTTTCCCAATAAACTTTACAGTTTACCGACATGATAGATGTACAAGACCCGGAGGCGGAGTTTTCGTGGCTGTGAAAAGTAATCTTGAAAGCAGACAACTTGCATTTGAAAATAATAACATAGAAAGTGTTTGGTGCACCATACTGCGATCCAATCACCCCAACATTAATTTATGCTCTTTCTACAGACCCCCAGACTCAGATTTTCAACCACTTAATACCCTCAATGAACAAATAAATAGATTTACACGCAAAAATAATAAATGCATCAATATAATTGGTGGTGACTTCAACCTCCCTGGTATCGACTGGGATAGCAATAGCGTTAAATCTCGGACCCGTGATCGCGAATCTTGCAATTCCTTACTAAAATTGGTTCAAAGAAACTCGCTTCATCAAGCAGTACGCACTCCCACCCGTGGAAAGAACATATTGGACTTATTTCTTACGAACACACCGGAACGCATTAATAGTGTATCAACCGACGAGGGTATAAGTGACCATAAATCTGTTATTATCAACTTGAACGTAGAAATAAAAAAGAATGTCAAGCCAAAAAGAAAAATTTATAATTATCACAAAGCAGATTTTGAAACTTTTGCCAGCCATTTAAACTCTTCACTACACGATTTCAAAACGCGCTTAAGTCTTGCCACCGTGGAAGAAACTTGGACAAAGTTTGTCCAAATTATGCAAAAAGGAATAACAGATTTCATCCCTGTAAAATACGTTAAAGCAAATCGCGACCCAAGGTGGTACAACAAAGGCGTTAAAAAAGCCCTTCGAAAGCAAAGAATGTTACACTCTAGGGTTAAGAAAGCAGGTCTGAACTCATCACCCTTGGACAATAAACAGCTTTTGGACAAGTATAGATCCTCTAAAATTGAAACTAAAACACAATTACGTAGCGCTTTGCAAGATTTTAAACGTAAAGTACTCTGCGAGTATTTGAACACTGACCCCAAAGCTTTCTGGTCATATGTTAGGGAAATAAATGGGGGTCAACAAACCGTGGCTTGCTTAAGGGACTGCAACAATATCATTCATACTGACAGAGAAGCTAAAGCCAACATTCTAAACGAATTCTTCCAGAGCGTCTTCACGAACGATGTAGCTACCGCGTATCTCCAAGAAACAATATATACTGAACCCATGACAAAAATAACAGTGGACGAGCAAGGAATTGCCAAATTGCTCAAAGACATCAAACCAAACAAATCCCCGGGTCCCGAAAATATACCAGCTCGGGTGCTAAAACCCTTAGCTCCTAACATCGCCCCGTATCTCGAATTTATATTTAACAAATCACTCACTGAGTGCAAAGTCCCTAAGAATTGGAAAACCGCGCAAATAACGCCTATTTTTAAAAGTGGTGACAGGGAGGACCCCAGCAATTACAGACCCATTTCTCTCACTTCAATAAGTTGCAAAATTTTGGAGCACATAATTGTCAGTTCCATAATGAGACATCTTGATAACATTAACTTTTTAAGTGACAATCAACACGGATTCAGAAAAACCCGCTCATGCGAGACCCAATTAGGATTGTTCACACATGACTTACTTTTATCGGGTGAAAGTGGTAGGCAAGTGGATGCGATCTTTTTAGACTTTCAAAAGGCATTTGATAAGGTTCCGCATGGTAAACTCATCCATAAATTAAAGGGCGCAGGTATACACAAGGGGGCAATAAATTGGGTTGAAGACTTCCTTTCAGACCGGGAACAGAGGGTAGTCCTTGACGGCGCTAGTTCTACCAGCGTAAGAGTCACCTCGGGGGTTCCTCAGGGAAGTGTTATCGGACCGTTACTATTCTTGATTTTTGTTAACGATCTGAACCGCAAAGTGAAAAGTAAGATAAGGATGTTCGCGGATGACACAGTGATTTATCGGGAGATATCTGGGGATGAGGATCGTTTAATTCTAGCACGTGATTTAAATAGCATTAATGAATGGTGTTCAAAATGGGGATTGCCTTTAAATCTTAATAAATGTTCGGTGGTAAATTTCTTTAAAAGATCCACGGGATTAGTTTACAAATTAGCTGGAGTTGACCTTGAAGTAGTTGATTCGGTGAAATACCTAGGTGTTACATTCACTAAAGACTTAACTTGGGGGACCCATATACGTAAAGTCTGCGGGCAAGCATATAAAAAATTAGGATTTATTAGACGCATTGTCGGTAGAAGTGACTCCAAGGTCAAGGAACGTTGTTATCACGCTCTTGTAAGGCCCCATTTAGAATATGCATGTAGCGTATGGGATCCGTGTGAAAAAGGCCTCATTCGGGAAATTGAGAAGGTCCAACGCCGGGCAGCTCGTTTCGTGGAAAACTGTTACGATAAAACGAAAAGCGTCACTGAAATGCTTATGGAGTTGGGATGGGAATCATTGGAAGAATGACGACTCAATGCTAGGTTAAACTTACTAAATAAATTCGGATCCGCATGTTTCAGCACCGAGGTCTCGAAAATTATTCGCTCTCCAACATATATAGGTCGCTTGGATCATGTGTACAAAATTCGGGAAATAGATGCCAGGACTAGCAGACTCAAGGACTCCTTCTTCCCACGGACAATACGGGATAACAACTCTAGGGTTACACTCGGAGATAACAAAAATGCCACTTGCCACCCTCCGCGTCTAGGTAACAATTAGTTGAACTCAATTGCATGCACTTTCACTAGCCTCCTGTGTGTTGTGTCAGAACCCTTCCCGCATGCCCGAGCGTCTTTACGAACTTCATGCTCCACCCTTCCATTCCTTGTCCCTCTCCGCGGGTGTGCCCTCCTCCCACCTGCAGCGTTGGGCCAGATTCCTCACCTTGGGTGCGAGAGAGTTTTGTATGGAACGCTCTTGTGGCGGTGGTGTTTCGCCTGGCTACTTGCTATAAACTAGCTGGCACGTTCGTGATAGGTTTCTTGCTGCATCCTAGGGTGGAATTATTTGTTGTAGGTAAGCGTATGTACTTGCATGCTTTTGGAGTGAGGATAGGTAGATGTGTGGTTGCATGCGCGTCGAATGATGGGGTGTTGCAATGAATGTGTGCACTGTTGTGGATTGGGGTTTGCATGTGTGTGTTGGTTTTGAATGCGGTGTTTCTTTTTTCCTTTTTCTTTTTTCCTTTTTTTGGGTGGTGGCCTAACACCCCCCGCCACACGCCCTTGCGGCGGCTTGCGGGGTATTATGTAGATGTAGATGTAGATGTATCTGTTATTTACTTAATATCTCTAAATTTATTGACATGATCTCTCGAACCGTAGTGCGATGGGGTTAATAATACATTTTCAACACCACAGCTAAAGAGACGTCCTTTCAATTAATGTGCAACAGCTTCAATCTGTAATTTAGCCGTCGTTCCATTGAGTGATTCCCAGCCAAGCTGCTCTTAATATTTCGGATACGCTACCAAGGTGATCATAACAATATTTTACAATTCTAGCTCCTCTATGCTGCACGCGATTCAATTCGGCAATTAATCCAATTTCGTGAAGATCCCATATACTTCGAGCATATTCTAAATGAGGCCTAACCAACGATAGATAACAAGTTGTCACAAGGAAGAAAATCCTAAAGCCAATATAATACTGAAGAAGAACTCCAATACCGGTATTTCGGTCACCAGGTGACCATCTACGGGGAGAAAAATCGAATGGGAACTTGAACTTGGAAGAAGACTATGCACCAGGCACTGTCCAAAGTCAAGTGAGTGTTCAGGTCGGGGGGTGAGGTATATGTACCTGGAGGGGCAAGGGGGGAGGGGTTAGGTGATGGTCGGTAGGTGGGGGGGAGTTTGTTGAGGTCACGTGGGAAGGAGTGAGGGAAGTTACTGAACCCATGACAAAAATAACTGTGGACGAGCAAGGAATTGCCAAATTGCTCAAAGACATCAAACCAAACAAATCCCCGGGTCCCGAAAATATACCAGCTCGGGTGCTAAAACACTTAGCTCCTAACATCGCCCCGTATCTCGAATTTATATTTAACAAATCACTCACTGAGTGCAAAGTCCCTAAGAATTGGAAAACCGCGCAAATAACGCCTATTTTTAAAAGTGGTGACAGGGAGGACCCCAGCAATTACAGACCCATTTCTCTCACTTCAATAAGTTGCAAAATTTTAGAGCACATAATTCCGTTCCGCATGGTAAACTCATCCATAAATTAAAGGGCGCAGGTATACACAAGGGGGCAATAAATTGGGTTGGAGACTTCCTTTCAGACCGGGAACAGAGGGTAGTCCTTGACGGCGCTAGTTCTACCAGCGTAAGAGTCACCTCGGGGGTTCCTCAGGGAAGTGTTATCGGACCGTTACTATTCTTGATTTTTGTTAACGATCTGAACCGCAAAGTGGAAAGTAAGATAAGGATGTTCGCGGATGACACAGTGATTTATCGGGAGATATCTGGGGATGAGGATCGTTTAATTCTAGCACGTGATTTAAATAGCATTAATGAATGGTGTTCAAAATGGGGATTGCCTTTAAATCTTAATAAATGTTCGGTGGTAAATTTCTTTAAAAGATCCACGGGATTAGTTTACAAATTAGCTGGAGTTGACCTTGAAGTAGTTGATTCGGTGAAATACCTAGGTGTTACATTCACTAAAGACTTAACTTGGGGGACCCATATACGTAAAGTCTGCGGGCAAGCATATAAAAAATTAGGATTTATTAGACGCATTGTCGGTAGAAGTGACTCCAAGGTCAAGGAACGTTGTTATCACGCTCTTGTAAGGCCCCATTTAGAATATGCATGTAGCGTATGGGATCCGTGTGAAAAATGCCTCATTCGGGAAATTGAGAAGGTCCAACGCCGGGCAGCTCGTTTCGTGAAAAACTGTTACGATAAAACGAAAAGCGTCACTGAAATGCTTATGGAGTTGGGATGGGAATCATTGGAAGAAAGACGACTCAATGCTAGGTTAAACTTACTAAATAAATTCGGATCCGCATGTTTCAGCACCGAGGTCTCGAAAATTATTCGCTCTCCAACATATATAGGTCGCTTGGATCATGTGTACAAAATTCGGGAAATAGATGCCAGGACTAGCAGACTCAAGGACTCCTTCTTCCCACGGACAATACGGGATAACAACTCTAGGGTTACACTCGGAGATAACAAACTTTACATTACTTTGAAAAAGACTGCAGACACACGTTTGACTATTTCCCTAACACTTGGCTCAGATACGTAGACGACATTTTTACCATCTTTGACACTAGCAAGTGTGACATAAATGACTTTTTGGACCGGCTGAACAAAAAACATGATTCCATAAAATTCACCTTTGAAGTCGAACAACACAACTCACTGCCTTTCTTGGACATACTAGTAATCAGAAACCAAGAGGTATTAGATTTCGACATTTTTAGAAAACAGACCCACACCGACAACTACATCAAAGCAGATTCATACCACCCATTTCAACAAAAAATGGCAGCTTTTAATTTTCTCATACACAGATTACTGACGACACCACTCAACAAGCAACGCTATTTCAAAGAGTTGGAAAACATCAAACAAATAGCCATTAACAACGGATATACATTCCAAATTATAGACAAATTAGTTAGAAACAAACAAAGAAAACTTGCTAATAAACATACAACACTCCAACCCCAACGGGAAGACAAAAATAACAAATTCATCGCATTACCTTTCTACCCCACATTAACCCGAGGCCTGGATAAGGTCTTTAAACAAATAGGCACCAAAGTCACTTACACTAACCCTAACACTCTTCTTACCTGTTTAGGTAACCCGAAAGACAAAACACCACGTTTAGACAAATCGGGTATTTACGAAATAACTTGCTCACACTGCCAACTCTCCTACATTGGACAGACGAAACGTAATCCCAAAATCAGATTTAAGGAACACATAGCACACTTTAAGAACGGACGTTTCGAAAGATCAGCTGTCGCCAAACACATTTTTGAAACCGAACACTCCATCACTCCTAACGACTTAACATTATTAAAACCGATACAACACTGTAAACTCGATGCATGTGAGAGTTTACACATTCATTTAAACAAGAATAAACTTATGAACAATGAACTAGGCATCATCAACAGTTCACTTTTTAACTTCGTTGGTGAATTCAAAAACAGGCAGCCCCCTCCTAATAGCCACCACTCTTCCCCCACTCCTTCCCACGTGACCTCAACAAACTCCCCCCCACCTACCGACCATCACTTAACCCCTCCCCCCTTGCCCCTCCAGGTACATATACCTCACCCCCCGACCTGAACACTCACTTGACTTTGGACAGTGCCTGGTGCATAGTCGTCTTCCAAGTTCAAGTTCCCATTCGATTCTTCTCCCCGTAGATGGTCACCTGGTGACCGAAATACCGGTATTGGAGTTCTTCTTCAGTATTATATTGGCTTTAGGATTTTCTTCCTTGTGACAACTTGTTTAACAGCCAATAGCTCCATTTCCTCTATTTTAACGATAGATAACATTTCTCTTTGACGCATCATCATCACATTTACCTAGTTCTCTTCTAATAATTCCGAATTTTTTGTTAGCTTGTCCACATATTCCCTATAGTATGTGTTTCACCCAGGAGAGGTAGTGAGTGAGTGTGACGCCCAAGTATTTTATCGAGTCTACACATTCCATTTCGGTTTTCCCGATGCAGTAGGCGTTCGGGAGGGAATTTCTTATTTTCCAAAAATCCATCACCACGCACATTTTCAAATTTAATTCAAATTGCCACGTACAAACGAGGCCTCAAATCGAATTGCCTTGTGCATTTATTCTACAGGTATTGCTTGAAGTGAGCCTACTCGAAGAAATCCAACCTGAAGAAGAGCAATCAATTTAAAGTGTGACTATATGTTCTACATTCCATTCCCTATATCTGACTCCGGGAAGAATTCTTTGAGTACATTTGTAATGCGTAAATGGATCCTCATCCCCAACTCTCCCAAGCCACTGGCTCCCGTCGAAATGCCTATTTAGTTTTCCGACCGGCGACACGTATTCCCGCCGAGAGTCACCTCTTTGCAATCACCGCGCCAAATGATCACGCTGCAATATTACCCTCAGGCAGCGTGCTCTGATTACACGCCCTTTTACAGGTAATGAATGTTCCCTTCGCACGCAGGGTGCCGACAGTTCGTGGAAATTTGGTGCCGCTTGGCTTTACTCATTCAGCCGCACAGATACCCAGCATGTTTCATGAATATTCTTTCACTCGAAGCGTGGAAAAGGGAACTTCAGAGGTGGATGACGGCAGCGGAGGGGATGTCTGACTTCAACGACGGAGTCAAGGTGCAATTTAATTCCACACAGCGTTAAGGATGCGTCTACCACTCAGTTTTGGTCGCCGTCAACTTCAAATACGGAAGTTGACTTGGATCCTCTCGCAACGCTTTTAACCTCTGGCGAACACACCAATTCTTAATACTTTCTGTGCATTTATAATGTCTATTTTCGTCTTACTATCAACTCATTCCAATTAAACTAGAAAAGAGCAATGTCAATTAATGTTTGACAAAACAAAATTTTACCCGAAATCATGATATAAACCAAATTTCTTTTTGCCTGCTCAATTGTTATTAGCTAAGCTTGCTCTTACACTTTGGTTTCCCAAAGCGAGTGCACGTTTCACTGAAACGTGTGACCAAAGTAACCGGAATCCAGGATTTAATAAACTTTTGCTTGAAAAATATGATCAGAAGATGAAATTTCAATCTTATTTTATACTTGTAGGGTGTCCTCCAGAATATGCGGCTGGTATGCTCATGGGGAAGGCTTGATATCAGAATTCGACCGTGTAACCAGAAGGGCAGCGAGGTTTGTAAATACGTGTTCCAATGCATTTATCAGCATAACTAGATTGTTGTATGAATTAGGTGGAAAACGTTAAGGGTAGAAGGTTAAAACACAGACTCAAATCAAAGGCGTAAATTTGAGGCAAAATAATTTTCTTAGGATGTTAAAAGTAAATTAAAAACTTCATCGCAGATGAATCTATTGTATATTGGATCAAAAATACCTATAGCATGAGAAAGATAAACTTTAGAACGTGTAAGTTTTAAAGTTCATTTTTTCTGCGAACGGAATCATACGAGTACTAATACCATTGGCTATCTAAGTCGACCACGGGATAACTGGTTAAGATAGGTGGTATTGTTTTCAGATATATGTTTGGGTGTGACTTTCAATATCACGTAAACAATCCTCTCGGTTTTAAACCATGTTCGTTCCGCAGGAACGGCGGAAGGCATTTAGGGTAAAAACAATTTCGCATTAAAAAAACCCGAACTGTATTTGCTTCGCCACAAATCCTGTCAAACTATTGTCAACTATTGAGGGGCGAACTAAGTGAATAGTTCACCTCGAGTTTTGAACTACACTCTGCCAAACTTTTTGCTAAACACCCTTACAGTCGCTTGTAGGAAATATATAGATTTAGATTCTATAGCTAATAAATATCATTGGAATTTACAATCAAGATAAAAGGAAACTTTTAAATCTTGCAATACATATTTTGTTACTAAATGATTGACTAATGTCGTATGTTAGTCATTGCTAACCTATAATACTCAATGTTTCAATGAATATATAAGATACTGGAAGTCTGAATATTTATTAAATTGTTAACATAAACACAGTATTCAACCCGAAGGTCGGTTTGGTAGGTGATGGTAGAGTTAACCCAGCCCTATACGACGTGTGAAATTCACACATCAGGGTAGGGGGGCCAGTTCCTTTCCCTGTGCCGGTTTAAGGTTTCCCAGGAAGATCTGGTACCCGAAAAATCACATAGATTGGGTGTATCTGCAGGTGTCCAGAGTTCCTTGGCCGGGAATCGAACCCGGGTCAGTAGTCCAACGCTCTACCCCCTGGACCACCACAACCCTATTAAAGTGTTTCATTATCATTTTAAGGCGTTATGATAATGAATACATTTAAGTTTTCAGCTATTGTTATATTATTACTTAAAGCATTATTGTCACACTCAATCACACAAGGAGCTCATGAGCTCTACTGATTGTGTTTATTTTTAAAGAGAATATTATGACGAAAAACCGATTTTAGACCCCGTGAGTAAAATTACATGCATCATAACCAACCATCTAAGAATCAGAAGGTTGGTTATAGGTTAGGTTCATTTAAAGGAATACGATTTAAGTATTCAGGTTGGTTATAGCTTAGGTTCATTTAAAGGAATACGATTTAAGTATTCAGGCATGCAAAAGAAAAAGATACTATTTGTACATGTCATAAATCACACAGATAATGTTTACACTTCCTCTGAACTCCTTAGGTAAACATTTTTCATTTGCAGAGGACCAGCGACGGTTGCTATATAACACATAATAAAGTACGTGTAGTGCATAAAAAGTGGATCATAATGCATTACGGGTGAGAAAATTCTTGTCCTCTGTGTGCCAATGAAAGCTCCTATACCCCAATTCAATCAGGATTTCTCTGCACGATATCATTTCAAGGCTCCCGGCGTCGGTAATTTCCATTCGAGTAATTGGCGATGGAGCGAAACACCGATATGGACCCTGTTGTGAGCACCTCTCCCTAGCCCTGGGTGATGGAGTTATGAGCTTCGATCGGTTCCACGGCACATACACACACCCAGGCAATCCGGCAGATGAGGAAGCAGACATTCATCAGATGAATGGGACGTCACCAGCGCTGAGTACAACTCGGTGCAATCACGAATGCTATTTCCCATCGGTGTAATGTCATAGACATGCCGTGGGCCAATTATGTGGCTGGGAGTCCCAAAATACCATTTTGCATGCGGCATAAAATATTCCTAGTTGATGAGCTGTGCGCAGGTGACAAAGGACTTAAAAATCCCCGATAAAGAATGCCAACAACACAACTATCATATAATTAACTTGCGACTCCAAAAAAACACAATCGAGCAACCTACTCTATATCAGGTCCCTCTTCATCTCTGTGTACTTCTTTCCTCCCTTCATCCCGTCCAACATCCCCATCCTGTTCCTGCCCGTTCATCGTTTGCCTAACATTCTCCCCTCGATTACCCTTTTCAAAACCTCTTTACCGCTCAATGTGCATTTCATCAATTTTTCCTGCCTCCATAGGATTTCTCCCAACAAACCCCTCTCCTCACCCACCATCTCCAGTACTTCCTCATTTGTTTTCCTTTCGGTCCATTTTACCTTCTCCATTCTTCTCCCCACCCACATTTCAACAGCCTCCAATCTACGTCTGTCATCCTGCTTCGGCGACCACGTTTCCGTGCCGTACATAGCTACGCTCCATATCAGAGTATTTACGAGTCTTTTCTTAACCTCCCTAACAACGTCCCAGTCATCAACTCCCTCCTCCTTGAGAAAGCCTCCTTGCCTAGCGCAATTCTCCTTACTTCCCTACTACTTTGACCGTGTTGGTCCAAATGACTCCCGAGATACGTGAATTGTTCTACCTGCTCTATTTTTTTCCCATCTATTTTAATATTTAGCTTAGCCTTTTTATTTAGCCCCCCGCCCCACGCCCTTGCGTATTATGTAGATGTATTTCTGGAAAATCGTATAACCTTTGTTTTATTAATATTGATTCTCATCCCAAATCTATCGCACTGAACCTCCAATTCACTCAGCAATACTTGCAACCCCTTGGCTGACTGAGCAACTAATGCTTGGTCATCAGCAAACCTAACCGATTTTACGAATTCCCCTCCGACTTTCATTCCTACCTCCAGTTCTTCCCATGCCTCTTTAATCATTTCCTCCACATATACGTTGAACAGCACCGGTGACAATGGGCAACCCTGCCTTACACCTCTTCCTAAAATTGGCCATTCGGACTCTCCGTTCCCCACTCCCACCTGAGCAGTCTGAGACATGTACAGGTTGTGGATCAGCCTCCTGTCCCTCCAATCCATTCCTATTTTATGCGATACACGCATTGATTTTTCCCAATTCACTCTATCAAACGCTTTTTCGATATCTACAAAACAGGCAAAAACGTCTTGATTATATTCTATATTCCTCTCGATTAGTGATCTCATTACTGCAATGGCATCACGCGTACCTCTTCCCTTCTTAAACCCAAACTGATCATCTCCTAAGTAATCATTTGCCTTACTCTCTATCCTTTTGTTGATGATCCTGAGAATAACTTAAGCTGCGTGGGATATCAAACTTATTGTTCGGTAGTCCTCACATGACATATCCTTTACTTTTATCGGAATAGGAGCTAACACTGTTCTTACAAAGTCTTCCGTCCAGTTTAAATACTCATAGCTAGCACAAATAAGTCCATAAATAGTCATACTCCCACATTTTTCTAAACATTTCAATAGTTCCATGTCTCACTCTGTACTTTATTTTTCCTAAATCTGTGCTTACATTATATCATTTTCTTCTCTCATCTATTTTTGTAATTATTTTTTCCGTGATCCATGGTTTCCTTGTCCTTTTCCCGTTAGCCATTTATATAGTGTCTTTTGCGGCTTTTGATATCACTTTCTAATATTTCAAATTGATACACTGCAAATGTATACCAAATGAAATGGATACACAGAACAACAAATTACTCTTGGAAGAGTGTGCGTAGAGATAAGCCTATTGCGGACACATATAAAGATAAAGTGGGATTTATTGGACATATCCTCAAGTACGACAGTTTATAGAAAATCGTAATTGAAAGAAAAATATAACGGGGGATAATAACACAAAATCAGCCCTATAGTGAATACAAAAAATCAGGAAAATGTCGTTGCATTGACCAATGAGGGAACGAAGCGATTGGCAGGGGACAGTTCGTAGAGCTGCCACACACCATTCGTCGGATTGATGAACCATGGCAAGGATGGATTTAAATACTATTGATTAAACGTACTGAAACATTTACCATGCTCAACTTGAGCCAATTTTTCTTCCACGACTGCTATCCTTCGAGATAGTACCATCCACTGTGGCGCCTTTAAGGCGTAGGGAGGACATGAAGACGCTTGCATGTTTCAGCTCATTCTCGTTGGAAAGGTCCTATTCGTTCCTTGCTCCAAGGCCTTTTCAAGATGAGAACAATGGCTCAACCGAACTCCCACACCATTCCCTCTCCTTTTCACTCGAACCTTCTCTTGACCATTCGTCGGTCCCATTCCGCCGGGGAAATTCGTACTTCAGTGACTCAACATTCGGCTGAATAATTTACCGAGGGAAAACCTTCTTGGTCGGCCAGAATTTCGCGACCGAGAGTGCGAGACCTTGCTCCCCCCTCCCTCTCGCCTACTCGGTAAAGAGAGGGAGGGCCAAATAAGGGCAATCAAGCCCTTTTCTATCCGTCAAGCCGTGCCTCCTCTCCTCCGCCATGCCCGAAAATCCGCCCACCCGGATTTCCGACGCGTCCCTAGGAACGCACCCTCCAACAGTGTCGTGCGGTGGGGAGGATTCAAACCCCTCTCTCTCTTCCCCACTGAGGAGGGAACTCCGAGATTTTCCCTCATCCACTCTGCTCCCTCTTCGGATTCCGATCGTTCCAAAATACGTTCGTTTCCCCTTCCACTTTGACATCTCCATGGGTCTCTCCTTGAGGGAGGGAGGTCAAAGCCTCGAAGGAAATCGACGCGTTAGGAACCCTTTGGAGAGCAGCACTCGCCTTCGATAATCTAGCGATGTAATTGGTTAAAGTTGGGATCTGTGAGGGATGGCTCCTCTCGGCCCTTTCCTTGCCCCCACACCCGCGCCTTTTTCCCGGAGAAAGAGGAAAAGTTGGAAATAAATACTCCCTCTAAAGTAACAGGATACGTACAGTGGAACCTTATGGCGCCCTATATCACAAAAGGGCATCTCCAATTACTGGCCACATTTAGGCACTATGTCGGAAATGAACCCGGTAGATGCTCTCTGGCTAACGAGTCACTCTCTACATTGACCGCAGTCACTCAGTCTTCACAGTCCTAACTTTGGTTTCTCAGGCAATGAATCAAGTGATGATGAAATCAATCTAATGGATGAGAAGGATTTGACAGCGGGTGGAGAGGGACGAACTGGAAGTTGCAGAAAAATGCGTATATCTGGGAGGTCATTATGTGGATTTTATTTTTATGCCTCCTTCATTATGGTCCATCAGCGTCTAGATCCTATGTTGCAAACTACCAATCGGGTAGAGGGTGTTATGTAACTGGAAATTGTGCTAATAGGTGATTCCTAGTGTTAAATCAGCGCAAGAGACCCAATGTTTCGAAACGTTCATTTTTAAACGGATACTGCGAAAAACTTACAACTGTTTAGAGCGTTTAGTCTTCGGTAATATAGACATCCTACTGTGTCAATTTAACAGTTTTGTTGATAGCTATCTATCCCCATGAGGGATGTGGTAGTCCAAGGGGTCCCGGGCTCGATTCACGCCTCTGAGCACACTCATTTCCCCAAAGCAATATGATATTTCGGGTACCTCAACATCCTGGGAAACCATAGGTGACACTAGTAAAGGATCTGCCCCTCCCCCTACGCTATGTGTGTGAATTTCACGCGCCGTCGGGATAGGTATTGAGAGAACTCTTCCCTTCACCCATCACACCGACCTTAGGGTGGATAGCTATTTGTATAGTACCCTGGCTACGCAGGATAATACTTGGAAAGGACAATGGGCACCTTATTAGGAAACGTATCATGGAAAAATCTGCAACTGCAAGTCGAAAGGCGAATTTATGGCAATATTTCTAAACCTACATCTAATTAATATTCCGCAAGCCACCGCAAGGGCATGTGGCGGGGGTGTTAGGGCAGCACCCGTAATTAAGAAAAAAACGCATTCAAAAGCCACAAACAAAACTTGGTATACATTCATGCAAAAACCCTTTCACCCCACACACAAACTACCAACTAACATACACATGCACACACAAATGTTCCTGATATCTTTGCAATGATTAATTTTGTTCCGACTTGTATATCTACTAATTTTTTATATTTCTAAAGTGAGTTCGGGCTCTTATTACTATGATTTTTGATTGTTCTGGGGAAGAATGAGTATTTGCATCTATCTCTACTGGAATCTATCTCCCTTATTTTATCTTAGCGGTCTGATCTACCAAAGCAATGTGATTTATAAGCATTATAATTCCTTTCGTGTCATCGTTAAACTCGTCTGAATCCCTCTAAAAGTCTAAGTCTTGCTTTTTCTCTTCGTATCTCAAGTCGCTCCCAGCCTAAATCCCCTAAGAGAGCTGTTACACTTGTGTTCTTATGAAAACAGTTTTTCACGAATCTGGCGGATTTTCTTTGGACTTTATCTAATTATTTTTGCCAGATTTTCTCCCAAGGATCCCAAATACTTGCAGCATATTCCAAATGTGGTATAACTAGAGCAAAATAACACCTCTCTTTAACTTTCTCATTAAATTTCCCTACCACCCGTTTAATGAAATCCATTTTCTTTAAAGTGGATCCGCATATTGTCCTGATATGTGCTCCCCATGAGAGGCATGGTGTTAGAACTACCCCCAAATATTTAACTTTTTTGGCTATAGTTTTGTACTGAACCCTCCATTTTGTAGTTTAGGTCCTGTTCGTCAATTCCCTTATTCCAATATTTCAGAAGTGCAAATTTTTCCATATTAATCCCCAATTCTTGCGCCAAACCGAGATTGTGTCTAAGTCTTTACAGAGTTGGTAGCGATCTAGTTGGCTACTTATTTCCCTGTATACCACCGTATTTTATTACAGATTAACACGAGCAACCTGATTTTTCGCAAAAAATCGGATTCATTAACAATGGGCGAGTGTAAAGAGTGTGGCGGAGGGTGTTGGGTCACCACCAAAAGAAAGGGAAAACTGGGGGAAAAACGTGCGTAAAATCTGCTGGCAAGCTTATAAAAAATTGGGATTTATTAGACGCATTTATCGGCAGAAGTGACGGACATATGAAGTGAAGGGCAAAGAACATTGTTACCACGCTCTTGTAAGGCACAACTGTGGATTTGGGTTTGCATGTGTGTGTTGGTTTTGAATGCGGTTTTTCTTTTTTCCTGTTTTTGGGTAGTGACCTAACACCCCCCGCCACACGCCCTTGCAGCGGCTTGCGGGGTATTATGTAGATGTACATGTAAAAATATTCTCCCTGCGTGAGGTATTGGACACACGCCGCTACCTTAAAGATTGGTTCCAGAAACACCAAACCAGTCATCAATAAAAACTTTTCCATCCCTCTTTGACAAACTTCCAATAATGATTCTTATTTGCAGTGACTTCAAGTCTTAAGCCTTACATTAGACAAGTAAAGGGACGTATTCTAAGGGAAATGAATTACCACAATTGGCACTGGCATTCATTTCCCAGCGCTCTGCAATACTAAAAACCCGAAAATGGCACGAGCCTGCGTGTGCACGAGACTTCCCCACCCCGGGTCCTCTCATGAATTAAACCCGACATCCGTGACCTTCGCTGAAGGCCCTTTTTGCCATTTACTTCCATGGGTCCCTATCCCACCTACCGAAAGTCTTGTCAGCCAATTTAAATCTTCCAAATCCACTCAGCCCGACGAAATGGAGGTTAGGCAAGTCGGGGAAGACTTGGAAAGTGGCGAGCGTGTTAGCGGCGGTTATCTGGAAAGCTCGGGAAATAAAGATGGTGGTTGACCCTATTTTCTCAGTGATATTTATTTTTCAGAATAATAAAGGTGCCTGTCAACACGTTACCGTGACAATATGGGATAACGTCTCGTGCCAACATCCCATTTTCTCCTTAAAAAGCACGGAATAGTCTTTCTTCCCGGCGGAGCATCCCATGACGTCAAATCATTGGTTTTCGACAGCAGCTGATTGTCAGGTGATTATCACTTCACCATGACTTAAAGTCAAAACTCAATCTATACTCCTGAATCTTCTAAGTTGAAAAGGACGTCATACCGTATTATATAATTCAGCTTTTACCTTTCGTGGATTTTCGTCTCTTCCGTTTTCTCTCTCCCTTGTCCGATTTTGAAAACAAGTAAATGTTATAGTAAGAATTATCAAGAGCTCTACGGCCTCTAGGTTAAATTATAAGGGGGGAAAACTCCACTGGCCGTAACGGCCAGTTACGGCCAGTGGAGTTTTCCCCCCTTATAATTTAAGTAAATGTTATACTGCACAGCTTCAACACGCTCTAGTTCAAGTTCAAATGGATTTTCTCAACAAATATGGTTTGTGTTACATGCCTGTTTGCAGAATATTATTCAGTATATAAAAGCGTTCTTTGGTACCATTATCGTGATCGTTTCACAAGTTTGTTAGAAATTTGGAAAATGATGTGATAATTGGCATTCACTGTGCAGCGGCTTGGGGCGGATTCTGGTATACGCCGGATCTCTGCCGGCGTGCCTCAGGGATCCATAATTAGGCCACTGCTCTTCAACATCTACTCCCACGACATCCCAACTCGTTGTAGGAACCACGAGATCCTGTCTCTCTTTGCCGATGACACAGCCCTCCTGTGCCGTTCCTGGCAGAAGGTGACTGCGGGCGAAGACTGCAAAACGCCGTGGCGGAACTCCTACATTGGTACAGCCTATGGCGTTCTGCAGTTAACGCACAGAAGACGAAGGCGATCATCTTCCGACGGGACAATGGTCCGCCGCCAGGAGTGAACCTATCCGTGAATGGAGTCACCCCACCATGGGAATCCGAAGTTACCTACCTCGGAGTGCTGATGGATCGGGAACTCCTTTGGAACGCCCAAGCGCTTCGGGTTGGTGCAAAGGTAAGCGCGGCGCTTAGTCGGCTCCAGCCGATTATTCGCCCGCAGGTCCCGAGCATGGACCCGAAGCGTACACTGTACCAAGCGTGCGTGCTGCCAGTCATCGCGTACGCTGCTCCGGTATGGTCAGGAGTGTCGCGAACAAGTCTCGCTCGAATTCAAGTGGTGCAGAATGGAAGCAGTGGTGCAGTGGTGGAAGTGGTGCAGAATGGGTGCAGTGGTGGAAGGCCCCGAAGAGGAGATAATCCTAAAACGGGGTTTCTGTATTGTTTTTGTCATGTTTCAATTATATTATATTTATTTCTTGTACATTAAATCTATACGGAAATAAAAATATATAAAACTGAAAAACTGAACTCCACCGCTCTTCCGTCTGCTGCGCGTTGATCCGGCCTATTGTTGATCCTGATAATGGATTTTTCAACGGAAATTTGATTGTTGTCAATAAAAGTTGTTTACCACCTATTGCCACCTGTCACCTGCTACCTTCCCTTCTGCATCGGCGTTCCCGTACGTACTGCAGGCGTACCCCCTGTATCACCTATCTCTCGCTCCTAACCATGGCGGCTGCTACGTTGCCTGACAATTCCTTACCTGCTTCACCGATAAACCCGGAGGGATTTATAACTCCGAGGAGGAACGTAAAACAAATTTTGCCATATTTTAAAGATACGAATAAGTCGACGTCTTCCTCTTCAAGGTCAGGCGTTCGGAGACCATTTATGTCGTTAAGCGTTTCTTCCTTGAAGCGAGTTCGCACTTCGTCTGAACCGTTTATCGCTGTTCCTTCGTCAAACTCCTTCTCCGTCCTCACCCTGGCGACCGGCTCTTCAGAACCAGTTTCCGAACCTATGGAAGAGCAATCTTCTTCATCATCGCCAGGACCAAGTACCAATGCTGCTTCCGATTCTCGCCCGAATCGGCCGTTACGCCCTCCTCCTCTCGTCGCTTACGACGTTGAGGATGTTAAATCCTTTAGAAAACTGATCCGTTCAGCCGTAATGGATCAGTCATTCACCGTTTCGTACGGTGAGACTTTTGCCCGGGTTCAAACCCGAAACCTGGAAGACTTCAAATCTCTGTGTGCGGCCCTGTCATCAGGAGACGCACAGATGTCAACATGGGGAGTCGGCGAGGAGAAAACAACATCATTCACCTTCCGCGGGTTCTCACCACGTCACCGTGTTGAAGATCTACTCGAGGACCTTCGGGTACTTGGTATCGACGCTCGCCGTGGCCGCCAGCTGACGTCTCCATCTACATCACGGAGAAATGGCCGATTTCAGCGATCAAAGCGCTCCGAAGTGTTGGCAACAACATTGTGTCGGTGCGTCTTTATACGAGGGTCATCCGGAAAGTAGTACCCGTTCGTGCCGCATGAAGTGCTGACGACGCGAGTAGCCGCTGGACGAGGTCAGATAGCTTCAGTGGCTTGTCTGCCTTCTCTGAGCCAAGTTGCGTGATGCTAGTATTGCCTGTGTTGTTTCTGTGATTGTTTACAATGTTTAAAAAAATTGAGAACGCCGCCAGTTGTGAAGTGAGGGCAGTGATTAAATTCCTCAATGCAAGAAACGTTCGCCCATGTGATATTCATCGCCAATTAAAGGAGGTGTATGGAGACAATGTAATGGACGAGTCGTCTGTTCGGCGGTGGTGTCGCAACTTCAACATGGGGAGGGGGAACACACACGACGATGAGCGTTCGGGGAGACCGTCTGTCATTACAGACCAACTGGTGAGCTCAGTTGACGAATTCGTGAGGAACGATCGGCGCGTCACAATTGATGACATCTGTGAGCATTTTCCCAATGTTTCTCGAACAATTGTTCATGAAATTGTTAAACACCATCTGCATTATGCAAAAATTTGTGCAAGATGGGTCCCTCGCATGCTTACAGATGAGCACAAAACCAAGCGTATGGCTGCAGCACTGACGTTTTTGGGACGTTATTCTGATGAAGGAGACTCTTTCTTGACTCGCATAATTACTGGTGACGAAACATGGGTTTGTTATGCATCACCTGAGAGTAAACGACAGTCAATGGAGTGGCATCATGCTCATTCATCAAACAAACCAAAAAAATTCAAGACAGTTCCGTCCACCAGGAAACTCATGGCAACCATTTTCTGGGATCGACGAGGTGTATTGCTTATTGATTTTATGGCCCGTGGAGACACTATTAATGCCAATGCGTATTGTGAAACATTAAAGAAATTACGGCGGGCAATACAAAATCGGCGGCGAGGTCTATTGTCTACTGGTGTCATTCTCGTTCATGACAATGCCAGGCCTCATGCAGCTGGGATAACACAAAAACTTTTGCAGCAATTCAAATGGGAAACTTTCGACCATCCACCGTATAGCCCGGACTTGGCCCCTTCAGATTTTCATCTCTTTACAAAGCTTAAAGACTTTTTGGCAGGAAAAAGATTTGACAGCGATGAAGAACTTAAAGAAGGAGTGACCCTGTATCTCAATGAGCTGGCGGCGAAGGACTATGCAGCAGGAATACAGAAACTTGTCACACGTTATGACAAATGCCTTAATTTGCTTGGAGATTATGTTGAGAAGTAGTTTAAAGTATCCTCTTTCAAATAAAATTTTTTATGTTTGTAAATATTTACTTTTGTGTCTTTATTTCACGAACGGGTACTACTTTCCGGATGACCCTCGTATTTACAGGAACCCACAGCTCTGTCATCCCTGCTCCAGGTTCGGCCGTGGAAGCAATTTCTGCACTGCATCACCTTGCAGTCCGTTCTGCTCAGGTGGGCACTCCCTAGAAGAATTCCCGAGGACCGCAGCGAAAAAATGCCCAAGCTGCAATGGCGGATATATAGCGTTCTCTCCTCTCAGCGAAAAGTGGCTCGCAGAGAAAGAACGACGGGCATAAAAAACATACCGCAAGAGAGGTGGACGTCGCGGGCGTGGTACTGATTCCCCTTTCAACGCTCTCCACCGGAAAGATCATCAATGGCAACCACCATCGCTCCAACATCCTCCCTAGGGGAGAGGAATGCTTGGCAAGAAGGTGACGCCTCGCGAGGCCCTGCTCCGCGCCCGCGTCTCGGCACCCAGTTTCCTGCGCTACGTATACCTTCAGCCATCGCCACGAAACGGCCTCGTCAATCCTCGTTCCATTACGGGAGCGCCGCCGTCTCCAAAAATCTTCGCGTCAGTCATCGGCCCTTCCGGGGATCACCTTCGCCGACTCCGCGGATACCGCCGTGGATTACCCGCTTCTCAGCGTTCTCGGAACGCTGGCTAGAGTCACGGCTGCATTGCAGTCGCACTTTCAGGATCTTTCGGCGACGCTGCAGTAGTTGCCGAGTCTTCTTGCATCCAGACATGCATAGTTCTCCTCTAAGACGCTGTAACATCGTCATCGCGTCTTGGAACGCAGGAGGCGCCATGACGAGGAAGACGCCAGAGCTTCTCGCATTTCTGTCCCGACAGGGATGCGAGATTGCTCTTTTGCAGGAAACGCACCTGAAACCGACGGACCGCTGGACCGTTCCTGGATTTAAGGTTTTCCGGGCCATGGAGGAAGATCTACGAGCTCAGCGTTTCATCCTGCCGACCTTCTCTTCCACCGAAGCCACTGCCATTGACCTGGATCGCGGCGAGGAACCTCTTCGCCTCGCTTCTGTCTACATCGCTCCGAACGCGGTGTTTCGCACCGCGTGAAGGCACCGGGAACGAAGAAGACCAGCCACCGTCGAAAAGACGGAAAATGTAGCGGCTATTTCGGGCCCATATGCTCCTTAATGGTACGACACCGACGGGGACTCTGGATCCCCGTAGTTGATTCCCGATTGAACATCGCAGAAGAGCAAGACTGCTGGGCAGCGAAAAGTACCGGCGCCAAGAGACGCCGCACAGAACAAGAAGGCACTCTCCCGTCCACCCCGACGAAGAGCCAGAGGAGAACCAGCTTGAAGAGATCCTGAGAACCAGCTTGAAGAACAAGAAGAAAAATGTGAAAAGTGAACTGTGAAATTAGTGCGGGAGAAAAATTGTGAAAAGTTGAATCTGTCAGTATAAACTACAAAGACTTGTTACCGTTATGAACTATCAATTCTATTGCTGTTTCTGTTCTGCATTGCTATTGTTATAGTTGTTACCCCTTCTTCCCTGTGTTTTTTCATGCTTGACCACCGGAGAGGTGGTCTGGCGGAGGTTTTGCGGGTTTCCCTCCGCCTTTGGGCAAATGCCGGGCCGATACCGCTGCCGACGAAAAGATGAAAGTTTTATTTCCCCAACCGCTATCCCCTTTTGTAGCTTTCCTAATTTGTTATTTTCCACCCCGAAGAGGTGCTAATATTAAAACGGGGTTTCCGTATTGTTTTGTTTTGTTATGTTTCGGATTGATTTTAAGTCCACATTTAAGTATCCGAGTATTGCTGTTACTTTACGGGAATAAAAACCTTTAAAATAGAAAAAAATTGAATTGAGTTGGAACAATCGAGTTGGCAGTCATCATCCCTGAGGACGATGCACGAGTCGGGCATTGAAACGTCGATCATCATGGACCCTTGACCCGGTGGAAGACCCGAGAAAACTTCACCAAGCAAATACTCCGGGAAAGCACCAGATCTTACTTCAAAATAGATATGGCATCAATCGCATAATAATTAGCATTGACAGTGCATATATTTTGTGGATATCCTGCATGTTTTTTATTTGATAGACCTATTTATTTAATACCTCTACTGCATGACATGAATATGCGTATCCAGTTACTGAATACTTTTGCATGTTAAGTGCCTACTTTCTTGTGTGGTTAACTTTAATCCAGAGCATCCGAATAATATTTGTGTAGAGTTGTCATGAATTGCATTGTGCATGCATGGCTGGCACTAACCCCCATATCTTTGCTGTAGTTTAGGGGTGTTATGTAGATGTAGATACATCCGGCCAGTATATTCAAGTAACGATCTTATGATGTTAATGGTTCCATTCATTAGTGTATTTAAGCGAACTTGCGTGCATAAATAAGTATCTATAATGTAGTTCCATTATTATGAGGCGATGTCAATGTTAAATATTAAAACACATCCACATTTAGGAGCCCTGTGTAAATAATTGCAATAGAAGCAATTCGATTAGCCAGGAAACGCGAAAAAATTGAAAAGTAAAACCAATATATGTCACAATTAACTTCCACTGTACTTTCATTAATAAGAACGCTCATGATTATACTTTTTTCAATATTAGCCTGGGTAGCACTCATTTATGGTAAATATTTTAAATCTTTTCTATACATACTATATTGTACACTACCAGCAGAAGAAAATTCGCTAAAAGAAAATATTTATCAAAAGTTTGCCTGTTAAAGGTACCTCTTAGCAGATATACCTATTGAGATAAATAATCAGTAATTGGAATAATTAATCCGAAGGTCAGTTTCATAGGTTTAGCTGGTTTGAAAATTTAATGTATAACATATAGCTGTTATTAAGGATAATTTTCCGGAAAATCCCATACATCCTATGAAATACTTTATCAAAATTCTGCTTAAAATATTTTATTTTATCTCACAACCTGTCTTTTCAAATTCCTCATTTAAAATCCTGATTTTCAATAAAATTTTCATCGAAAAATTTCTTGGCGACACATTGGTTTTTCGAAATTACCCAGAGCCATTTCCTCTCCTTAATATTCCTTTTCCATTTTTTTTACGTTTAAAAAAACGTTTGAAAAACGCATCGGCGTCATCATCAGGACCTGATGATGACGCCGAAGCGTTGAAACCGGTAGTACGAATAAAAATTGTGTGGAAGGTACAAAGTATATTCATTTAAAACGAACATGAACCTCCACAAAGTCGAGCCTGAGACCATAGAATTCATTCCTTTTCCACCCAGAAAGGAACTTGAATTCTATTCGGCCTGTTACTTCAGCAAAAAAGAGAATAAACACCGAGCGCCGGATGTGTATTCTCTCGAAAAACGCCTTCTGAATACTCGGGAAGAATTTTCCTGTGTGTTAAATCATTTTTTCGCGACTTTTTCATTTTTAGTGACGGAGATTTTATCTAAATATTTCACATCAAGCCCCTAAAAGTTGGAATTTCATCACCTCGGGGGAGGCAGAAATATAGAAGGGCACATCTGTAGAATCTATACATCTCTATAGATGGTACATCTATATAGATCTTGAATCTCTACCCGATTCAGCCACCAACATAGAGGTGAGAACTCGCGAATCCGCAAATATCCTAGCCTTCCGAACCTTTAAAATTCCCACCCCTAACCGCCATCTTTAATTCCACTCCCAGCATTTCCTACAACGTTTATAGGAAGAAGTAAAACATATTCCGGCTAACCCTAACCTTGCATTCGAAGATGAAATTATCGCTTTCCTCCGCGACAACGGCCCTAATGAAAACCTACCCCCTGTGACATCTCTCTCCTTTCACCTTCCTATCGAAACACCCCCACTTCTATATCCTCCCCAAGGTACACAAACCAGAAAACCCAGGGCGGCCTATAGTCTCCTCCCGCAACTCCCCGACCGAAAGAATTTCCGCCTTCGTCGACCACTATCTCCAACCTTTAGTTCACTCGTTACCCTCCTACCCTCCTAATCCTCACCCGTAACTCTTTTTCTTTTAATGACAATTTTTACCTCCAAATCAAGGGCTCTGCCTTGAGAAGTAGATTCAGCCCGTCATATGCTAACCTCCGCCTCGGGGTCCTGGAAGAGAAGTCCCTTTCCAGTTACCCTCTAAAACCCCTTCTGTGGCTTCGGTACATTGATGACATCTTTCTACTCTGGCCACATAACACAGACTCCCTCAATTCCTTCATCTCCCAACTTAATGATTCCTCATCTCATTCTTTCACTTCCAACATCTCATCATCACAGATCACTTTCCTCGATGTAAATATTTCCCTAACTAACAACAAATTTCTAACCTCCGTACATACTAAACCTACTAACAAACAACAATACCTTCATTTTAATCGCTGCCACCCCTACCACACCAAACGCTCCCTCCCTTACTCCCTCTCTATCCGCGGGCACCGCATTTGCAACCATCCCGAATCCCTCAACAAACACCTCAACAACCTTCACAATTCCCTCCTCCAACGGGAATACCCAGATTCTCTCCTTCACAAAAAAATCCTAAAACAATCCTACACCCCCAATCATCCCTCAACCACAGACTCCCACCCTCTCTCAATATGCACCACCTACTTCCCTGGCATCCAGTCCCTTAAATTCATCCTCAAAGACCTGTACCCCATCCTCAAAAATCACAACGTTTCGTCCAACCTTCTTCCTAAATGCCCTTCTGTTACCTTCAAACGGCCCGCCAACCTTTCAGATCTCCTCAAATCCACCAATCCTCTTTCCAAATCCCCTCCCACCCCCAGAATCCCACCGACTCCGTATTTGCGAGCAATATGCAAAACATGTTCTATTTTCACCACTCCACCCCTCTCCATCCCACCTTTTTACTCTCTCCCGCAATTCCCCCACTCCTCATGCACATCTCAGAATGTAATCTATCTTCTGGCTTGAAAACTCTGCTCGGCATTTTATATAGGCCAGTGCTCTACACCCCTGAACCTCAGGGTGAAAAATCATCGCGCCTCATGTAATCCCTCTTCCCCATCCGCGGGTGTTCCCATCCCAAAACATGCCTCCCACCACAACACCCCCTTCAACCACTGTTACAATGTTTCCGTTCTAGCATCTCTTCCCCCATCCGATAACCCTATAAAATTAAAAACAATGGAATTGGCATTTATATGGCTGTGTAAAGCCTATCAATATCCGGGTCTCAATGTCGTTCACTAAATGGGAGGGGGGGGCTGGGGTGCGTGGGTGTGGATTTGTTTCTTGCGAGGTGGTGGGACAATTTATTCATCCGCATACATTTTGTCATCCTTGTCTTGGGTTTTGACCTATCGAGCCCTTATGATGACTTGGTGAGTTGATGCCTTGGTCATGGGTGTTGTGGGATCCGTGGATGAATTGTTAGTTTTCTGTGTCGCTTGTTACTATTTCCGCATCCTCCTTATTCCATCTCCGCTCCCCTCTGGCCTCCCTTTCCCCCTCCATAACCTCCTCCTTCACCCCTCCCCACCACCTGTTCTCCGTTCCGCATTCTCCCCCTCCACATACCCCTCCTTCACCCCTCCCCCTAACTGTTTTCTCCCCTCTCCCACGTCCCCTTCTCTCTCTCCACCACGAACCCATTTCCTCAGTCATATCTTATCTTCAGAAGAAGACGGAGCTCGAGTCCGTCGAAATTATCAAGATATTATTGTGAGTGTTCTTTTTATGTGTTCTCGTGCTGCGTGAAGCTGTCTAAGTTTATATATATATAAACCATAAACACAGTAATCAACTCGAAGGTAGGTGATGGTAGAGCTCACCCATGTACCAAGCCCGACGGCGTGTGAATATTCACACATCAGGGTAGGGGGGCCAGTTCCTTTCCCTGTGCCAGTTATGGTTTCCCAGGAAGACCTGGTACCCGAAAAATCAACTAGCTTGGTTGGAGCTGCAGGTGCCCTAAGTGCCTTGCCCGGGAATCGATCCCGGGACCCTCCGGTCAGTAGTCCAACGCTCTACCCACTGGACCACCGCGACCCGCTTTATATATATATATATATATATATATATATATATTATATATTTCTATAAAATATTTCTATACATTTCTCTCTCTATATATATATTATATATATATATATATATATATATATATATATATATATATATATATATATATATATATATACAAAGTCACCCCTCCCATGGACTACAACCTTGTCGTGGTGGAAGGGCTTGTGTGTTCCGACGACCCCTAGAGCTGTGCTTACGGGAGTAATAATAATTACTCCTGGAAGGGTCACCCATACCAGATAGGTCGAAGGTTAGGAGCCAGACGAAAGGTAGTCCACGCAGCGTCTGTTCCTCAGTGAGGCGGCTGCAATGGCGTCTGACCCCAGTGGGGCGGCCATTAAGTGATGGTGTCACGTTAAAAACACTATTGAGGAAGGCAACGGGAAACCACCTCAATTATCATTCACAAGAAAAGAATGATGGACGCAAAACAGAAATTGAGTCCTGGCAACTGCGGGACTCGGCCCAAGGGGCTGGGTTTCGTGCCCGGCAGCGGGGGAGGCAAGGCTTCCGCGGTCGTCATCCCACGAAACCCTTCCAGCGATGAAATAACAGCAGCAGGACAGAAGACGCAGAAGAAGTCGAAAGTAGTTAGAATAGGAACATGGAACGTCAGGACAATGTTGAGGACAGGTAAATTAGAAAATATTAAGCGAGAGATGGAAAGAGGTAATATAGATTTTTTAGGTCTCTGCGAGGTGAGATGGATGGATATCGGGGATTACTGGAGTGACAATTATAGGGTTATATACAGCAGCGGAGACGAGAGCCAACGAGGGGTTGCCATAATATTAAATAAAGAGTAGGAAGAAGCGTAGCCAACATAGAGCAAGCGACAGATAGAATTTCACTCGTAGAGATTAAAGCAGAACCGACGAACTTGGTCATTGTTCAGGTATACATGCCACCGAGCACCCAAAGTAGGAAGAAGTCGATTGGATGTACAATGAGTTAGAGGATATAATCGCACGTGTTCCTGCAGGGAAACATTTGATAGTGATGTGGGATTCGAATGCGACGGTAGGCGAAGGAAGAGAGGGTAGTGAGGTGGGGGGCTATGGGTTAGGCACGAGGAATGAACGCGGGGAGAAAGCGATTGAATTCTGCAGGAGACAGGGGTTAGTCATCACCAACGCATGTTTTAGACATCACAAAGGCGAAGGTATACATGGAAAATGCCAGGTGACTCAGAAGGGTATCAGTTAGATTATATTATGGTTAGGCACAGGTTTAGGAGCAGTATGATAAATTCGCACAGTTTCCCAAGTGCGGATGCGGACTCTGACCACAATTTAGTTGTTATGAAATGCAACGTCGGTTTCAAGAAGATAAGGCAAGGGCGGCGGGAAAGGAAATGGAACGTAGAAGCATAAAATGGATTAACGAGGAAGGAGTATCAGCAGGCTATAGAGAAAATAATGGATGACGGTAAAGAACTGAGTACAATCGAAGAAAAATGGGAATGTATCAAGCAAGGGATATCGGAAGCAGAAAAAGACACTATAGGAACCGTTAACGGGAAAAGGATAAGGAAACAATGGGTCACGTATGAGATGATTGCAAAGATGGATGAGAGAAGAAGATGGAAGAAAGTAAACACAGAGTTAGGCAAAATGATGTACAAAGATTTAAACAATAAATTGAGAAGGGCCACAAATAAAGTAAAAGAAGAATGGTGGAAATCGCAACGCGAGGGTATGGAAAGATTACAGAAGAATGGTGAAATTGGTGCTCTATAGAGCAAGGTAAAGTTATTATCGGGAAGTAAGAAGGTAAGATCTGTGCTAACAGTTAAAGATAAGTGGGGAAAGATAATAGTTGAACCAGGAAAAATCCAAGAGAGATGAAAGGAATATATAGAAACACTGTATGGTAAAGAACATAGGCCGACAAGGTTAGACATAGAAAAGGAACATGACGTAGAAGAAGATAGCTTAGGTCAAGGTATAATCGACGATGAAATAGAAAGGGCATTAAAGGAGATGAAAGCAAACAAGGCTGTGGGGGTGGACAACATACCTGTAGAACTGTTGAAATGTTTAGGAAAATGCGGGAAGAAGGCCTAATATGGACTGATTCGTAGTATCTATGAAGAAGGAATCTTACCGGAAAATTTTGTGAGATCGGTGTTAGTTCCTATTCCAAAAAAGGCAAAGTCTATATCATGTGAGGATTACAGAACAATAAGTTTGAAATCCCACGCAGCTAAAGTTATTCTCAGGATCATCAACAAAAGGATAGAGAGTAAGGCAAATGATTACTTAGGGGATGATCAGTTTGGGTTTAGGAAGGGAGGAGGTACGCGTGATGCCATTGCAGTAATGAGATCACTAATTGAGAGGCATATAGAATACAACAAGGACGTTTTTGCCTGTTTTGTAGATTTCGAAAAAGCATTTCATAGAGTGAATTCGGTAAAATTAATGCGTGTATTGCAGAAAATGGGAATGGATTGGAGGGACAGGAGACTGATCCGCAACCTGTATACTAGTATGTCTTAGACTGCTCAGGTGCGAGTGGGGAACGGAGAGTCCGGATGGGCAGTGTTATGAAGAGGGGTAAGGCAGGGTTGCCCATTGTCACCGGTGCTGTTCAACGTATATGTGGAGGAAATGATTAATGAGGCATGGGAAGAATTGGAGTTGGGAATGAAAGTCGGAGGGGAATTCGTAAAATCAGTTAGGTTCGCTGATGACCAAGCATTAGTTGCTCAGTCAGCCAAGGGGTTGCAAGCATTGCTGAGTGAATTGGAGGTTCAGTGCGCTAAATATGTGATGAGTATCAATATTAATAAAACAAAGGTTATGCGATTTTCCAGAAAGAAAAAGGCTAAGCTAAATATTAAAATAGGTGGGGAAAAAATAGAGCAGATAGAGCAGTTTACCTATCTCGGAAGTATTTTGGACCAATACGGTCACAGTGGTAGGGACGTAAGGAGAAGAATTGCACTAGGCAAGGGGGCTTTCTCAAGGAGGAGGGAGTTGATGACGGGGTCGTTGAGTAGGGATGTTAAGACAAGACTCGTAAAAACTCTGATATGGAGCGTTGCTATGTACGGCGTGGAAACGTGGTCACTGAAGCAGGAGGATAGACGTAGATTGGAGGCTTTTGAATTGTGGGTGTGGAGAAGAATGGAGAAGGTGAAATTGTGGGTGTGGAGAAGAATGGAGAAGGTGAAATGGACCGAAAGGAAAACAAATGAGGAAGTACTAGAGATGGTGGGTGAGGAGAGGGGTTTGTTGAAGGAAATCGTATGGAGGCAGGAAAAATGGATGAAAGGCGTATTTAGCGGTAGTGGAATGTTGAAGAAGGTAATAGAGGGGAGAATGTTGGGCAACCGAGGTAAGGGCAGGAACAGGATAGGGATGTTGGACGGGATGAAGGGAGGAAAGAAGTACACCGAGATGAAGAGGGACCTGATATAGATTAGTTTGCTAGGTGGGGAGTCACAAAATGTTTATTTGATAGTTGTGTCCATCCAAAAACCTACCTTAAACGGTAGATTACCACATAATAATACAAAGTCACTTTCTTGAAAATCTCACGAACGTGCACAATAATGTAAATGGACTAACTAGTCGACACTATTCCTATTGAGAACGGTGGTTACATCACTGAAAATTCGAGAACCAGTGAGTCCCTCTTTTATATGTTTCAGTTTCTATGTTTGTGTCGACTAGTTATCTAGTTTCGATATATATATATATTTTTTTTATATACACATACACCCCTTTTTTCTTCTCTGATCTGATTTTCTCCAGCTGGAGGAAATGAGGCAATGATTTTAGTGTGCAAATCACGCAGGAAGGAATAGTAGAGAGCAGGGGCGTGGCAGTGGGAAGGAGGAAGGATATCCTTGCTTTGGAGCAGTCATAGGCGAATGGAAGTCGTTCCAGGGGTTGACGGTAGGGAGGGATGTGGGACGTGACGGCGCCCTCGGCGGCCGCGTCTACCGTCACCATCCCGCTGCCTCGGAAGAGAATAATTGGACACCTCTTCATGTTAACTCACACGTCGTAGATGCGGAAAATGGGAGGAAGTGTGAGGGAGGTGCAGCTCGACTGGTCGCTCAGAGTCCAGGGCTACTCCAGAGTTCGAATCGGTGGGCAAGGGATAGCATTTTGTTGTCGTCGCCCCGTAGGGAAATATGTCAGTCTGGTTATGTATTACGGGAGCGGAATAAGAAGTGTTTTGGCTTTGATGACGCGTATATCCGATCGGTCTATCGATTCACTCGGAGTGACCTACTCCGAGAGGTACGTCTCCCACATTGATGCTGCTTGCTCGAAATGAAGTTTGCCGCCGATGACGCGCAAGTATTTGCTTGTCGATGTTCCTATGACGTGGAAGTCAGGTTAAATACGAAGCACGAAATTTACATGTAACTCAGGATTGAAAAAAGTATTGAAAGGTCAGAGCACCAGATTTTAGATCATCTACATCCCTCCTTTTTGGAAATGCACAAAAAATATTTGATGCAAGATCGAGGTTGCATCATAATTAAAATTGGAGAAAATATGTATCCGAATGCTTTCGTTGAATCTAGATAGGTTGAATAATCCAAAAGACAAAGGATTCTCTTCTCATGCGGTTTACATTCATTAAAAGAGGAACTGACGTCACCTCTGAGTGACATCAAATTACCTACTTAAACTGCATGGTGTGTAAATTCAGGGTTATGATATTTTTCTTGACTGATTATGGACGTCATTTTCTTTACCTAAAGGGCAATGGACGTAGTATAGGTCCCAATTAGTCTAAATTAAGATGCTGTTGCATAGTTACCATGTATTTCTGACATTATCAAAAAAAGTTACTTGTTTGCTGCGAGGGGTACTAAATTCAGCCTTCACATCTTTTATTTGTCCTAGAATGTTAGTTACAGCCTGTTGGGTTATGATAGGTTCTTGATATACCCCGGCATAACACAGATGTACTCCTCTGCCCTTATTAATATGACAAAAATTATCAGTGAATCCTATAATACAAACTAAAATAACTGATTCTTTGCACTATTTACTTTCAACATCCCTTATCTCCACTCAAAAATGTATTCTATTCTTCACCTTGCTCTCCCGTCCCGTTTACTGCATTCAAACTTGTATAATGTAGTCTTGTCAATACCTAATAATCTCATGACCTTATTTGTTTATAATTAATTCTCATTCCATATATATCACACTGATTCCGAAATGTACGAATTAGTTTTAATTAATTACACAGTTAGCCAGTAAGCACTTTGGCTGATTGACTGAGTAACTAACTATAACTAAATCTAACTGATCATGCGAAATTTAAAGGAGTTTTCAACCAGCTATTACTCTAATGTTTATACATTCCCATACCTCCCAGTTACTTTGCTTATTTGTTGGAAATAAGAGGCGAGAAAGAACATCTCTATCTTTTTCCCTACCTATCTCGGGAATCCGCTAACCGCATTTTGTACTCTGGGAAATGTAGAGGTTCCGGAAAAGTCCTTCAACTTACTCCAGTTTCAGCAAAATTTTATTAATTAGGTCTTGTTTAACCTGTCGAACATCATCTTAAATTCTAAAAATCACATAAATACACCCTATCAACATTTTTTATGATAACTGTGAAAATCACTTCACGATTTTTTAATGTGTTATCTAGAGCAATATTTGAACTTCAAATTTTCCATCTCTGTAACTCACCCTCATAAAGAAATTCAAGCATATAATTTTTTAGTTGAAATTACTTTTGTCACTATATTTGATTCTTTCTACTAATTAAATGGTTATAATTACTCTTCATAATAGTAACTGCACATTTTCCAAATGTATTCCTACGTGTACAAGTCAATTCGTTTGGATGTCCAATTTTTCATTAATTAGATTTTATCTTGTTAGCACAGTAACTTTAGTTTGCAACTTAATGAGACTATGTATATTTTTAGGTAAAAAATCCTTCAAGATTAAAATATTTGGAGTGTCGAGATTATTATCTTTTGACTCAAAATAAAAAGATGAGAAAGGCTGATATCTAAGAAAAACAATTTGACTTATAATAATAATATTCCAATACACCTTTAGCCTGAAAGTGAAAATGAAAACCTGAATCTCTACTCTTCTTAATTATGCACCTTTTAAAGTCATTTACCACCAAATATCCGTTCTAAACTTTTATATACCTTATTTATATTTGCTTATGTATGCACAAGATATCATTCTTATAGAGTATCGGAGGACTCCTACATGGTAGTCGATCTGAAGTAAATAATGGCTGAGGGTAAATTGAAAATAAAAGTATATCACACCTATGGTTAATTGAGCAAACATTGTGGGAAACGTCGTTAAATCTGAAAGGGTTGAGCTTAAAGAATAGGCAATAACATGAATGTAATGCAACAATTTCAGAGAGTAAAAAACACTCGCCTTGACCAATTCGAACCCTTGATCTCCGATCGAGTGCTTTAGCCAGTTGAGCTATCGAGGCGTCCTCCTAAACTGAAATTTTGGGGGCTTCCAAGGAACAAGATGTCTTGACGAAATACCGTACATACAATGTCACAGGAATTCGTGGTCGTGCGCGACGCGCCACAGTCCACGAGGTTAAAGCCGACTTTTAAACACTTAGGTTTTACCTTTGACAAATTCCAAGAAACTGTGGGAGATGCCGCTTTTTTTGAGGAGAAATTTTAACGGGTTGCATTGAAATGCATAATAGCGGATGACTCCGTTAAAAGTAACTGTTGCGACAACCTTTTGGAAAATGGATATAACCTGACTCCATGCCAAGGTTTCAATTCCATGTCAGCAAAGGAACTAATTCTCTCTTTGCTATCGTGCCTCTCTTCAATGGATAACAAAGTATCATGCACTGATCCATATACCTGATAACTGAAAGTCCAAGTCATAATCTCATTTCTAGGTAATTATTATCGCTTCCTATATACTAAACGCCTTATTACATGCGAATGTACGAAAAGTCTCGTGTTGGAAGAGCAAAACTGTTACAATGAGTAATGAGCTGGTGTGTGAAGATCTTTTTCTTCTTGGAACAATATCTTCACACACACTTTTCTTCTTATTTTTTTCTTGTCCATGGGGTAGCCTTCTTACTTTCAAAATCCAGCTTGCACGTCATTAGATAAATGTTTTACTGCATCCTAAGGCGCAATTGTTCGTTAATTTCTGGTATATGTATTTGAATGCATGAAAGTTGAAAGAATTTTTGCATGAATGTATACGCCACAATGAATATAGTTTTGCACGGATGTGTTGATTTTGCATTTGGTTTTGTTTCCTTTTACGGGTGGTGACCTAATACACGACCCCCGCCACACGCCCTCGCGGCGGCTTACGGGATATTACATAGATTTTGATGATGTTTTTATTCTTGGATTAATCACAATCAGAGAGAAGTTTGTTTTCTCTGAAATCAACAAAATGTATATTCAGATGCTAAGTGGTACAACTCTGACATTGTAACTTTAGTGTCCACATAGTGTAGTGAGAAAAATACTTGAAACCATCAAAAGAGAACAAAATTTTAAGTGTCATTCCAGTTGTTTAAATAGCATGATATATATGGAGACAAGGGGAATATATTTCACAAAATATTTTTTCATTAAAATTCTGTTGTAAATTGAGCAAGTGGTACCAACCTGCTAGCTTTTGTATTCTAACTAGCCTGCAGCAATTCTTGGAGAATCTTATAAATCAACGTTAGAGGAAGAGTTTTACATCTCATAAATCAGAAGGAATATAATGCAATTATACTGCAAGTGGAAATTTCAAACTATTAATAACAAATATTTTATAAGATAAAGTTAAAAAGCGGACAAACCATTAATCTCAAACTTTTAGACTGTTTCACAAGGGGATGGGGATTAAATTAGTCAGTTGATGACTCGGCACCTTGATTGAAAGTATGCCCGTAAAAATATGCTCAAGCACTAATAATTGATTATAACAATCTATAGGATACATTAGTAAAAGTAATTCACCATTTTTTAAATAATAAAAAAAACTCACGGAAAATCTTCGAGTCCTCAATGTTGATTTGGTCAGTTGTCCATGTAGATGTGCAGAGTTGGTAGCCCTCAAGGCAGATAAAAAAACAAGGTTTCTTTTCCGCAGAATTCATCTCCTCAATCTTCAATTTTCTTCGAGGGCACTCTGAGAAATAGGCAGAATCCAAATGACCTGGAATTACTGAAAGAGTAATATTCACAGAACAGCAGCACCTACTTAATACTGTACCATACTATTTTAGTATATGGAACTGCGTGTAGAAACTACTTTCTCTTTTATGTCATCCTTCAAAAATATAACGTCACCTGTCTGTGTCTTCTCTAATCACCTAGTCTAATAGCATCTCATCATTTTACCTCCTTACTGTCCTTTCCTTCCTACCACTGTCAACACACAGTCACCTGGCCTCAATATCTACTGACTCCACCATGCTCCCCATTTCAAAAGCCTCCGTCCTACATATTTTCTCTTTCAGCGAATAGCCTTATTTCACAACCATACGAAACTGTTCTCCATTTGCTAAACCACGCTTCTCTCCTAGTATTAACGTTCAGAGCTCTCGTCACTAGTCGCTGTCTTCTCGAAGAGCCTTTCTGCCAACAGAATTTCTCCCCTAATTTTCTAGGAAAATGTTTTAAGGCGAGTAATACTTTTGAAAGAGAAGTCAAAAAGACAAGTTTAAATCAAGGCTCATCTTGAGATGAATTTTGTACTCGTAATAAATTAAATTTGGAATAAGGAAAGGTACGCAATACGACTTCATCATTAATTAAAACACACTTGAGAGGAAGTTGGGTACCTAAAAACTCCCAAATATCTAATGAGTATGTAATTATCAATCAGTCCAAAAATCTGAAAAAGAGATTATTTTACAATAGTCATAATTATTGGTCGTTAACAACTTAAATTTTTTATAAATGCAAAGAGTTAAATTTACGCTAGACAGGAATGATTTTCAAGATAATTATTTATTGTGATAACACCACCTGAAATATCTTTGGAAGCAGTATTAATGACTAAGGACCCGAACAACAAATATGAATGATGAAAGAAGACACTTTAATTTTCCACATAGAGTTTTTTAATTACGACCTAGGTTTCGTTTTAGTGTGACATTTTCAGGTCCTGAGGCGAAACCTAGGTCGTAATATATAAAAGAAATCTGTATGGAAATGCAAAGTATCTTCTTTCATCATTAAGGATTTCCACCATGTTTCGCCTAAAAGTGTGTCATTCAACAAAAATGCACTTTTCGCATCAGTTTACCTGCGCCGCTAAATCTAATGAATAAAAATCATTGGGCCGGGTCAGCTACCTTCGCCACTCACGTTTAGCATTCACATCACCTGCGAATCGTTTGCCGCAGAGATAAGCCTCACTAGCCAGGTTATTGCCTTTCGGGACCAAGTGGGGTGGGGGGGAGTGTTAAATTTCACCACCATTCATCAATTTATCTCTCGATCAGTCAAACCACATAAGTTCTGGCAATATTGTAATGGAAATTTTGGTTTAGCTAGTAGTTAAGGCTATCCTGAAACAGTTTGTAACATTATAACTTCCATTCGCGAGTGTTTCCTTAGTAATATGCCGTATTGAGTGACGTTATGAGAATGACGAGCATCTTCACAAAAATACTTGATAAGTAAAAATCTAAAAGGATATCTCTGCTGAATGATTGGTTTTCAATATTGGGAAGAAATGTTATAACAGTTGTCGAAAGAATTATTCGGAGGTAATTGGGAATATGGACTAACATTATTTAAAAATTCTGCAATTTATTTGTAGTTGAAGTTTTTCAATGTTAGAAATATAAACACTCCAAAAATTAGGGGCACAATTGGTAACTTCTGGAGCTTAACATTATAAATGGTGTATTCACAATTAAGATACATGCTCCATGAAAACAAAAAAGGCCGATACTGTAAACTTGATTAGCACTAACTGATAAGGAAAAAAATTGCCATTGATTCACGACCGTAGGTACGTTCAATGTACATTTACATACGTGCTCCACATTAAGTTTGAACTACAAAGTCAAGCCCGCATAACGTAGTAGTAGTTTCCAGGGGGGAGGCCGACCGACAGCAAAGGTCTTTTGCGCCATTAGGGATGGACAGGGAAAGGAGGAAGGGTGGAGAGAGAAGCCCGGCGTCGGAATCAGCCTACTCTTGTCGAAAGGCGCCAAGGGGTCCACACAGTTTAACGTCCCATCCGACGGACGTCATACTCACTCAAATTGCTTACCACAAAGCACATCAAATATTGGCATAATATTTGTTGTCTCCAGGATTTAAACCCCAGCCCTAACGGAACGTGTTCAATACTAACTGTTAAAGTTGCATCCAGCTTAACCGGAGCATAAACGATATACTCGTATATGGAATAACTACTTCCAAATTTTTTCCTCAATTTAAATCGTGCTTTGGAAACCCTTTAATATGCTTCAATTCTTATCTCCACCTCTGCCTCTTTAGTAATGAGCTCGAAGGAAGAGGCCTTGTTTGTTCGTGCCTTAGAAGCAATCGAAGGACTCCGCGCCTATCATTTTTATCGCGGCGGTCGAGTGAGGAATCTATGTAATCGAAACCTCTTGTTTCGATTCTGCGGAGGGGAGGACCGCGTGTTTAGAGGAAGGCTGACCTTTGCCCTCGTTGTCTTATTCCGTTCACCCAGACATCCCCGAGGCTATACATTGATCGATCGAGCCGAGCGGCCAATTCGATGTCCTCCGAGAGGGAGTCGGCTGACTCCCAAAAGTCCGGGAAACGCACATTTATGCTCCACGCCATGCATGTGTGCCATCCTGCAGATGGAGGAAGGCGAGACAAGGGACCAAAGCTCAAAACCTTTCTTACTGAAGATAACCAATGCGGGAGTCGACTGACTATGTGAGTCATTTCAAAGGAAACGAAAATGTAGACAGAAATAGAGACAAAAGATCTGACGAAAAGTAGACAAAAATATCTGATATCCGAAGCCAGAGGATTCCTATAGTTATTTCAAATAGTTAAAGAATAATTAAAGGATAATTATGTAACAGTGAGTAAAATACTATCAATCACCATTAACTTCACATGGATATTCTTCATATCATAATATTCTGTCACCACTTCTATAATTTCCTACTGCTTTTCTCAGATTGAATAATCGTGATTAAATTTTCCTTTATTATAAGTATATCCTACGCCAATGGATTCTACAAATATATGGATGACATGATATATCTATTTGATGCTTAAGATTTCTTTAAAACTTTTTAATCTCTTATTATGCACGAGCTTGTTGTGGAGTTAAAGTGAGTTGAGCTTTTAAGAATATATATTGCATTCTATAATAGAAATAAAAAGTACTCGTCCGAATGTTAATGCCATGTATATCACTCAAAGTCTGGAGAACTTTCAATTATGTACCGGACAACTAAAAAAATATTCGAAATAGAACTAGGGAATATCGAAAAAATAGGGCAAAAAAAACGGAAGATTACTTCGCCATCGCCGCTTTGAGCGGCCGATGTTCTTCTAAGTCTCCTGCAGTAAAAGAACCTTTTGCCCACGCTCTCCAGTCATTTGTCTAACGCTCTACCCGTGGACTACCACAAAAATGTCATGTATATATTATTATTATAAGGTAATCTACCGGTTTAGGTAGCTTTTTGGATGGACAAAACTACCAAATAAATATTTTTCTACTTCTAAAAAACAATCCAGCAACCTACTCTACATCAGGTCCCTCCTCATCTCGGTGTACTTCCTTCCTCCCTTCATCCCGTCCAACATCCATATCCTGTTCCTACCCTTTCCTCGCTTGCCCAACATTCTCCCCTCTATTACCTTCTTCAACATTCCACTAACCGCTCAATACGCCTTTCATCCATTTTTCCTGCCTCCATAGGATTTCTCTCAACGAACCCCTCTCCTCCCCCACCATTTCTAGTACTTCCTCATTTGTTTTCCTTTCGGTCCATTTCACCTTATCCATTCTTCTCCACACCCACATTTTAAAAGCCTCCCATCTACGTCTATCCTCCTGCTTCAGTGACCACGTTTCCGCACCGTACATAGCTACGCTCCATATCAGAGTTTTTACGAGTCTTGTCTTAACATCCCTACTCAACGTCCCCGTCATCAACTCCCTCCTTCTTGAGAAAGCCTCCTTGCCTAGCGCAATTCTTCTCCTTACGCCCCTACTACTTCGACCGCGTTAGTCCAAAACACTTCCGAGATACCTAAACTATTATATATATGTGTGTGTGTGTAATTCGATTTAGATCTGGGTCAAAAGCAAATATTTTCTAATAACCAAAACTAACGGTTACGGAAAAAATTCTGCCATTAATGTCAATTAAACATTGACTACACGGGCTGATTATGTTTCTTTTCTAAAATAATGTTTCAATCGGTGAACGATGCACCACTTTGAATATGCTATCGATTGGAAATTGAAGCGATGACTTGAATATAAATTTTAAACTAAACTTTAATTTATCAGTCATAACTATCAATTTAGTTTAGGACAGAATAGGAGATTCTTCATGGAATGTGAACAGCACATTCGTCGCAACTCATATCAGAATGATTTCCCGGTCGCTTTGTGAACAAAGGAAAACTTTATGGAAATCGGCTATGGGCGATACGTCTTTATGGTAAATTATCGCATAATGCCCTTTTCGGACGGCATATGGCGTGAAGGACTTTCGAGCGCAATTCCCTCCCTCACTGTGTCTCGGGATACAAATCTAAAAACCAGGATCCCAGCTCACCGTTTCCAGATCATTAACTGCCGTGCTGACTCCGCAAGGCTTCCACCGCAAGAACGGAGAGTCAAGGAGAGTGATTCATTGCGCCGACTAATCGGAGGCATTTACGTAATCGCTTCGCGGGGCTGGGGCATTCATTATTCGCGGCTCCAGGCGCTTGCGGTGGAAATCAGAGCGCCTCAATTCGCAGAACTAATTTTTAAAACTTCTAACCATTTCCTCTCATTGCCGTCCATTCTCCTCTGCCACGATCCCGCAATTTCTCCCTCCCCCCACTCACACCCCGAAACCTTCCTCAGAAACCCATCCTCACACTCAGTCGCTCCTCCTCTTCCTCGGAAACTAGCTCTCTCCCGGCAACGCGTCGTTGCAGACGCTTCTGTCGCGGTATGGCGATTCAAAGTTTCGCACAAAAATTTATCTGCTCTCGGGCGAAAACCCTTTGTGAGACAAACGTAGGTCGTCTCTGACGGGGACTTCTACCTAATGCCCCGAATATAAATTATAAATTCAAGAAGAACAGGTTTTGCCTGGATGTAGATAATACACAATTTACCTATGTAATACAGATAATCAGCCAGGTAGTTTGGATATGTACAGAAAATATGCTCTCGAAATTGAAAACGTATGACTGAGATGCATAATAGGAAATAATTTCGAAGAAGGTGTGGGAGCAGAGGAAATCCCAGCATAACTACTCATGAATTAAGTAAAAGGAGGAAGGAAGAGCTTTTACGGACTCATTCATTCAGTCATTTATTAAGGAGGAATTAGACCGGAATCCTTTGTTAGATCAAGTTTGATGCCATCCCAGAAAAGGGAAAAGCAGCAGCATTTGAGGACAATAGGGCTCTTTTTAAAGCTAAGTTTTTCGCACGTGGCCAAGAAATTACATGGGTCATGGTCAAATGACAGATAAGAGAAAAAATGTGCGCTTATAACTTAGATCGGTTTGGGTTAAGAAAGGATGGGTAACCAGGATACCATAGGAATAATGACGCCACTATGAAGATCGGAACTAGGAGTATAACCAGGATATGTTTTTATGTTTCCTGGATTTGGAGAAGGCGCTCAATAGAATAAACCGGATAAAATGACATTTATGCAAAAGATATGAGTAGATTGGAGAGAGAGAATGCTTTTACAGGACTTAAACATGTTTCAGAATTCACAAGAGCGGATGGCGGATGGTAAGTCGGAATGGGCGGTATTAAGCGGGGGAGTAAGACACTGATGTGAATTATTACCTTTTTTAGGTACATTTGAGGAGGAAATGATAAGCTTAGCCTAGAAATATCTGTAAACTGGCGTAAAAGTAGTTGGGGATCTTTTCAAATTGACTTGTTTTGAGGGTGATCAAACTGTAATCAGCCAATCAGCCGAATCATTATGTAGGACATTAAAAAATTAGTATGCTAGATTTGGGATGGGATTTTTTCATAAAATGGCGAAGCAAATAGTATTATGTAAAACATATTAGGGCCAAGAGAAAATTGGGAATTCACGAAACATAAAATGGAATATGGAGAACAGTTAATCTAATTACCAAGTGTTTTGGAGGGTGAGCAATAGTAGTGAGGACATGCGTTAGGCAAATAAGCTTTTAAAAAGAGACGGGCATTGATGAAAGCTACCAGAATAAAGATATAAAGAAGAAAATAGCAAAATTGTAATTTAGAGCGTAGTTTTTTATGGCCCGGGAACGTGGCATTTGAGGCAGAAGTTTAAGCGAAGATCGAAAGCCTTTGAAAAGTCGGTATGGAGAAGAAAGAAAAAATGTAGGAAAAAAACCAACGATAAACTTCTAGACATGGTACGGGAAGAGAGACTGGGAAATATTCAAACAAGGCAAGGTGATTGGAAGCAGCAGGCACTGGAAGGCAGTGAAAAGCTGAAGATGGCAATAGAGGGCACATTGCTGAGGAAGCATTGTAAGAAAAGGAAAGAAAAATAATATGCATTTTGGATGGAAACAAATGAGGAAGAAAGTTAGAAAGCTAAAGAATGAGAAATTGTAAATATGTAGCATGGTGTCCGAAGATTTTTGTGTGATATTAATTAGGGCTTCGGAGTACAGTATAATATAATAACACGATCCATAAAAAACCCATCGCGACCAAATAGATTGCAGCTAATTATAAACATTTATGGGAATACTTAAGCGGATAAAATGATACTTTGTAATTCCACAGATTTATTTCACAAACACACGACCCGGGTTTCGACGTACAACGTCATCTTCAGGTGCAGACATACAGGCGACCAACGTATATATACCCTTAGACCGGGGGGAGGGGGGAGGAAAATTGGGGGGAAGGTAAGATAGAAAAAGGGGGGGGCTGGGGAGGAGGATGGTAGGGGAGGGGGTTGGGCAAGGCGCGCTTTTGGATGGAGAGTCAGGCGGAATAGAATGAGTGGGTAATGGAGGGCCGTGGAAATATTCCCAAGAGGAAGTTATTAATGCTCTTACATTCCAAAGAAAGCTATTTTTTACACCACCAGGGTGAAATTGGCTTAGTTTATTTCAATAATTCATTTTCATTTACAGTGAACCCGTTTACGATGTGTTGTATTTGATACAACGCATTCGACTAATCCTTGAAATTTTATTGGAACTCGTTATCACAGAGTAGCCTTGGACTCCTTCGAACGACTATTTCTATTCTTAATCACCGAAAGCAATCTGATGTGGTTAACTCCGATTTGTCCCAATGTAAATCTGCAAATGAATTTTATTCACGCGAGGCATCCAATCTCAACTCGGACAGACAACTCTGCGGCCCAAATTAATGAAAGCGGCATTTTTTCTACTAATAAGCTCTGGCTGGCTCAAATTAATTCCATCTCCCGGCTATACCTTGGCTTCTTCAAAAGAAGTAAGATATTGCCCGGGTTTTAATACTTGCCAGTTTTCATTTCGAGAAAATGTGCATATTCAAACAAGATCGCTTTTATTTTGCCGCAAAAACATTGAAAATTTACTTGGCTTAACATAATTGTAATTTCAATATTCAACGGGCATTTTTATCACTATGCTCCAGTTTAAGCTCTTGATTCCAACTTGGGCTCAGATTTTCTGTGCTTTCAATTCCTCGAGATCTGAAGAATATTTTTTTTGATTTCTTCATTTCATCACGTACATTTCATAGGAGCAGTTAAAAAAGAACTGGTTCTGTTAAAAGAAAGAAAACAAAAGCAGAAGTTCTATTTATTCATGAGAAATCAGCTAATTCTGAAATTGCGTTAATTCTCTCCGTCAACTCTCTTGCTCAATATTTAATTTCCAAACTAGGATTACGGAAACTACTTACTGAAGTATATAATTGATTAATATTCATGTTTTTCTGCTATGGAATCATTTATTAATTAAAAAATGGGTATCAGCATGCAATTTAAATTATTCCATGATGTTATTATAAAAAATTCATTAAAACAATGGGTACAAATTTGTTTCATCACTAAATTAACATGTTTTTTTGGACTTGGCCAATTTCAATATGACGCTAAGTAAATACGTATTATTGTTTGATATGATAATGAAAAATATTCTGAGGCTTTAATTTAACAAACCTGCGAAATTGTAAATGCTTCGCTTTGGCTTACAAACTTCGCTTGTACAATCTAAATTAGCTATCTTCCAGATGAATTATTGTGGTTCCCATTAATGTTATACCGTTTAAGGTAGGTTTTCGATAGGCAAAACCTCTATTACGACACATTTACCTGCCTCTCCAAACAAAATGCAACCTAACATCCGACGCTCAAATATATCCCCCTTCAATTTCGCATACCTCCTTCCTCCTTTCACTCCGGACTCTATTCTTAGCCTTCCTACCTTGTCCACCTATCTCCCATCTATCACATTCTTCAATATCTCATCGCCAATCAAAATGTTCTACGATGAGAGACACTTTGGTTCTCTGACTACAATTTCTCTTCTTCCCCCATCGCATTCTTGTAGGTTTTCCCAATTGTCCTTTTCACCTTTTCCATCTTTCTCCACGCTTACCATTCCTTCAATCTGCACTTTTCAGAGACCAGAAAAATTCGAGTACCCTGGCTAATTATTTAATAATGTTTGCAGAATGACTTGATGCATCTAATCCGATATATAGTATTAAAATTCTAAATTGCTTGCCTGTATCCTTTTCAAAGTGCCACTACACAAAATACCAGTATTCGAAAATAAATGTTCAGGTTTTATATTTTGCAGCTGTCATCTTTAACATGAGTTCAATTTTTAGCGAAAGTGTAAATTCCACCGACATCTATTTAAGGAAAGACAAATGAATGGTTTCTAAATTATGTATTTGTATTTTTTAGCACCATGCAATCCACCGCTAGGGTGTGTGGCAAGGGGTAACCTGACTATTTTTGACCCGAAAATTTTTACCCCTACCGAGGTCGGACAATATTATTCCGAACACTTATTGTTCGAGGAAAAAATGAAATCTGAACTGTATCTGTTCTACACTAAATCTTTCTAATTGTATTGAAATGAGCTCGGCTACCGTAGTAATTTACGTAGATGCCAATACTGTTTATTTATTAATTAGAGATAATGTAATAGTGACTGGATGAAATGATAAACTCCAGAGATTTATTAGATATTTAAATAACCTGCAAGCTACCGCTAGGGTGTGTGGCAGGGCGTGAATACACACCAGACTAATTTTGACCAGAATATGACCCAATCGAAGTCAGAAAATCTCATTCTGATCCCTTACCTTTCGTGGAAGAAATGTAATTTTAACACGATCTGTTCTACACTTAATCTCGCTAATTTTATCGACATGATTTCTCCTGCCGTAGTTCGAGGGGGTAATAATAAATTTTCAACATCACTGCTAAGGAGACATCCTTCCTTAAATCCATTTAATATAAACCATTCCATTTGTCATAATTATTGTTTTGATGTTTAATGAATAAGAAATTAAAAATATGTAATTGGCGGGATGTTCTGCCCATAAGACGCGAAAGCGGAATCCATGTATTAAATAATCATCTATTAGAGCTACATATTGCTGGTAATACTTCGAGAGATGATGTAATAAATCAAGGACTGACGTACTAATTTTTGAGTACATATTCGGTTAGTTGAAAAAAAATTATGGATTGATAAAAATGCCAAAATTATATGAAGGAATTCATTCTTTAGAGTCCATTTTATTAACAATATTTAATTTTAATGAGCTAAATTCCTAGAATCTCAAGGGGCTCGTGTAAGTCATATTGTGTTTATTTGAGTCAACGCTTATACATGCATGACCCTCGAAACCAAGATAATTTTCTCGCTCAGAGAATACTGCGAGGAGAATATTTAGACGTAAGTGTGCACGATTCCCTGACTCGGTACCTTTTACTCAATCAAAAGCCCATTCGTGGTAGGATTAAACATTTTACAGGGTTAATAGGGCAGTTCAAAAGCAAACCAATAAAGGCTAAATGGATTGAGAGGATAGGAAGTTGGGAGGAAGGATTATTCAGGGACATATTTCGCACCTTTTGGATTGTAATCCAAGGTATAATTCGTTTTCAGTGGCTCTCCTCGGTGAGCAGGGTTAGAGTTTCCTGTGTTACTGCTCTCAAACGTTCTGCCCACTGCTCTCTCCCTCTCTTTTCAAGCTGATATCTTCTTCATTCTCATCCCTCTTCCTCTCCCTCCCCGTCTTCCTTCACCCCCTTTCCATTCATTTAATTTCAACCCCCCCGCGACCACCATTGCTTCCTTCCGACCCGCTCCCCCCTCGTGACCATTCGGCATGCCCCCTACCTCCCCTCGCACTCTCTCTCTTTTTCCCCAACTTTCTCCCGTCATATCTCCTCCTCTTACACCAACGCCCGGTAGCGCGCTCCTTGCTGCCCTCTCTCGCCTGTTAGGTGCGACTTTCAATAGCGCGGAACTTGGGCAAACGACTGTTAAACTAATACTGCTGATTCAGGTGATCTTGCTTCATGATGACAGAAGAACTTGACTAGTGATGGTTTTGTAAGAAAATAAAATTAGCTAATAAGTAGCTGCTTGCCTCGTTTTACCTTGTTGAAGTATTCAGTTGAGTCAAAAAGCAGTACGTTATCCTGGATTAAACTGGTATAGTTATCCAATTAACTTCACCCAAACATTTGCTTAATTCTTTGCCGTCAACATCAGTAGTTTCCCGTGCACTGAACTATCTTCTAACTTTACCTTTTGCATTGACTATCAGGTCATTCAAAAAGAAACTACTTTATTGGAAATCCTATACAAGTGCTGGTGTCGTCAAAGCAAAAATAGCAAGTTTCGTTTGAAGGATTCCAAATTGCTGTGGAGATGTGGTCTTCTCTTTACACCAAAACCATTTTCAACGATTATTGAGAGTCTTGGAATTTTGTGCGTAGCTATCTGGGCCTGAAAGAAATAATTTTGCATTTTACTAACAATATTTTGTCTCTGTCAGAGTTCTACCGACATTTTACCAATGTGTGTTTAGTTGCTATGGGCTTTTATATTATATGTAATCATATTTTGGTTTGGTCATTATTTTTTATGAATTGCATATCTTTCCACGAGCTATTTCTACTGTTGTGAATTCGGAACATTTAAATGAGTTTATATATTTTTCCTGCAAATCCCGGGAGGAAAAAATACGTATGTTTGATACGATTTGAAGAAGTGGACGCCATACACAATGGAACACGAGGTAATTAGAAATGCTGCAATGTAAACGTCATTCAAAAGAAACATGACTAAAATTACTGCATGAATAGCGAATTATATTGGTAGATGTTGTGAAGCGGATGCTGAAATAAACAACCTAATGAATTCAGACAGGACCTTTAGCTTAAAATGAGAAAAAGATTCGCAATAACACATTGAAAGATTTCCATGCAGAATAATTAATGATGTAATGATATTGAATAAAAAATGGGTCTGATTCTTAATGCAGGTCATAGGAAATATTTTCGAAACAAGCTGTTTAAAATGACTAAGGTCTTTTCATGTCACCCAGGACTTTTGGTCTAGGAAGGAGCAAGATCTGCATGCATGTAGCCACGCTATACCTTGTGAGTCTCAGAAAAGGGACATGGCGCACGGGAATTTATGACTTCAGGAGTTATTTTTTGCAATTGATGGCTGAGTTAATGCATCTTAATAGGAAAGTCATTGACTGTTACGCAACGCAATCACAAGTACAACTGAGTATTCAAACTTGGTTTTGTTGGGACCACGCTTTGTCCTAGGGAAGAATAAGTACTGGCTTGAAGGAATCCGTTGGTGCTATTTCCTATTATATGGCTGCGTAGATTTTCGCGGCGGTGGCTTGAAGAATTCTGCATATTCGGGTTTTCACCGCGGATTACAACGCGGTAAAAACCCGAATATGCAGAATTTTTCTATTTCCTATTAGTTAATCCTCAATCAATGTAATCATCTGCCTTGGTTTGGGTCCCTTACAATTTCCTCGGTGTCACACTTCTCAATAAACTCAATCGGTGATCATGGTTGCTTCGGAGCCTAGGATGACTCATCCTGTTTCCGACATGTCCCATTCCGTATTTCCCAATCAGAGTATTCATCATCACCGTTTCTTAAGTAAGGTTACATAAAGCCACGTTAAATCAAATCATCAGTTGACGTGGGATTGTGCGAAGTTTACCAACAGATCTGGTGTTTTTTAACATTCCAGAGAAACGATAATTCTCTCGCTAACATACTAACCGTAATAACTCCTCCATCAAGATAACGGTCAGCTTGCTTTTGACTACCGATCGTGAAAATAACTTGTTTTCGATTTGGATTCAAGCAGGGCTAAAGCTAGCCTTTACCGCTGTTTCTCTGGTAATCCAATTAAATATTCTCTTTTTAAACTCTCTTAAGCACTTTATAACAGACATGTCTGTTCTTTGAATACTTTTAAGAAGTATTTCTATTTCTCCTCCGGTTCCCGGATAAATGTCGCAAGATCCAGTTGTGGCATCAACAAGACAAAATATTACATATTTAATCTTTGTGATTACATTTTTCCACGATCCGTCTAGTTAAACCTAGTTCCTTCAAGTTGCATCCGGATATATTACCAATGTATTCGTCCGATAATAAAGCTGTAGTTGAGAGTGGTACCCAAATATATGCTGCGATACTTGGGCTGATTTAGAGGCATGGATTTTTATTAAACTGCAAGACTGACGGTAATTTCCGGTTGAACACTAATTGAAATGGGTTGTGTAGTTTAAAATTAACGTAAGATGGCTTGCAAAAGTGTGGGGTAGTTCTTGTGATTATTTATGGTTATTACTATGCATAAAAACAATGATTAATTTACTATTAATAAATAAATTACATTTGAAGCATGGAGTGAATTTTATATTTCATGCAATTTTCTTATTGAAACCTCGGAAAATGTCTGTTATGTCGACCGTTTATAGGTAATGATTTTGTATCGTTGAGTAAAAGTGACCCCTGTGGTATTATAACATTTTTGAGAGCGTAGCTAAAGTAGTTTCAAGTACTGAAGGGCGCCTCGGTCAAAATTTCCCGTGTGATTTTTAACATTTGAGATTTCTTGGAAATTCACAGCGCTGGGATTTCATTTGGGAAATTTTGACGAAGGAGGTTCCTTGGAAGATCTGGGGGACGACTATTATAAATACGGGCCTTACTCCTGCTTTCTTTCTTTATGCCTGTAGGGACACCCGTAACGCCATCGGGCAAACCTTCCTCTCGCAGCAATTCATCAGGAATATTTGACCACATTATTCAGACAAAAAATTCGCTTTGACTACTATTAAACTCCTTAATTAACTGTTCTTCCGATTGGTGCCAAATACGGGTTCAAATATGACCAAACATCTGTCATTGGCATTATCATCAGGTTATTTTAAAATTAGTATCATGAGAAATTTCTCGAAGGTGGACCCGCATGTAATTTTCATGAGTGTGCTCAATGAAAGGTTGAGAATTTAATCAAAACTCAAGCACTTGATATTTCAAGAGTTGCCCAATCAATTAACATTCGAGGTCTGTTAAAAAATTAACGGGAATTTTTGCGTTTCGCGGGTTTGGAGAGTCCGATTGCCAAACTTTTTTTATTATGTTGGTATACATGCCCCTGAAGTATGATAAAACTTGGTGCTTCATTGTGGACTTTGTCTGTGACAGGCACGAAGGTTAGACATATTTTTTGAGCTCGGTGATTTTCTCGTATATTTCACAAAAAGAGCCTTTTTTCTATTTACGAGGTATATTCATAAAGTAAAGGCCGTTTATTTATATTTAAATTAGACGCTTCAGAACACAGGTTTACTTCTGCAGCGCCATCTACTGATTCATTGAAAAGCTATAGCAGCATGTGTTTTGTTTCAGAAGTCGTTTGCTTATCCGTGCATGCAAACAACAATGTCCGCGACAATCGTTGATCCCGCCAGCTGTGAAGTGCGTTCTCTCATACGATTCTTGTATGCAAAAGGATTGTCGGCTGCTGAAATTCATCGGGAGTTATGCCTAGTTCGTAAACCTACAGTTATGAGTGAAGGAAAGGTTAGAAAAAAAAGGTGCCGTGATTTTACAAATGGACGAAGTCCATGACGAAGAGCGAAGTGGTACGCCCAGTATTCTGATCGTTTTTGGGACATAAACGGTGTTCTTTTCGTGGATTTTATGGAACGTGGGAAAACAGTTACAGTTTATGTGTACTGCGAAACACTCAAAAAACTGAGACGTGCGTTCCAAAACAAACGACGCGGGAATCTGTCATCTGAAGCAATCTCCTCCACGATAACGCGCGTCCTCTAACTGCTGCCAAAACCAATAAGAAAAGTCGAGATTTACGTTGGGACCTCTTAGACTAACCACCGTAAAGTCCTGACCTTACACCTAGCGACTACATCCTCTTCTCGCACTTGAAGATGTGACTCGGTGGATAACGTTTCTTTATTGGCTTAAAAATTATTTACTGACTCCATTTACTTGTTTACTGCTGAATCTCATTATTAATTTTTATATTTATATAAAAGCTATTCAAAATTTACTTTATGGAATTATACAAAATCCGTTTTTAATTTATCATTTTCGCAAATTCGGTTTTTATTTCTTCAAGATAGATTTATGGCCACTGAGGATCATCCATTTTCGTAAATTCTTGCTATTTGTTAGTAAATTTATGGAATTCATGGATACTTATTTCTCGGTTCAGTGATTTAACATCATTGTGAAAGCTTGAGAAAATATACTAACGTTAGCGTTATATGAATGACGATTTATATACGGCATGGAAATTCAATTAATGGTGAAGTCATTGTCACTGAATATCACCAGTCGTTTTAGGTAAATATATTTCTGCTATAAATTCGTTGGATTAAGGTACATTATATTGGAAGCAACTGTAACTCTACCAACTTTTCATTTTGTTTGATAGTTTTTTCCTACTTTTCCAAAATCGTTTCCCAATACGACGTTGCATTAGTAATCATATGGACTATGGGAAGTTCATTCAGATTTTAGTCTAACAAAATTTAGTATTCATATCTGCTATCAGGCACAGACACCACAGCCCCAAGGTTCTGCTAAAGGCATATAAACGAAATAACTTCCGATAATACCAGTTTTGCACAGCTATCCATTTCCTTCGCTCAGCCCAGATTACAAAGAGAACGGAGGAAAAACTGGCTGCGTTCTTACTGCAGGACTGAGATATCAATGGAGGGGATGTAGAAATCTTTCCTCTTGTGTCTTATAGCAGTGGCACAGTCTGATATTTATCTATGCTAGGTGTATCTCCTCCGTGACCTCTAACACTACATTATAGTTCAATCTACATTCCGTGGAATGTTCCCTCAAACCTAGAAAGATATTCTCTAATTTTTCTTTCTCCCAAGTAAATTGTGCTTCGCAAGCAGGCGGTGGAATGTAGGCGATTTGATTCGAAGGACACAATGAGAGTATACTCCTATACTATATCCCTATATAATCCCAATAAGCTCCACATATTATTATATTGGATATTAAGGAGTAACATAATGTTAAAGAGATAAGTATTCTTGATTTAATGAATGATAATACTGAATTAGTAATATTGAATTGAAGGAGACTATTAATGACTGTGACTATGAACCATGGGAATGAATATTGAACGAACGTAAGGTTACACGTTCAAATTCTGGTCATTTTTCTTGAACTAATAATTTACATTTTTCTGGATATCATATTGTTGAAAAATCAATAGGGAGAAGTAACGAACTATGTAACCTAAATTCGTGGACACGGAATTTAGTATTTTTACAGTATCCCCACATGCACTTCCCTCACTCTTCATTTGTCATCACACAGTTCACAGAAATTAAACGGAGTATAGAGTTTTTTAAGACCCTCTGCTCCCAGAATACCATCACGACCGACCCGGAGGCACTCGTTATTCCTTACGTCTGGTCACGGATTATCGCTCAGCGAGCCCTTGCAAATTCGTTAGTGTCTCTAGTCAACGGCACTTTTTACAGCAACCGCGATCAATTTTCGCTAACCCTAAACACATTCACCAGCTTTTATCTATTGGTATTGCCACTGTGAAAGGAATTTTTGCACAATTATCCAAAAAAAGATTTCAACTTGAAGATGAGAAAACTTTCTTCTCGGTGCGGATGTTTCGTTAACATTGTTGGTGTTTGTATGTATCCGCCTCTTATTTCTTATCTAATTTTTTCTCTCATACAACACTATGGATGCGAAATATACATGTTGGTTATGGGGGCGGTTTTCTTATTAAAAATATCTCTTACCGATGGTTCGTTATTGATACGCTATCGTATGTGTACCTATTTCCCCTTTCGAGAAAGATAAAAGCATAACCAGACAATTTTAGAGATTCTCTTGCGGGACTCGGCTGTTGTCTCAGTTCACAATAATGTACAAGATTCCCAAAAATGCTGCGACAAATAGTTTGCTCTTGTTCAGCACCGTCATACAACTTGTTCCCAGAAATTCCGTTTGGATAGCCTTTTAATTGAGTTTCTAATATCACTTCTTTACTCCTAGCAAACGCCACGCAAACATATGGATAACAATTCAATTTTCGAGCACGGCGTCTATATTCTGATCTATATAATTGGACTGAATTATTGCATAAAAAGGGAAAAAATATTTATTGGCGCACAAATCATATCTTTTCGGGTGGAAACATATTTCCAATGCCCCATAAATGGAACAAATGCGAGTATAATATTTGATAAATAACAAAAAAAAGAAAGAGTAAGATTCATGGCAATATAAACAATTAACACAGTATTCAACCCGAAGGTCAGTTTAGTAGATGATGGTAGAGCTCACCCGTGTACTAAGCCCGACGGCGTGTGCATATTCACACATCAAGATAGGGGGGCCAGTTCCTTTCCCTGTGCCGGTTATGGTTTCCCAGTAAGATCTGGTACCCGAACAATCACATAGCTTGGGTGGAGCTGCAGATACCCAGAGCGTCTTGCCCTGGAATCGAGCCCGGGACCTTCCAGTCAGCAGTCTAACGCTCTACCACCTGGACTACCGCGACCCCATGGCAATATACGTTCCATAAAGCGGTAGTATGAGATGTAGTACCTTAATGTATCTTATCTAATAAACAAGTTTGTCCCAATTTTTTTCTTCGAAGAACAATTTTAATGGAATACATGTCAGCGTTCTCCTGCGTCAAGGTTTTCCCCTAATTTGGGAAAACTTTTTAGTGCACAGAATTTAAGAATAAACTTAGAAATATTGGAGGAATGTAGAAAAATGTTTAACTAAAAATCAATTTGTATTTATTTAATCAGTGGAAGGAAAGGAGATTTTCTTGGTTAATACTTGAGAATAAAACAGTGATCAACAAAGATCAACATTGGTTCATTGAATATGGATAAAGTAACAAGAGGCGCTTCAGGCGTGATATGGTGGAATATCATGATTAATAAAAATTGGCAATTTTCCACAAAATAAAATTTTTAATACGACCAGTTTCGATGTAACTACATCATCCTCTGGTGTCACCACCGGTCGTATTAAAAATTTCATTTTGTGGAAAATTGCCAATTTGTTTTAAAAATGGATAAAGTTGATTTTACGTACCCTTGACCACATTGACTAGTATTCAGATGAAAATTGAAATGAAATTCAAAGATAAGCGTTATGCATAGAGTTGAAAGAAAAGTAGAAAAAGGAAAAGCATACTTTGGATTGTGAAAATTCGCTTTACTTGTTCAAAAGACTGGTATCAAAGGCATAAGCCTCACAAAGGCTGGATTGCATGAATAAAGCTGAAATGCAAACTGGATTGCATGAATAAAAGGAATAAATAATAGCATATTAAAACACAAATGCGAATAAAAGAGTAAATAAAGTCCTGAGATCAAAACTCGTGGGAAAATATTGAAATATATCTTGGCAAAAACACTTGATCGAGTGAAAGAGTCTAAGTCTCAGCCTTAAATAGACGGTATTTTATTTAATAAGCAGACTTGGGATATAAAGCAAGAAGAAAGTGGCAAGAAGGAGATTGCAAACAGAACAGCTTCAGTGAGAAAGGTATTTTTTTTAAAATACCTACTAATGGCACATAGCACTTGGACGCAAGCCGGAAGTTCATATAAACGTATTGATGGAGTTTTGTCTTTCTAAAGTTTGAGAAATACGGAAGCACCTAAACGGAAAAAGAATTGAATCGTCGGAGAGTGGTGTTTTGGAAGATCAGTGGAAAGAAGTGAAGAGAGTTTAACTAACGGGATAAGCGTACGTTAAAATAGGGGAAAGAGACATATGAATGGCTGGCCGCAAAGGAAATCCAATTGGGCATAACATAAAGCACAAATGGAAGAGGGCAACCCAGGGGTAAGGAGTAGTGGCAGGCTGGCTTCGAACAGCAATAAGATATTTGCCTACGATGCAGTTGCTTACCGTAATATCTGTAATCCTGAGGACACAGAAACTTTATCAGATGGCCAAAACAATGAGCATCGCCTTGATCCGAGATTTGCTCATGCGAGCTCTCTTTTGATGATGGGTTGTGCCACTCCGCACTTTGTCTCTTCGACTCCGGGTGGTACTCAAAGACCCACGTCTCGTCACCCGAAACAACGTTCTCTAAAAAATATGGATCATTTTTGCAGTGATCCGCAAGTTGTGTCTCGCGATTTCCAAACGATTGAGTCTTTGATCATCACTGAGTATTTTCGGCACCAACTTTGCACAAATTTTTCAAATGTCGTGCACTATTGTTTTTGGCACATTACACTGCTCTGCTATCACCCGAACACTAAGACGACGATCAGATTATATATATATATATATATATATATATACATATAACACAGTAATCAACCCGAAGGTCGGTTTAGTAGGTGATGGTAGAGCTCACCCGTGTACCAAGCCGACGGCGTGTACACGGGAATATTCACACATCGGGGAGGGGGGCCAGTTTCTTTCCCTGTTCCGGTTATGGTTTCCCAGGAAGATCTGGTACCCGAAAAATCAACTAGCTTGGGTGGAGCTGCAGGGGCCCAAAGTGCCGTGCCCGGGAATCGAACCCGGGACCCTCTGGTCAGCAGTCCAACGCTCTACCCGCTAGACTACCGCGACCCATATATATATATATATATATATATATATATATATATATATATATATATATATATATATATATATATATATATATATCTTATATAAATGATAGGTTGTGTAAACTTGCGTGTAAAGGGATAGGAAGAAAAGAGAGTGAAGCAGAATTACAGGAGTAGCGGTGATTGTTCATTCGGATGGATAGGGGGGTAATTTATTCGCCTATGTAGAATGACGTGCATTGTTTGCACGACAAAAGATAGGTAATATTTGTTGAGAGGCAATCAGCGTGGGAACGGGGTGAAGGGACAATGAGGGGATGTGGGGAGAGGGGAGCAGATCTGATTAGCAGACATGTTTTGCATCGGGGGCAATTGCAGGTAGGGGAAATATGTGGAAATTTGTCAGGGCGGGGTGTCAAAGGGTTGGTGGATCTCAGAAGGTTTCTGAGATTGGCTGGTCGTCTGTAAGAGACAGAGGGGCATTGGGGCAGTAAGGATGTGGTCGCGTCATTGTCATGTAATATAGGATAATGTTCTTTGAGAAAGGTTTTCAGTCTGTGGGATCCGGGGAAATAGGTTGTGCAAAGGCTGAGTCCAGCGTCAGATGTGGGGTTGTTATTTTGTGGTGTGTGTGGTCGGGTGGAGCGGTAGATTTTATCCTGTAGGAGCTTTTCTGGGTAACCGCGTTTGTGGAGTGCATGGTGTAGATTGTGGAGGTATTTGTTGAGGGTAGCTGTGGTGTTGCAAATCCGATGTCCGCGGATAGGGAGAGAGTTGGGGATTAAGCGTTTAGTATGACAAGGATGACTACTAGTATAGTGTAAATATTGTTGATGATTAGTGGCTTTGATGTCTACTGAAGTGGTGAATTTGTTATTGTGAATTGAGATGTCTGTGTTAAGAAAGGTGATGGTGGAGTCTGAAATGGAAGAAGTGAATTTAACAGTGAAAGAAGAATTTAAGGCCGATAAGAAATTGTCAAGAGACTCAGAGCCGTGTGTCGAGAGCATAAAAATGTCGTAAATGTAGCGGACCCAGAAAAGAGGTTGGAAGGGTTACTCTGAAAGGAAATTCTCTTCCAGGTGGCCGTAAAGAGATTGGCGTACGATGGCGCCATCCTCGTTCCCATTGCTGTGCCTTTAGTTTGGAGATAAAAACAGTTTTAGTTGACATAGACATCTCAATTCACAATAACAAATTCACCACTTCAGTACACATCAAAGCCACTAATCATCAACAATATTTACACTATACTAGTAGTCATCCTTCTCATACTAAACGCTCAATTCCCAACTCTTACTCAATCCGCGGACATCGGATTTGCAACACCACAGCTACTCTCAACAAATACCTCCACAATCTACACCATGCACTCCACAAACGCGGTTACCCAGAAAAGCTCCTACAGGATAAAATCTACCGCTCCACCCGACCACACACACCACAGAATAAGTACCCCACATCTGACGCTGGACTCAACTTTTGTTCAACCCATTTCCCCGGATCCCAGAGACTGAAAACCCTTTCCAAAGAACTTTATCCTATATTACATGACAATGACGCGACCAATCCTTACTGCCCCAATGCCCCTCTGTCTCTTACAGACGACCAGCCAATCTCAGAAACCTTCTGAGATCCACCAACCCTTTGACGCCCCGCCCTGACAATTTCCACACATTTCCCCTACCTGCAATCGCCCCCGATGCAAAACATGTCTGCTAATCAGATCTGCTCCCCTCTCCCCACATCCCCTCATTGTCCCTTCACCCCGTTCCCACGCTGATTGCCTCTCAACAAATATTACCTATCTTTTGTCGTGCAAACAATGCACGTCATTCTACATAGGCGAATACATTACCCCCCTATCCATCCGAATGAACAATCACCGCTACTCATGTAATTCTGCTTCACTCTCTTTTCTTCCTATCCCTTTACACGCAAGTTTACACAACCTATCATTTGACGAACGCTTTTCCCTAACAGTTCTAGAATCCCTACCCGATTCAGCCACCAACATAGAGGTGAGAACTCGCGAATCCGCATACATCCTATATTTCCGATCCTTTAAAATTCCCACCCTTAACCGCCATCTTTAATTTCCTTCCCAACAGTCCCTAAACCTTCCACCCCCCTCCCCTCCCCAGGCACTCTTCTCTCAAAACCTCTCAGTCTGACCTGAAGAAGGCCTCGGAGTAGGCCGAAAGCTCAAATCATCTACAGTGTGAGTGTCCTTTTACGTGTTATGTTTTATTCTGTGTTCTATTGTGCCGTCCAAAAGTTATATTGCTCTCGTGAGTACTTCCGCATCATCTATATATAACCATAAACCATAAACACAGTAATCAACCCGAAGGTCGGTGTAGTAGGTGATGGTAGAGCTCACCCATATGCCAAGCCCGACGGCGTGTGAATATTCACACATCAGGGTAGGGGGGCCAGTTCCTTTCCCTGTACCGGTTATAGTTTCCCAGGAAGACCTGGTACCCGAAAAATCAACTAGCTTGGGTGGAGCCGCACGTGCCCAAAGTGCCTTGCCCGGGAATCGAACCCGGGACCCTCTGGTCGGCAGTCCAACGCTCAGCCCGCTAGACCACCGCGACCCGCCATCTACATATATATATATATATATATATATATATATATATATATATATATATATATATATATATATATATATATATATATTCAAACTTGAAAATCCCGCCATACGGCGCACAAATATTCATTCAAACAGAAATAGGTGTAAGGAAAGGGGATAGGAAAACACATAAAAGGCGAACACAGGACGTGTGGGGAAGGCGGTTTTTGAGCAGATCACGAAAGTAAAAATATTTCCTTATCCGTGGTGTGTGTGTATATATATATATATATATATATATATATATATATATATATATACACACATATATATATATATATATATATATATATATACACACACACACATACTATAATATATATGTTGCGGCTCGTTCCGCTCCTTGTCCCCTCCGCAGTGACCGGCTTTGTTCTCGCGAGCCGCTTGCGCCGAGTGCGCCGGCGCGCCACGTAACTACCCGGTGTTAATCGCGCAAGGTCCAGAGCGATGAGTCTTGAGCTGGCCTCGCGCGAAGAGAGCTCACACGTCCGTCGCGCCGACTCTCCTCTTCAATTGTAAAATTTACCTGGTGTTAAATAAACTCTCATTCGTCACGCATCTGTCGAACTATTGTTCATTTCTGACCTGATTCGGGACTCCTATCCCGAGTATATACATGTTATATATATATATAATTTTTTTTATTAGGTAATTTACCAGTTAAGGTAGGTTTTTGGATGGACACAACCATCAAATAAATATTCTGCAACCCCAAAGAAAACCAAATCCAGCGACCTAAACTACATCGGGTCCCTCTTCATCTCTGTGTACTTCTATCCTCCCTTCATCCCATCCAATATCCCTATCCTGTTCCTACACTTTCGTTGCTTGCCCAACATTCTCCCCTCTATTAACTCCTTCAACATTCCACTATCGCTCAATACCTCACTACCTTTCCTGCCTCCATAGGATTTCTCTCAACAAACCCCTCTCCTCACCCACCATCTTCAGTACTTCCTCATTTGTTTTCCTTTCGATCCATTTCACCTTCTCCATTCTTCTCCACACCCATATTTCAAAAGCCTCCAATCTACGTCTATCCTCCTGCTGCAGTGACCACGTTTCCGCACCATACATAGCTACGCTCCATATCAGAGATTTTACAAGTCTTAAGGTCTCTACTCAACGTCCCCGTCATCAACTCCCTCCTCCTTGAGAAAGCCTCCTTGCCTAGCGCAATTCTTCTCCTTACGTCCCTACCACTTTGACCGTATTGGTCCAAAAGATATGTAAACTGCTCTATCTGCTCTATTTTTTCTCCGCCTTTTTTAATATTTAGCATAGCCTTTTTCTTTCTGGAAAATCGCATAATCTATGTTTTATTAATATTGATTCTCACCCCATATATATCGCACTGAACGTCCAATTCACTCAGCAATTCTTGCAGCCCCTTGGCTGACTGAGAAACTAATGCCTGGTCATCAGCAAACCTAACGGATTTTACGAATTCCCCTCCGAATTTCATTCCTACTTCCAGTACTTCCCATGCCTTTTTAATCATTTCATCCACATATACGTTGAACAACACCGATGACAATGGACAACCCTGCCTTACACGTGTTCCTAACACTGCCCATCCGGACTCTCCGTTCCCCACTCGCACCTGAGCAGTCTGAGACATGCACAGGTTGCGGATCAGTCTCCTGTCCCTCCAATCCATTCCTATTTTCTGCAATACACGCATTCATTTTTCCCAATTCACTCTATCAAATGCTTTTTCGAAATCTACAAAACAGGCAAAAACATCCTGGTTGTATTCTATATTCCTCTTAACTTATTGTTCTGTAATCCTCACATGACGAAACCTGTGTCTTTTTTGGAATAGGAACTAACACCGATCTCACAAAATCTTCCGGCCAGATTCCTTCTTCATAGATACTACGAATCAGCCCATATAGGGCCTTTTTCCCGCATTTTCCTAAATATTTCAACAGTTCTATAGGTATGTTGTCCACCCCTACGGCCTTATTTGCTTTCATCTCCTTTAATGCCCTTTCTATTTCATCGTCGAGTATGCCTGGACCTAAGCTATCTTCTTCTACGTCATGTTCCTTTTCTATGTCTAACCTAGTCGGCCTAATTTCTTTACCATACAGTGTTTCTATATATTCCTTCCATCTCTCTTAGATTTTTCCTGGTTCAAATATTATGTTACCCCACTTATCTTTAACTGTTAGCACAGATCTTGCCTTCTTACTTCCCGATAATAACTTAACCTTGCTGTATAGAGCACCAATTTCACCCTTCTTCTGGAAACTTTCCATATCCTATAAATAGATATATATATATATATATATATACATATATATATATATGTATATACACATATATATTTATATATATATACATATATATATATATATATATATATATATATGTATATACACATATATATTTGAAATGGAGGCTCCCCAGCGACGCGCAAACACTCAGATACAAAATATTCAACACACAGTAACAAAAAGAGAGGACACTCACAGTATGTATTTGACGTTTCGACGGCCCGACCGTCGTCATCAGAGTGGCGTTCTCGTGGATGAGCGAAGAGTACATGTGCGGGTGAAGGGTGAGGGAAGGAGAGGTAAGGGACAAATAGGAAGCGGACACGAAGGGGGAGGGGAAATGTAGGCAGCATTGGATGAAATCAGTGGGCTTGGTTCAGCCCGGGGGGTTTAAAAGACTGGAGCAGCTAGATATGCGCCATCTCGCGGGTTCTCACCTCTATGCTGCTTACGGAATTGGGAAGAGTTTCATTCACCGAAACAGAGAAAATCAAAATCAATTAAAAGATTGGTTTTGGGAAGCAGTGAGAGTAGGGATGGGATAATTGAAGAAGGTGGGAGATTTGGTGGAATAGCGGTGGTTAATAATGCGGAGGGAAAGGGTGGTTGTGCATTTACCCACGTAGAAGGCAGAGGAAAAGTTACAGAAGAGGCGATATATAATGTTTTTTGAGGTGCAGGTGGTGTTGGGTTGGGAGTTGGTAATAGGGGAGGTGGAGGGTTTCAAGGATGTAGGTGGAGGCTTCTAAGACCCCACATTTTTATTTGCTGCCCAGAATTAACAAAACCAATAACTCCAGACGCCCAATTGTCTCCAGCATCGACTCACCCACTGAGCGAATCTCCGAATCTATAGACCACCTTCAACCCATAGCCACTTCACTCCCTTCTTACATCAAAGATTCGTATTCCTTCCTGGAACGTCTACACTCAATCCCAACTCCTCACAGCACGACCATTCTCATGGCCACAATAGACGTTGCATCTCTGTACACGGCCATTCCCCACAAAGAAGGCTTAGAAACCCTGAAATATTACCTCTCTCTACGACTCACACCACACACCCCAATCACAGATTTTCTTATCAAACTGAGCCAACTCGTCCTCATGAAAAATACTTTCCAATTCAACGACCAAATATATTCACAAATGAAAGGTACTGCAATGGGCACGCACATGGTTCCTGCATACGCCAATCTTTTTTGGGTAAACTTGAAAACAATTTCTTCAGCAACAAACCCTCAAATCAGGTCATTGTACATCAGGGTACAGGTCTTTGAGGAAGAATTTGAGGAACAATGTCAGGGAAGTAGGTAGTGCAGATTGAGAGAGGGTGTGAGTTAATGACTAAGGGAAGCCTGGGGGTGTAGGAATGTTTGAGGATTTGTAAGTAAGAAGAGAATCTGGGTATCCTCGCTGGAGGAGGGAGTGGTGAAGGTTATTAAGGTATTTGTTAAAGGATTCGGGTTGGTTGCAAATTCGGTGCCCACGGATTGAGAGGGAGCGTTTGGTATGGGAGGGATGTTAGCTATTGTAATTAAGGTATTCTTTTATAGTTGGACAGGTGGAAGGTAGATATAGTGTGGGCAGAGGTCCGGAATTTGTTATTGATTAGGGAAATATTGACTTCAAGGAAGGTTATCTGCGAAGATGGAATGGTGGAGGTGAAAGAAAGAGATGAAGAAGTATTGAGTTGGGAGATGAAGGAATTGAGAGAATCTATACGTACTATGTGACCAGAGTAGAAAAATGTGGTCAATGTGTCGGAGCCACAGGAGGGGTTTCAGAGGCTGATTTGAAAAGAAATTCTCTTCCGGGACACCGAGGTGGATGTTCGAAAATGAGGGGCTGACTCAACTTGCCATGGCACAGCCCTTGATTTGGAGGCAAAAATTACAGTTAAAAGCAAAAGAGTTATGGTTGATAATGAAATTAACCCGATCGATGAGAAATTCGGTGCTGAGGATTTGAGGGCTAGGGTGATTGGAGAGGAAGTGGCGTAGGAAAGAAAGGCCCTTGTGGTGAGGATTGGAGGTGTATAAGGATGTGACTTCGATTGTGACCATTGTTATTTGGGTGTCAGGAGGAAGGGAAGTTGCGTGAAGCAATCTGCGGTAGCGGTAGGTATCGTTGGCATAGGAGGGCAGAGAGTGAACTAAAGGTTTGAGGTAGTAGTCCACGAAGGCATATATATATCGTATACATTTCCCTAGGAATTTTCATTTACATTTCCGTAGGATTGCTACGAAGCAAAGCTGCAGATAATGGCCTTTTATGGTGAAAGTAAAAAGAGAAACCTTTTCTGACGCACACGTGAATCACGTAAAAATTGGTTATTTTTGACATTATTTGATCGCCTCACTCTCTCAATACCACCAACCCAAGTAGTTACTATGAAATCATACTTTGTTCAATGACGTGAAATCTCCTCAGACTGTAATTTTTAGGAGTTGAATCCTGAATCCTGTGCCCTCTCGGAGTTCTTTATATTTCAACAGTCAGTTGGTGTAAGGATTAAATTAGTAAATTAGTAAGATTAAAGGAGTAACTTAGGATTTCGTGGTATTTCGAATTTAAAAATTTTTTTTCAATTTTTCGTCATTTTCAATTTCGAATATTGCCGAATCTACCGACCTGAGATTCGACTCATCAAGGTTCAACGAACAGTCCCTAGAAGCATTAATTTCAACTGAACTACCAAGGCGGGTTAGAAACTTTAACTTTAGTAAAATTTCAATGACGATATATGAAGGTCCGGCCGTGTGCCGTGCCCGGCAGCGGGGGAGGCAAGGTTTCCGTGGTCGTCATCCCACGAAACCTTTGCAGGGAAGAAATAACTTCAGCAGGACAGAAGACGCAGAAGAAGACGGAAGTAGTTAAAATAGGAACATAGAACGTCAGGACAATGTTGAGGACAGGCAAATTAGAGAATAATAAGCGAGAGATGGAAAGAGGTAACATAGATGTTTTACGTATCTGCGAGGTGAGGTGGAAGGATAGCGGGGATTACTGGAGTGACAACTATAGAATGATATACAGCGGCGGGGACGAGATCCAACGAGGGGTTGCCGTAATATTAAATAAAGGGGTTGGAAGAAGCGTAGTCAACATAGAGCAAGCAACTGATAGAATCTTACTTGTAGAGATTAAAGCAGAACCGACGAACTTGGTCATTGTTCAGGCATACATGCCACCGAGCAACCACAAGGAGGAAGAAGTCGATAGGATGTATGATGAATTAGAGGATATAGTCGCGAGTGTTCCTGCAGGGAAACATTTGATAGTGATGGGGAATCGGAATGCGACGGTAGGCGAAGGAAGAGAGGGTAGTGAGGTGGGGGGCTATGGGTTAGGCACGAGGAATGAACGCGGGGAGAAAGCAATTGAATTCTGCAAGAGACAGGGGTTAGTCATCACCAACACTTGGTTTAGACACCATAAAAGGCATAGGTATACATGAAAAATGCCAGGTAACTCAGAAAGGTATCAGTTAGATTATATTATGGCTAGGCACAGGTTTAGGTACAGTGTGATAAATTCGCACAGTTACCCAGGAGCGGATGAAGACTCATACCACAATTTAGTTGTTATGAAGTGTAACGTCCGTTTCAAAAAGATAAGGCAAGGGCGGTGGGTTAGTAAATGGAATTTAGAAGCATTAGATGGATTAACGAGGGAGGAGTATCAGCAGGCTGTAGAGAAAATGATGAATGGCGGTAAAGAGCTGAGTACTATCGAAGAAAAATGGGAATCTTGGGGAATGGGTCTTGAATGTTCGGTGGTGCACCAAGGTGGTTGCTAATAATAGAAATATATATATATATATATATATATATATATATGCGGGTCGCGGTGGTCTAGTGGGTAGAGCGTTGGACTACTGATCGGAGGGTCCTGGGTTCGATTCCCGGGCAAGGCACTCTGGGCATCTGCAGCTCCACCCAAGCTAGTTAATTTTTCGGGTACCAGATCTTCCTGGGAAACCATAACCGGCACAGGGAAAGGAACAGATAAATACATATTAACAGGAACAGATAAACAGATACAGGCAAATAGATGTTGCCCGAGAGATGGCGTTATGGAGCTGTTTCACCCACCAAAGGAGAAATAGACCTATCTATCTATCGGAGCACTTTGGCGCTTTATAAGATCGCAGATCTCAATGTAAATCAGGTTTCCTTATTAGCTCAACTGGTAGAGCATCCGCCCGGAAAGTGGTTCCGGGCGGTCCGTGGTTCAAATCCCGGATAAGGAAATATTTTTACTTTCGTGATCTGCTCAAAAACCTACTTCCCCACATGTCCTGTGTTCGCCTTTTATGTGTTTTCCTATCCCCTTTCCTTATACCTATTTCTATGTTTGAATGAATATATATATACATATATATATATATATATATATATATATATATATATATATATATATATATATATATATATATATATAAATTCACTGATAGTCATAACAAACAGAAACCAAAACACACAAAAGAGGGAAAACTCACTGGTTCTCGAATTTTCGGTGGTCCAACCACCTTTCTCAAGAGGAATTAGGAACAGAACTGAGGCAGAGGAGGGCCCGAAAGCAGTGGTAGGAAGGAGAAGGGGAAATGGGGGAAAAGAGGGGAAAAGAGGGGAAAAGAAAGGAAAAGGGGGGAAAAAAGGGGGGAAGGCATTCGAGGTGAGGAGTTTGGAGGGGTAGTGTATGGCGCGGGAATTTTAAAAAAGGTGGGGATGATATGGAAGTTGTTGGGGGCGGAGGGGGATGAAATTATATGCATAAAGGGGGCAATTAATGTCTAATATTAATACCTGGGCGATTCCAGGAATCCAAGAGCCAGATGAAAGCTAGCTCTAATGTTTTGAGTTTCAGTGGAGGGTCTGAGTGTGGGAGGGATGCTAAGACGGATACTTATACCGTAAAAAGGTAGAGTTTGCAGAATATATAAGCACACCTTTGTTGGGAGCTATAACGTAAAGCATTTGCAATTACGTAAAAATACTTGCTAGTATATAGTATATAGTAAAAATACTTGCTAGATATTGAATCATAATGAATCATATGAAATGAGCTTTATAATCAGCAAATTTATCGCAGCGTAAAATTAACTGGCAACAGCTAAAGAGTAAAATCAACCATTATAATATATATGGAAAACATTTGGACTATTTTAATTTTTAATCAATCATTGAATTACTCGGAATAAGGTCAACCACGTATTTTCTATCGTGGTGTGAAGTCATGTTGGTTTTAGAACTGTTAGAAAATTAAACATCTCAAGTTGGAAATATTAACTGAAAAATTAGAACGCGCGGATTTGACTCTGCACCCAATCAAACATTCAGAGACGGAAATATATCTATGGCTCAGATTAAGGGTAAAAAATGTGTATCAATTTATGAAAAGAGGGATATATGGCGGAACCAATGGTTTTATGGATTCCGCTACTTTGTGGTAACAGCAATTTTTTATCCCTCACTTATAGTTCAGTCGGTTTTTCCATCTCCCTTTTCAGGGTGGCTAGGGGGTATGCATATACATGCAGAGAGTGACCCGACACCGGGTAACTCTGGACGAAGGGACTATGTTGACATCAAATGCAATGCCTCACAAACTGATGACCGCCATTCAAATGGCTCTATACAAAAGGGCAGCTTTTGGGACTGAGGAGACATGAATATTTCCCAGGCCCAAGAAAAGGCCGCACAACCTAATCACTACACATAAGATAATTTTGATTCAAACTAATCGTAGGTCCTCAATTCTATTCTCCATTCCCGTAGTACTTAAACTCAACGAATACTATCATGAGCAATAAACTGCAGTTTCATATTTTCACAGATGAATGACTGCAAACTTATTCACTCGCGTGACCTTCACCTGGGATCGTTATTCCGTTTTAACACCTCCCAGACGCAGATCGCAAACAGATTAAATGGCTTCCCTTGTGTAACTTTCCGTCTTTTTCGCTTATCACGTGAAATGGTGAATTTCACATCCCCCTCGGAGCCATTAGTTCCCATGTTTATGACTAAAGGCGCTCAAGAAAAGTAAGCATTGTGGCACACATGTACGGGCGCTGTGTCGGAAAAACAACGTTAAAGTCAAATAATTTCCTTCTTCGCCGGAGAATTAAAAAAAAACTAAAGCAGAAAAATTCCCAACACGCCAAAGAGTACTTGAGAGAGCAGTAAATAGTCTTCGGATCTTTCATATAGTATGGCGGCAGCAACTGAAAATGGAACTCAAAGCGGCGATCAGCGAATATGAATTCCGTCAAAATTATTCAAAGCAAGTTGACAAATAAGAGATCCTGAATTTTTATTATATTATACAATTGGCGACGGGAAAAAAGGAAATGTTATTTATTCACAATAGGAATAGGAACGAAATGCTAGCCATATTACATCTCACGGATAGATTGAATATTCCAGTCTCAAACCCCGAGTAATCAGAATTAATATCTCTCTTCGGCAGTTTCGAAAACATCACAGGCATATTCTTAAAAATAATGGACGGACGCTGAGTTAACTGATCTATTGATAAGAATTAAGCACTAAGCAGCGTGCGAACAAAGACAAAAAGTATAAAATTTCCTCTCGTCCCGTACGTTCATCTTCTAGCGTCCCGTCGTTTGACTTTTTTCGCCTCGCTGTCCATCTCTCCATTTTAAAATTTCACCCGTGGGGATTTGGAGTGAAAAAGAAAAGCGAGGATCGGAGCGGGAGAGGGACGATACCCGGCAGCTGCAAAAACCATAGGCGTTGATGCCGGTCTTTATTTCCCGTCCAAACCCACCCTTCCCCCTGTCCCCCCTCCACCACCCGCTCCTCCCCGTTTAAAAAACCTTTTATTCATTCCGGTGTGTCTGTCCGCCGTCAGGGGGCGCCGAGAGACGGGAGTAAACCGCGCGCCGTGTCGTCACACGTCACTTCGGTCGCTGCTCGATTCCGATTACTCCCCCACCTCCGCCCCCCCCGCGGTATCGCCTTCTCCCTCCACACGTACCCCTCTCTCCATGCATTCACACACACACACCCGCCAATTCCCACTCCCCCAAAGCTTCAACGATCCCAACCCCCCTCTTTTTCCCCTCCCTCACAGACGTCCCCGTCGTACTACGCATATTCTTCGAAATTTTGCCCCATTTAACTCGAGTGGCGGTCGCGTCGTCCGCGATGCTTTCCTTTCTGCTCTTTCATTCACCCTCGCTGCCATCATCCCTTTTCCGCACGTCGCGAATTTGAAAATTATCGGGGCTTGAGGGCGAACTGGCGGGCAGGGAGGCGGACGCGGGAGAGACGAATGGAAATGAATTCGATTTGTCGCCGCGACGGAAATACGAGAAGTTCGGCGCCGAGGTGGCACACGTTGCTCTGTTGAATCGAGTCGTTCCGCCGGAATTTGAGAAATTCCGGATCCGGCTGGAAGGAACCCTCGGGCGGGGTTGCATATTGCATCGGGTTCCAAGGTTTTTCTTTTACGAGAGGACGATTCCCCTCTATTTTTAATAATTCGCGACGTCTTTGCGTCATTGGCGACGTTAATTCGGTCCGCGACGTTCTGTTATTTGTCATCTCCATGGTTAAGAGCTATTCCGTGGACATTTTAGAGGCATGAGAATATATAAATTTGGGAAAAAACACGAGAAAATTAATTATTTTCTCATGCTCATTGTAGGATGAATTAACAAATCGAGTACGGTAAAAAACAATGAGTAAGGATTGTGTGCTAGACATCGCGATATCTTGGAATCGTTTGTGTGTCAAATACATTAATAATATATTTTTATTTTTTCCCCAAGTTTTGAATAAAAACTAGAAGAATCCTGTTTGATTCTACTCTATACTTCCCACTGTACTGATTTTTCATGAAATGATATTAATTCATTGCGCTCAGTTACTAATAATAAAATGCGTATTAATGACAGTATATAGACAGATAGAGATCTTTATTAGGGCGATATTGAGACCAAATGGTCCCTTTTTCTTATTTACGGAAAATGGAAACATATTATTAATATTATTTAAATATCGATGTAACTAGGCAATTGTCTTGGTGACAACAAGTCTGATCAACGGTCACTCTTGCAGTGCTACATACTACCTACACTATATACTACCACCCTCAAGTTTTAACTGAAAATATGTAATTTCCCATTGTGTATTGCAGTCTTAATCATGAATATGATTTTTCCTGCGGAATTTCCCAACAACTTTGAATCCCTTTACGCAATCTATTTAATAATGCACAAGAGAGACTATCCAATCTATTAAAACATTGATCAAATATGAAAAAAATAATAAAATTGCGAAAACGTGCTTTCCAGAAATATTTTAAATGAATCTAGAGCGTACACCGAAATAAAGCAATATAGCAGTATAGCAATGACAGCATACCCAAACTGCGAATATGGTGCATAATAATATCAAAGCTATTTTAGAGAAAAATTATAACGGTAACATGCATACATATATAAATTACACTGTGTACAAACAAAATAATATGAATATCATACCACCACAATACAAGCTCCGTAACCGGAAAACAATTTTTTCCTAAAAGGAATTTTAAAAATTTCAGTTCATTTTCATTTGCATCATTCGTCGTTAAATTGTCTGAATCATGATCAATATCGGGACTTGCGGAAGGTGGCATCTAAAATTCAGGCCAATAATAATGAAAAACAAAAGGCTTAAACTAATAAATATTCAAAATCAATAAAGTTGAGCAACACATGCATCATATATTATGAATTAAGCTTTTTACATATTTTTTATTAATTTGATAACTCTTCCGCACCAATGCCGTTAATCTTATAATCTTCATGTACATTTGAACTCCGGGTTAGAAGCTCTCTTTTAATAAATTTATGTCAACTACAATGGAAGTGGAATCGGTACTCACCAAACGAAAATTTTTATCAGTTACAGAGAAACAACTATTCGGTCTAATTTATATCGAGTCACACGGCGTTGCTGTTGTAATGCAAAAATTAAATGGTCAGTGGCGTTAATGTAGTAAAATAAGGTAGTAATTTTTGAGTTTCTGGTCCAGTCGCCCACTAAGGACTCATAATTTTACCTAGAAATTCGAGAAATTTCACGGATTGATTGAATCCGTGATTGGGATTATAATGCTGTAAATTTGAGCGGCGGCTGTTGATGAAATTACTTCTGAGGTCTCTCTGCTTCCGTTATTCATTCAATCTTTGGCGGAGACAGTTGAAACGATTTCGGTTTTATTATGATGAAGTCACATTTTGCATATAAAGTAACTAAATCTATATTCGGCCCCTAAAACAATGAACACCTCTGAGGTCCTTCCACTCTAGTGAAATTAAGCACTGAATTACTTACAAGTGTGCCACGAGAAACTCAAGAGAGTTAACATTTTCGACGGAACACACTCCGGCCCATTCAAGGTAAGTGAATCTCTGAAGGTAAATTGTAGAGAAAAGTAAGAAAATTCATAGACAAGTTACCTTCTAGTAACAATAAGATGATGCTATGGAGTCGACACTGAGAATAAGGATAAGGGAATTCATGAAGAAATTATTTCCAAATTAAGGTTTCAGAAAAAGGATCTCAAGTTATTTCAAAAAGAGCTGCCATCAAGGTCAAGTAGCAGCCATATCCTCCCTGGGGGAAGTTTTCGACTTGGATATAATTCAAAATGAATATTACTTTTATACCCGTCATTACGTTGGATCACCAACTGTCCTTAGAGTATGAAATTATCTGCACTCTCTGCAACTGCAGTTGAACTGCATTCTCTAAATTAGTGCGAATATTTTGAAATGAACAATGTTCATCTATCACACTCACAGAAATAACCCTAATGTCGGTTTGGTAGGTGATGGTAGAGTTCACCCAGTACTAAGCCTTAAAGGACGTGTGAAATTCACACATAACCAGGGTAGGGGAGCCAGTTCCTTTCTCTGTGCCGGTTATGGTTTCCCCGAAAGATTTGGGTGGCCTTGGGGGCAGGTGCCCAGAGTGGCTTGCCCGATATCAATTTTCACCTTTATTTGTAGGAAAATGATTTTTTGATGTAATTTATGAAAATGCCGTCCAGGAGCATTTCTAGATCTAATAATGATTGCTATTTAGAAAAAAAGAGAAATCATAGCAAGTTACATATGATAAGATAAATGAAGCCTCGTTACAGATCACAAGTCAGGTGCAGAGAGACACGCTATTTATAAACGATAGGAAACATTGTCTATCAACCGACGGTAAGCATGATGCGGGCGGTACGCGCCGTTTTGAGTTCCGAAGACAAAACAAGTTTTAGAAACATGAACCGAGCCTGCCATCTTTGGGCAGCTACGCAAACTTTGAGATTTATTTAAGTTATTATTCACCACGGGATTCAGTCGTTTCTTTTAACTTTGCAACATCTTACATAGTTTTAAATATTGATGGTACATTAAATTTTCCGAACAAAAGAAATTGTACTATATTAGCAATGGTGGGAAAATACTGATTATTTGTATTAATATAACTACGGCCCTTCGCACTGATAATTACAGCCGAGTAGAAAAATAGCAAAGCATCGCTGACATGCGGAAAACTAAATGGACATATATGATAGTGGTAGACTTAAATATGAGGAAATTGATCATTATGCTGAATAAAAAAATATTTTCCGATGGTATTTATTTCGTGCAACATGTTTTAATGCTTATGCATAATTCTCGGATGCAACACAAGTTTAAAGTCCTGAGTGAGTGAACCCATCTTGCCTGCCGGCCTGCAAAATCAGGGTGGGCGGAAATGGGCGAGTTGAGTTTAGGCAGGGATTAAGCAGGAGTAACCCCCTTGAATTGCACACTTGTATTTGTGCCTGAGGATGATGAATTAGCATTGAAATGCGTTGCACAAAATAAATGACAGGAGAAAATTGCATCAGGCCATATTCCTTTTAAAAAATCCTTGCCCTGGAATACTATAATGATGTGTGAGGAACATTGGCAGGCTGGTATGAAGGTAAGCATCAGAAAGAGGCTATTATTATGAAAGAAGATAACACTAAAACGGAAAAATCCAATAAGGCAGGAGAAACCTAAACGATTATAAATATAAATACTTGTCCGAAGGAAAAGAAAATTCAGGGAAAAATACTCCTATAGACGGAATCGAAGGAGCACGTTATGCAGATGATGGGGCTTTTGGCAGATAGGAAAAAGGGCCCAGAGGTGACCTTCATAGAAGTATAAGGCATGAGTGCGAATCGAAGATGAACTTGATTCGTGAAAGAACATATTACGCGAAGACGAGGTCAACTTAAATACGGTAGAGATTGACGGGAAATAGTGGAAGAGCTTCGGCAAACAATTTAGCTGGATGGACTGGAAGCGAATGAAGAGACAAGAAAAATAGAGCTAGCAATATAGTATACCCTAGAACAATTAGATTTTTATCTAAAGGTTAGGTCGAATGGCAGGTGGCAGTAGACGGAGGGGAGCAAAAAAGTTTCAGCTATAGTAAGTAGAATAAAAACGATTACTTTCAAATTTTACGTTTTTTCCGAAATGACTAAATCGATTTTAATGTATGTAATATACATGTTTTTGAAAAAATAGTGTATAGGGTTCGTCCGGAAAATAAGTGTACTGAGCTCAGGAAAAAAATGTATTACACTTTTACATATCCTAAGCTAATATTCCTCAAAATAGGACCCTTGTGAGTCGATACACTTGTTCCAGCGGCGTTCCCATTCCTGGAACGCTCCCGCGAAGGCATCATCGGGAACCTCTCGAAGACACGTCGTCACGGCCTCTTTGACGGCGTCCAAAGTCCCGTATCGCGTTCCTTTCAAACTCCTCTTCATCTTCGGGAACAGAAAGAAGTCCGGTGGTGCCAAGTCCGGGCTGTAGGGCGGGTGCGGCAGCGTTGCCACGCCGTGTTTGGCCAAGAAGTCCGACACGACAAGCGCGGTGTAAGACGGCGCATTGTCGTGAAGCAGCCGCCAGATGTTTTTGATCGCTGGCCGGACGCGGGCGACTCGTTTTCGAAGCCTGTCGAGCATTTGGACGTAAAATGCAGCATTTACAGTTTGTCGTTCAGGTACAAATTCGTAGTGGACGACTCCCCTTTTGTCAAAAAAGACAATGAGCATCATAAACTTATTTTCCGGACGAACCCTGTATTTAGTCGACCATGGTGTAGAAATGATGAAATATCATTCTATACGGTTTTTGATCGTTCCTTTTTTCTCTGGTACTAGAAAAACGATTTTACTTAGTTGAACAGCAATAATTTAATAGTTTGTTAAGCATTACTTTACACCTTTCAATAAAAAGGAGCTCATTTCAGTCAAAGTTGATGTAACAACATAGCGCAAGACTGGATCAGATAGTTTTTATGCATCCATTTCATTGCCTTGCCCGAGAAAAGCTTTCATTCCATTTTTACGTATTACTCAGAAATAGTTAAATCGTTACATAAGGTAAGCAAGCGCTGGTTTTTTGTCTTGAAATGTTTTACATCCATACAAGTTTTTAAAAACTGAGCGCGTTTAGGTAAACCATGTAAAAAATACCGCTAATATACCTACGTGGAGAGAATCCAAAATTGGAGGGAAAGAACGCGAAGGAAATAATTTTTCTGATGATTATTATTATTATAAGGTAATATTGGTATTTAAAATTAGAAATTTTCTACAAATAAATATTTATTAAAAAAATTTATTTTGTGGAAAATTGCCAATTTTAATAAATCTTGATATTCCACCATATCACGCCTGAAACGTCTCTTTTTACACGGATGAGATGATTGCAAAGATGGATGAGAGAAGAAGATGGAAGAATGTAAACATAGAGTCAGGCAAAATGAAGTACAAATATTGAAACAATTAATTGAAAAGGGCCACAAATAAAGCAAAGGAAGAATGTTGGAAAACGCAATGCGAGGATATGGAATGTTTACAGATGAAGGGTGAAATTGGTGCGCTATACGGCAAGGTTAAGTTATTATCGGGAAGTAAGAAGGCAAGATCTGTGCTAACAGTTAAAGATAAATGGGGTAAGATAATAGTTGAACCAGGAAAAATCCAAAAGAGATTGAAAGAATATTTAGAAATACTGTATGGTAGAGAACTTAGGCCGACAAAGTTAAACATAGGAAAGGAACATGACGTAGAGGAAGATAGCATCCGTCCAGGCATACTCGACGATGAAATAAAAACAGCATTAAAGGGTATAAAACCAAATAAGGTCTTGGGGCCTCAAATCTACAGCATTCCTGTAGAAGTGTTGAAATGTTTAGGAAAATATGGGAAGAAGGCCCTATATGGACTGATTAGTAGTATCTATGAGGAAGGAATCTGGCCGGAAGATTTTGTGAGATTTTTGTTAGTTCCTATTCCGAAAAAGGTAAAGGCTACGTCTTGTGAGGATTACAGAACAATAAGTTTGATATCCCACGCAGCTAAAGTTATTCTCAGGATCATCAACAAAAGGATAGAGAGTAAGGCAAATGATTACTTAGGGGATGATCAGTTTGGGTTTAGGAAAGGAAGAGGTACGCGTGATGCCATTGCAGTAATGAGATAGTCGAGAGGAATATAGAATACAATCAGGGAATTTTTGCCTGTTTTGTAGATTTCGAAAAAGCGTTTGATAGAGTGAATTGGGAAAAATTAATGCGTGTATTGCAGAAAATAGGAATGGATTGGAGAAACAGGAGACTGATCCGCAACCTGTACATGTCTCAGACTGCTCAGGTGCGAGTGGGGAACGGAGAGTCCGGATGGGCAGTGTTGGGAAGAGGGGTAAGGCAGTGTTGTCCATTGTCACCGGTGCTGTTCAACGTATATGTGGAGGAAATGATTAAAGAGGCATGGGGAGAACTGGAGGTAGGAATGAAAGTCGGAGGATAATTGGTAAAATCGGTTAGGTTCGCTGATGACCAAGCATTCGTTGCTTAGTCAGCCAAGGGGTTGCAAGCATTGCTGAGTGAGTTGGCTGTTCAGTGCGATAGATATGGGATGAGAATCAATATTAGTAAAACAAAGGTTATGCAATTTTTCCGAAAGAAAAAGGCTAAGATAAATGTTAAAGTAGGTGGGTAAAAATAGAGCAGGTACAACAATTAACGTATCTAGAGAGTGTTTTAGACCAATACGGTCAAAGTAGTAGGGACGTAAGGAAAAGAATTGCTAGGCAAGGAGGCTTTCTCAACGAGGTGGGAGTTGATGACTGGGACGTTGTTAGGGAGGTTAAGAAAAGACTCGTAAAACTTCGTTCGATATGGAGCCTAACGTAGCGTAAGGTGCCGAATCGTGGTCACTGAATCAGGAGGAATGACGTAGATTGGAGGCTTTTGAAATGAGGATGTGGAGAAGAATGGAGAATGTGAAATGGACCGAAAGGAAAACAAATAAGGAAGTACTAGAGATGGTGTTTGAGGAGAGGGGTTTGTTGAGAGAAATCCTATGAAGGCAGGAAAAATGGATGATAGGCGTATTGAGCGGCAGTGGAATGTCGAAGAAGGTAATAGAGGGGAGAATATTAGACAAACAAGGAGAGGGCAGGAACAGGAAAGGGATGTTGGTTGGGTTGAAGGGAGAAATGTAGTACGTAGAGATGAAGAGGGACCTGATGAAGACGAGGTTGCTCGAATGTGTTTTTCTGAAGTCACGAAATATTTAATTGATAGTTGTGTCCATCCAAAAACCTACCTTACCCGGTATATAGTATTGCCCTTTTATAATATATAATATTTTTTTATCAGGTAATCCACCGGTTAAGGAAGGTTTTTGGATGGACACAACTATCAAATAGACATTTTGTCTACCACAGGCTGCTATTATTCATAAAATATCTGTAATGCACAAGGAAATACAGGATTTCTTCATTGCAATATCTTTAATTAAGGGTGAGAGAAGGGTATTGTTAAATCAGCGAGGGATAAAAGTCAGCTGTTAACGAATGTACCGCGCGAATGTCGTTTACAAATATTTAATACTTAGTTTACTACTTAGCAAAAGTTTAAGCAGTTAATTCATTGGATTTTTAATGCATATATGCTGGATTTTCATACTTACAATGTTCTTTTCCGTGGTTCATAGGAGATTTACATTTACAGACAAGCATGAAGGGTTTTTGTGTGAATTTCACGCCAGTTCAGTCTTTCAAATATAATTTGGCAGATTAAGAATGAATATGGATATGGTGATTCATTTTAGCAAATGACGCATTTAGTACAGGCTGCTGTACTACTATCTCTATTACGCAATTGGGCCAAGGTCTAGCAAGCAAGAGGAACGGATTGGTGCGGTGGCAGTCGTACAGGCTACTACTACTTGGAGGGCCCGGGTTTAAGGTGAAAGATCTTTTTCAGCATTATCCCGATCCCTACTTGAGGTTCTTCGTGGAGAGCATTTTAAATTACTACGTCGTCTGCGAAATGGGTCGTTAAACTCTGGAACCATTGACAACTTCCGCTGAGAGTAGGCTAATGGTGACGCCGAGTTTCTCTCCACCTTTCGTCCTTTCCCATCCATCCGTAATGGCGCAAATAACCTCAGCTGTCGGTCGCCTCTCATAATTACTACTACTGCTACCAAAGCATGCAAAGTAAGGATCCATGCAAAAAACAAACAAATGATAAAAGAATTTAAGGTAATATCCATAGCTATTTATATTTATGTATATATTATGATTCAGTTCCTTCATTATTTTTTGATATCCAAAGCTTTTTTGACAAATATGTTGTTCACTACAATAATATATTAATAAGTAAAAATCAATATTAAACTACATGGGCGTTGAATGAGCAATTCTCATTCAACGCCGTTGATAAATTCTTATTCAACGCCTATGGAGGTCTTTTGTGTTTTCACTTGAACGTAGGAGGTTTTGACGGAAATGGAGGCCGAGGCCCTGAAAGGGAAGCCCACCCTCGAGGAAGGAGATTCCTTATCCAGTTGCTTCGCATCCTTCAGGCCAATCAATGCCTCCCGAGCCTCATTCCTCAAGACACTGCCACCCGGCGGCACTTGATTCCTTCCCCGCCCACTACTCTAATACCCACTCACACTCAATTCATTGACTTCCAAGACCTCCGTCCGGCTCCTCTCCCGCGATCGGTCATCCTTTGAGCTCCCCACCGCGGCAGACACCTTTTCGCTCGCAAACAACTCGAGAGAGCGCCCTCTCATTTATCTCCTCACCCTCGCCGCCCCTCCCCTTCATGTCCCCCGTGTCTTTCCTCGCCCACACACATTCTTACGCAAACTCCTTCTCGCCTTGAATGTCGATTACTTGGGCTAAACTCGTTCGTCCTCGTCCACTTCTGCTTCCGCGGGCGAAGAAGGTGAAGATCGGGAGAGAGGGGAGGGACATGTGATGGAGCATTTTGTGGAAAATGGTGCGTGCTATTTCACGCCTTGCAAATTGCTTCTTTCTCCTCCTTCCTTCTCGTGACCCCCTCCTTCCAGGTTGTTGTTGTTGCCAAGGTTTACTTCTCTTCTACTTGACTGAACCTTTTCCTCAAGAGTCTTAACCTACTTCCCAAAAAGACTTCTCTCTCTTCTCCAGTTTCACCTCCACGCTTAAATCTCTCACCTTCAGTTGCTAATGTTCACAAACATGATTTATGTTTTTTAGTGAAATAACCATCCGTCACTTTTGCACCCTATTGAGTCTAAGGAAAAGTTAGAATTTAACTCGTGCCGTAAGTGTACCCAAGCGGTTAAACGTTTACTAAACAGTTACGGATGTACCATCTAGAAATAAAAACGTCAATCGAGATTGTTTTTCATTAATTTTCTATCGCGTTTCTTGGTAATTCTTGTGCTTAAACATTACATAGTTTACATCCGTGGTAAAATTTTATAAATTATAATTAAGAGTGCTCTGTTTAAAAAAAAGTGAAGAGATGAGACATTAAAACGAAAAACAAATCAAATGTTATATTTTTAAAGCCGTTACATGAAATGGACTTCCAAGTAACGTTAAAGGTTATCCGTTCACCTATTTTCTCAAATTACTTCAAATAGGAATTCAAAAATTACTAATAAAAATCATCAAAGAATTTAGGACAAGCAAATAAGCAACAATAAAATTTTCAGGGGTACTATTCTTAGCCACAAGTTACCATATATTGCAAATGAATCATTACGAACTGGATGAGAGTAAACAGGAATATTAAAAAAATGAATTTATTAGAGAAATAAGAAAATATTTAGGCAAGGAAGCTCGTTAGAAACACTATTTCAGGCAAAAAGTGAAAATAAACCGAAGAGAATAAATTTAATGTTGAATGCTTTCTTTCCTTAGGCTTTTCATTTGGCACTTATATTTTCATTCGAAAGTTTTTGCTATCTTTCGTATCTTCCTTGCCTTTATTCAAAAACGCTTCGCACTACTCTCCTCTGAAGCGGTCTCAGCGGCAGCGCGTATTGTCAAGATTTTGTCTCGCAATAAATTCCGGGAAGCTTGAAAATCCAAGTACGTAATAAAATTCGCTGTATCGAAGCCCTGGCGTGAATTGTGTCTCATGAGTCTAAACGATAAGCGCGAACGAGAAGAGGGCTTGCAAGTTACCAATACACACGATCGACGCATTTATATTGAATCTTGATAAATAAAACAGTTTCTGGCGTAACTTGGTGGAAAATCTTCATATTGACATTAAAAAAACAAACCACTTTGCTTTTTCACCTAAATTTTTATTCTCACGACCCAGGTTTCGTTATAGCATATTCGTTATTGCACCTGATGATGTTATGCTATAACGAGTACTGGGTCGTGAGAATAAAAAGTTTATGTGGAAAAGAAAGTGGTTTGTTTTTTTTTAAAACGTCAATTTGAATCTTAATTATTTTTATCGCATTTGTATGAAGAACTCTATGTTCATAAGAAAAAAATACAATATGAGACAACGGAAGAAAATTACATTTCATGAAAATTTGTACATTATAAATTGATATATTTAATTTATTTATCCTGTTTCTCTTTAAGAAACTATGTTTAACTCAAACAAAAATATTTAAATTCAAGTATGAAAATTATATTATTATTTCACGAGTAATGTGCACTGTTCAAGATAAAATTATAATACAAGTTTTACGCATATTTATCATTCATTTACTACCATCCACCTCTTGCTCAATTTACCACATCAAGATACTTATTATTTATCTCTACAACATTTCATTTGCGCATCTCGTTGAACCCATTACCCACTTTATTTGCGAGATATTCTCATTGAACGTACGGGATCGCTTTATGAAGTGGTTTCTGTGTGAAAAAATGGACATTGATTTTCAATGCTAACCAGAACCTCAGGATAATTCATGACGCGATTGATTGTGACTCACATGCAGTTTTTATCGATACTATGTTAGAGAGAAATCATTATGCGTCGAAGGAATCCTAAATATTTTTTTGTCCTGATACTTCGCTGAAACGGCACCGCCTGCGTCAATTAGCGATGTTCCTTTTGGACTTGGCGGCTGGATCCAATTTCCCCTCGCTCCTTCCAGTCCGCCTCCAGTGCCCAATACCCTCCTCCCCCCGTCGTCTTTCTTCTCCACCGAAATCCGAACCAATAATCCGCCTTGCGCGCCGTCCACCCGCTCGTGTTCACGAATAGAAAAAAGGAAAGCCTTTTTGCCTTCAATTCTCCCTTTTTCTCTCTCTCCTCTCCTTCATCTCGTATTTTAAAAACCTTACTCAATAGGGCCTCGGCGATTCCATACCGCCACCCTGCCGTTGCCGCCACGGGCGTTGTCCTCGTCCCGGGGAGCTTTACGGTGTCTTTATGGCGTTCGATTGGGAGCATTACTGAAAATTAACGCATTCGGAAGCGACACTAAAGGGGATGGGATGGGAAGGGGCGGGCACTCGACCCAAATTCTTTATCAAATCAACCTGTCCACTCTATTTTCATGAAGATTACACGTCGATGTTCGCCGGCCGTCGCTCGCGAGAGAAATTATTTACATAATTCGCAGGTGAGACGAATGGAGGAGCCTTGGCCCGAATTCAGTTCTATCCACTTTTAGCCTCGAAGAAAATTAATTTCCCTAGATAACCCTGGGGGAAGTCCCTCTTTCATAATTCATTCCAGGCTGTTAGCATAACGGAGGCAATGATGAGCCTGCATAAATTTATGGAAATTGGTAAAAGTCTATGCAAATCAAAACACATTATATGTTTCATTATTTTAAAGTAGGCGAGTGGATTATATGAGTCCACTGCTGCAGTGCGGGGAACAAAAGGTTTCCAAATAGGTTCGGCCACATGGTGCTAGAGCAATTTAATCTTTAGTTAATTTCGTTGACCTTGTCACATGAAGTGGATTTTCCTCATTAAGTACCCAAAGGATTTTCTGGATCCAGGGTTGATGCGAAAATTATACTGATGAACTTAGTTTCCGAAACTCTTTTTAAAAAATTATTTTGGAAATTAAAATTGTGTTTTTCCGATAGGATTCTTAAAATAATTAGTAAAGCTACTAATAAACCGGTTTCTGTCGCTAGTACATTCGCAAATCTGGATTTTAAAATATTCTACCTTCATCCTTCGGCCACTCAGTGCCATTGATGCACATGAAAAACATTTGAGTGTACAACCCAGAAGAGTATTTCAACAGCAAAATAAGTAATTAATAATGAGGGGTTCCCATACTGGTTAATAACATATTTATTTCCCTCCGTTGTGGGTGTATTATGGTATCATTTATTTTATTTTTGGTGAATAGTCTTTTTCTTTCTATTTCTGCAGTGTAATTTTTGTGAAATACTTTGACGGGGCCAACTTCCATCAATTAGGACGTCAAATAAAATTTATATGATGATTATTATTATTATAAGGTAATCTTGGGTCTCGGATGAGATGATTGAAAGTAATGAATGAGGAAAGAAAATGGAAGAATGTAAACACATAGTCAGGCAAAATGAAGTACAAAGAGTTAAGCAATAAATTGAGAAGGCCACAAATAAGGCAAAAGAAGAATGGTGGAAAACGCAATGCTAGGATATGGAAAGTTTACAGAGTAAGGTTGAAATTGGTGCTCTATACAGCAAGGTTAAGTTATTATCGGGAAGTAAGAAGGCAAGATCTGTGCTAACAGTTAAAGATAAGTGGGGTAAGACAATAGTTGAACCAGGAAAAATCCAAGAGAGATGGAAGGAATATATAGAAACACTGTATGGTAAAGAACTTAAGCCAACAAGGTTAGATACAGAAAAGGAACATGACTTACAAGGAGATAGGTTACGTCCAGGCATACTCGACTATGAGATGAAAGCAAATAAGGCCGTGGGAGTAGAAAACATTCCTATGGAACAATTGAAATGTTTAGGAAAATGTGGAAAGAAGGCTATGTGGACTGATTCGCTGTATCTACATCCTGTATAATGATGGAATCTGGCCGGAATATATTGTGACATCAGTGTTAGTCCCTATTCCGAAAAAGGTAAAGGCTACTTCATGTGAGGATTACAGAACAATAAGTTGGATATCCCACACAGCTAAAATTATTCTCAGGATCATCAACAAACGGATAGAGAGTAAGGCAAATGATTACTTAGGAAAACATCATTTTGGGTTTAGGAAGGGTAGATGTACGCGTGATGAGAAATGAAAGTCGGAGGGTAATTTGTAAAATCGGTTTGGATTGCGGATGACCAAGCATTAGTAGCTCAGTCAGCCAAGGGGTTGCAAACATTACTGAGTGAATTGGAGGTTCAGTGCGATAGATATGGGATGATAATCAATATTAATAAAAGGAAGGTTATGCGATTTTCCAGAAAGAAAAAGGCTAAGCTAATCATTAAAATTGGAGGGGGAAAAGTAGAGCAGGTAGAACAGTTTACGAATCTCGGAAGTGTTTCGGACAAGCACGGTCATAGTAGTAGGGACGTAAGGAGAAGAATTGCGCTAGGCAAGGAGGCTTTCTCAAGGAAGAAGGAGTTGATGACGGGGACGTTGTGTAGGGAGTTTAAGAAAATACTCGTAAAACTTTGATATGGAGCGTTGCCGAAACGTGGTCGCTGAAGCACGAGAATAGACGAAGATGGTAGGCTTTTGAAATGTGGCTGTGGAGTAGAATGGCGAAGGTGAAATGGACCGAAAGGAAAACAAATGAGGAAATACTGGAGATGGTGGTTGAGGAGAGGGGTTTGTTGAGAGAAATCCTATGGAGGCAGGAAAAATGGATGAAAGGCGTATTGAGCGGTATTGGAATATTGAAGAAGGTATTGGAGGGGAGAATGTTAGGCAAACGAGGAAAGGGCAGGAACAGGATTGGAATGTTGGACGGGATGAAGGGAGGAAGGAAGTACACAGAGATGAAGAAGGACCTGATATAGATTAGGTTGCTGGATTCGGTTTTGTTTGGGGTTACAAAAAATTTATTTGATAATTGTGTCCATCCAAAAACCTACCTTAACCGGTAGATTACCTAATAGGTGACATTGTCAACTTCCAAATCCTGTATGGCTAATTTAGGTTTTAGGAGAATTTATACGAGCACGTGTTTTTTATTCTTGAAATCATTAAAATTCCATTTTCAAATTTCATCATGCCATTGATAAATTTAGTCTTATTGTACATTTGAGTTTATTATTGTTCAATTATCACTCTTCCTCTACAGGCTGCAAAAATTATATTCAACAAAGAATGTACTCTTATTTTAAGTGTTAGGATTATAGAACTAATCTGTTATACGAGTATTTAATCAGATAGCTTAAGCGATAGATTTGTTTAATGAATCTGAAATAATTTAATTATAAAGTAAATGACTTCTATGGATTTATACAGGTTGAGTCAGAATGAACTCATTTGTTTTAAAAAATAACTAAAGAACACACAGGTAAATTATCGGAATATGAGTAGTGGCTTTTAGCGGAGCTACCCAACGCCATTTTTAGTGATCACCGTGCAGTGGTCTGATAAGCTTCGAGGCTTTGCCGTAGAAGCGTTTTTAAGAGCAATAATATTATGGTGGTAACGCAGGGGGGTGAAGAGAGAGCGATGAAGCGCATTTTTCCGCTCCGACTCAGTAAATAAGCAAAATTTTCGTAACTGGGCCACTGACAACCCTCGCGAACTTCACCCAAGACCTCTTCGTAGCCATAAAGTGACAGTTTGAAGACTAGTGTGAGATGCTGGAGAACTCTTTACTCCCCAAAATGGAAGAGTATGGTGAGGAACGTATCGCAAAAGCCTATTGGTTTCAACAGGATGATGTCACGGCTCATGCCGCCCGTAGTTCACGCCAAATCCCTAAGAACAATTTCCCGGCTCACTCTGATCTCACGATGGGATGTTCCATGGCCCCTTGCTCCCCTCATTTGAGCCCACGTGATATTTTCTTCGGAGATATCTCAAAACTGAGGTGTACAAAGATCGACCAAGGACCTTGGAAGGACTCTTAAGGAGGCAATTACAGATGCCATCGCTGTAATAACGCAACGTATGCTGAGATGAGTTTTCGAAACCTGTTTGAACAACAACATGTGCATCGCTCACCAAGGTCCTCTTCTGGATGAAATAATTTTCAAAACCTAACGAAAAAAATGATATTAAGCGGAGTTTTCAGAAATAAAACTTTTATTAATTATTTTAGTTGGTTTCATCAAATTCCCATCAAATGTGAAGGTTTTTACAGATATAAAAGTTCAAAGCTGCTGATATTCATCAAGAAAGTCGTGCTTGGTACGGGTGATGAGTGATAAGAGTCGTGCGTCGGTATTGTCGCTCGTTTAAGAGTGAGCCCGAATGTCCATTATGGTGACAGAAGTGGCGGCTGTTCTATGACGAACGATATACTGCACCTGAAAATTGACGAAAAGATTCGTGAAAACCGGCGTTTTACGGTATCTGAAATCTTAAGAAAGTTTTCCACGGATTTCTACCCCTGGACTACCGCGACCCACCCACCAGGAGGGAGAGTATGGTGCGCTACTGCTGGCAACAGGTCGCATGACTGCCTATTCCTCAAAACCATCGCCGAGCATTGCACAACGCATTGCTTCAACGTTTGGGCACAGGATTGAGACTGATATGTTTTCCATTTTCGGGGATCGATCCTTACCCGTTGCACAAAGCACCATTCAAATTCCTTCCCGACATAGATATCAAATGCCAATCTCGCCGAACGAGATCATCTACGTAAATGGTTCGATGGAAGAGACTAAATTGTTGTTTTCTCCCCGTCCCACCGATCCTTCAATGCTGGAACCCACTTCTGTCCAGGGAGCTTATCCTTGCCCCCCGTCGCCCGAGTCATCTTCCCCCACGGTTCGCCCATGCTCGTGGAAGACGTCTCAAGCGGCAAACCTACCCAGACCGAGCCTCGCCTTCCCCCACGCGACCCCTAAGTTGCATCGATTGCACACGGCGGGGCACCCCGACAATAAATCCATCCCCGCCCCACCTCGGCTCCTTTTTCTCTCCACTGCAGGCGCTTCCTCTTCCACCCGATGGATCACGGGGGGATGTTTTTCAAAACAAAAACCCCAGGACGGATGGATGGAGAGATGAAAGGAGCACAAAAGAGATGGCAGGCTGTATGGAGCCGATGGAGGAGGAGGAGGATGGGAGGGGGGTGCGGTAAACCGAGGTCCTGGGTGTTTGTGAAGGGGCACCGAAAGTATATGCTTCGCGTACAGATCGTGAAACAGAAATCTTTGTAACAAATAGAAATTGCTCCTATTGGGTTTTGCCCGGGGAAATACTACCTTGAACAAAAAGTTCCCGGAATAACCACCGTGTGGCGCTCCCATCGTTCCGATTTGAGTTCTGTTTTTTTGTTAAATTGGTACATCTGTTGTTGATATTCCCTTTAAATCTTAGTGTCATAACTTGACATTTGCAAAAGTTACGTAGCCAAGAGTACATCTATCTCTGTGTGTGTTGGTGATTTTGCAGAAATGGATTTAAATTTGCAACAACGAACTTGTATTAAATTTTGCGTAAAAAACGGATTTAGTGGCCGCACGGACGTTGGAAATGTTGGAAAAGTGTTTCGGCAACGATTCTCTAAAAAAAACGGTCTTTTACCAGTGGAACGAGCGGTTCAGAAGTGGTCGTGAGTCAATCGAAGATGATGAACGCAGTGGCAGACCATCGACATCGAAAGTCGGTGAAAAAATTGATAAAGTAAAAGAAATTTTGGCCAATAACCGCAAATTAACCATCAGAGAAATAGCGGAGGACTTGAACATTGTCTATGGATCCGCCCAAGACATTGTGGTTAATGATTTGGGTTTCCGTCGTGTAGCAGCAAAGTTGGTGCCAAAAGACCTCAATTTCATGCAAAAAAGAGACCGTGTTGACGTCGCAAAAGACATGATTTGCGAGGCTGAATCCGATCCCACATTCATCAAAAGGATCATTACTGGAGACGAGACGTGGGTTTATGAGTACGACACGCAATCCAGACATCAGGCAAGTGAATGGCGTTCCCCAAATGAGCCGAGACCAAAAAAACCACGTCGTTTTCAGTCAAAAAAGAAGGCAATGCTGACGGTTTTCATGGATTACAACGGTGTAGATGCATCATGAATTTTTGCCAGAAGGCCAT